>VXBR01006665.1:40979-174719 GCA_013400215.1 Cisticola juncidis
GGTGGCAGCACGGACAGGCGGCAGCGGCACCGCCAGCCCGGGGTGCCTGGGGAACAGGGCCTGGAACGGGGGCTGGACAGAGCTGAGAACCACACAGGGATTTAGGGAAGGGCCTTAGGGCACACCCTGGGCAGGAGGCTGAAAGCGCTCCTCGACAGTGATGCCTTGGGAAGGCTGGACAGAGCTGGAGAGGCAAACAGGGATTTAGGGAAGGGCCTTAGGGCACACCCTGGGCTGAAAGCACTCCTGGACAGTGATGCCTTGGGAAGACTGGCCTGGAACAGGGGCTGGACAGAACTGAGAACCGCACAGGGATTTAGGGAAGGGCCTTAGGGCACACCCTAGGCAGGACATGGCCTGGCCAGGGCTACACCCAAGGTGGACTGAGAATGGTCACAAAATGCACAAACGGTCACGAGGTCTCACACTTCTATAAGTTTGGGTCCTTTTGCAGATTGGGGTTTAATTGTCCAATTACAGCTTCAGGTTGGGAGGTCCCATCCTTCTTGTTCCTCCCTTCAGCTACCCTTTTTTGTGCTTTTGGGCCTGAAAGTTGTACTCGTTGTCCTTGGCCTTCAGCAGGAAAGGACTTTGTTTTGTCTCCCTACTCTGTCAGAGAGCCTACTAACATGTAATATGAGGCTCAGGACTGCACCCCTAGGCAGCAGAGAGTCTGGAAAAATACGGAAGCTAAAACTGAAGGCATCCCTGGGGCTGCATTTAGGGCGATTTGGGCAGAACAGATCAGGCAGGGCTGCAGTGCTGCACAAGGGGTTTAGTGCCTGACTGCGCCTCTGGCTGCAGCCAGGCTGCATCCATCTCTCTAACACGCCTGTCTCATTTTTATTTGTTTTTAATCTTAAAGCATAAAGTCATCAGGCCAAGGAAAAGACTATATCTCAGCAGCTGAAGTTCTTTCATTGAAACTTAGAACTTTTTCCAGTGGTAACTGAAGCTTTATGCCAAGGTCTGGGCAACTGTGCCTTTAATCTGCTGGAGTTGCTACAGAGAAATGTGTAACTGAGAACAAAATGCTTGTCACTTTTTTGCCCTGAGCCATACTATTGCAAGAGCTGAGCTTTCTCCAGCTGACTTTAAATTAATTTTCATGCCTTGATTTCTGGTTTCTTTGGTCTATTCTTAAATAAATTACGTAGCCACCTACATGAAGGGGGAAATTGTTAAAGAGGTTTACAACCTCTATTCTTTGTTCTTGTCTAAGTTTGATTTTTTCCTATGTTTCTTGCTGAATCTTCCTTATCTGGCATCACCTCTTCTGAGGGATACACTTTGATAGGCACAAGTAGTTCCAGCTGAAGCTTGCCTTGTTTATGTGCAATTGCAATTCCAAATGCATGGCTTCAGTTCACAGTAGTTTATTTCTGATAGCCTCGTTGGTTTGTAGCCATGGGAGATGGAAACTAATAGTAGCAGGTTTAAGCAGTGGCAGCAGGCCAGAGATTAATAGTGAACTCCGGAGTAATCTCTGGAAATGGTCATCCTTGCTGTCCAAATCCAGGATTTGTAGACACTCCTTTCAGTTGCTGCATTAATTACTTGTCCTTTCTGTTTCAATTCTGTTTCAAGCAGATGTGAATGGTTCCGTATGCAGATATATCTATATATGAAAAAGAAAAGTAACACAGGAATTCTTAGCCTAGAAATTATTCAGGGTTGTGGTTTTTTAGTTTGTTTGTTGTCTGTCTTCTGCTTTTCTCATAGCTGGGTCCACCATGTCTCTTTGGTCTGTCATTCAATTAAATACTGTGCAAACCTGTAGGAAGTGTTTGGAGATTCATGCTGGGAACCTATTTCAAACAAATATCCTGTAAGGTGTGAATAAACATAAGGTATATTACAAGTTGCACAGGGGCTATGGCTAGCGTGCAGTGTTTATGAACGTGAATAATTATAATTAAATGTTTTCTGTTCTCAGATTCTTCTTTTTCTTTGTCATCTCTAAACAATCCATCTTTCAGAAGGTGCTGACTGGGAACTTAGCAGCAGAGCAGTTTCTCATGACTCTTGTTTGGTAATTGGAACATCTCAGAAAGCTTCTGTGAGAGTTTGTGGTAATTTTGGTCACACTGAATGAGATAATTCAGCAATCAGCCAGGTTTTTTTAGCTGGCTCGGTGCTCAAACTCGTAATAAGGTCAAGGATTGAATTTGTGTAGTTTCAACTTTAAAAAAATCATAATTATTTACATGATTTAAAGTATTGGGGGGAAAAGCATAATTATTTAGATTATTTCAAGATGTTTTTAGACAATCAGTTTAATTACATAGAACTTGTTTAAATAACCTGAGCTATTTGATTACCTTAAAGCTGTTAAGAGATGTAGTAAAAAGGTAATTGACTAATGGGGTTTTAATCTGGAAGAGGGGGCATGTTTTCATCACTTATTTTGTTTTTTTTTAATACAAAAGTGACTGTTAATTCAGATGCCTGCTGATGGGACATTTATGTAAAAAGCACAAGAAATTTCCTTCCACCAAACCAGTTGCAGTCTCTTTACAAGTGAAGGATTTCTGTGGAGCACATCTTCTCTGCATTGAGTGTGTTTGTAGGACACATGCTCTTGGTCACTTCTGCCCAAAGATAAGGGCTTTGCTGTTAGTGCTCCTGAAATCAGGAGAAATCCCCTGAAAGAGCTGAGTTTACTTATTTAGGAGGACAACACCTGGTACAGTTGTTACCTGGAGATTTCTGAGCTCCCTGTGCAGCTTTCAGACTGGTAGCACCAAGCCTCCCCTCCACAAAGGGAATGTTCTGGTGTCTGGGGGTGTGTTACTCAACTTTGCTATTCCAAAACTTTCCCTGCTCAGATTTAATAGAAAGCTTCTTACATCATGGGACCATGTAAATAACTGTACAAAGCATCCATGGTTTAGTAATCCCAAAGTAAGCCAAGGCCATAAAATGTATTTTCCACTGGTGCAGCACTTTCCTATTCCGGATATATTTAGTGTAGTGGTGTAGTTCTTTCCATAACTTCAGTGCATCAGCAGTCCTGTTAATGCAAATGATTTTCTTCTTATTTAACTCCCTCCTATCACCAAAATTAGACAGCTACCTGGCCCATTGGAAGTTTAGTAAACTGAGATGAAAAAGTGGTAGTTGAAATGTGAACAGGGAACATAGTAAATGAGAACAGAAATAGAAATGATGATAAGTAGAACACTGCGGTTGGTGTGTGTCAGAGGATGAACTCTGTGGAACGGAATGGTTTGTTTGATACAAGTATTTATGTCCCTTGACAATTTTGCTCTCTGTAATGTGCCCAACCCCTGAGTTGTTGTACTGAAATAGAGAACTCTAAGGCAGCAGGCGACTGGCATTGTTTGCAAATTGGTCTGAGTCTGAAGTTTGCTGTCTGACAAAACTCCTGTAACCAGCTTGAGAAAGATCCCAGTGCAGGAAGTGTCACAGGAGAAGGACCAGAGCCAATGCCTACATTGCTTCTGCAGTACTGATACTTTGCATTTTCATCATGTGTTGCTCTTTTAGACCAACAAAGATATCCTGAATTTTTTCTCCTAATAGTTAATTTTTTCAGTTAAATTTTGCGTATGTGCTTTGTATTTCTGATGTTCCTCTGTGTTTTCTAAGGCAGGTGCAGCAGTTCAGAGTGTCTGTAAATGCCAGCTTTGTGCTGTTGCTCTAACTGCGTGTATCTGTGAAGGCTGGCATGCCTCGGTTCATAGCTCTGTTAGATAAGAGCCACGCTTTTCCCACATGAGAAGCTTTATAAATGCACTTAGGAGTTCTTGCTCAGCACATAACCTTGTTGCATCAAAACTCACTCATGAGCAGGATTTATTCCAGGATTTGAGTGAGGTTTTTCTCAATAAAAGAGATGAGAATTCATATAAGACTCTTCCATTCAATTTCTGGAAACGGTTTGAATTTCTCAGTTTCTTCTCTTATGGCCTTGAATTTATCCATGTTCCTGTTTGCATTCCTTTCTGTGCCCGTTCTTGCCGTGTGTGCTACTCCCTGCTTCCTCTGGGGAAGGAGCTGCCCCTGACTGTGGCAGTAACCAGAGCTCTGCTCCAGCAGGGACAGCCCACGCTGCAGCAGCACAGGGCTGAGCTGTCAGAGGGTGTCACAACGGGCTGCAGCTCTGAGAGGGGCTCCTGCAGGGCAGAGCACAGCAAAAGGCTCTGCAGCCCCTCTAGGATGAGAAGTACAGGGCCTGAGTGAATCCTGAGGGAGCTGCTGCACCTGATGCAGGCAGGTCAGGGACAGAGGTGCTCACCATCGGGGCACAGTCCACGATGAAATTGTGATTTAGAGGCTGTGAGCTGAGGAGCTGCCCGCTGATGCACACAGGATGGTTCAATTCGAAGCCTGGCTGTGCTTCACTAACTCACTGCCTATCACAAGATGTTTCATTTAAAATCTAGGACAGCGGGGTTTTTCTCTTGAAGTCTGTGCTGGGAAAGCCATAATTATTAATGCTTTAGAAAATTATTTATCAAATGTTCGGAGATGTATGTTAACTTAGTGATGAATCAAAAAAAAAATCTGAAGTTTCTGATTTGTTCTGCAGACATAGAATCAGCTTATGGACTTAGACAGGGAGAATTTTCTGTTGATTTCTTGTTTTTAAGGTAGACTAACCAAGGAATTGTCACTGTTTTGAGGAATGCTAATGACTTTCTGCTGTTCAGATAAATCAACCAACCAGTGGTTTTTAGGGCTGTGTGTTGCCTTAGTAAGGGCACAAGCTGAGGATTTTAAATTGATGATGTTATGCAGTATCACCTCAAGGAATCAGGTAATTCAGGAGAACTCTTCACTTCTGAATCTGAAGTTAGGCCACTGATAAGGTTTCTTGATGAAGCTTTTTATTGTAAAGATAAAATGTCTGAACAGTTTGAATTTGGAACTTCTAACTGTCCAAAATTTTTCCTTGTCAGCGTCTTTAACCAGTGAATGTTGTAAATATTTTAATTTGATTCCCCTTGGGGATGCTTGAAGAAAAGCACATCTTAACATGGAGTAACATGTACAGTGTGAATGGAAGTACAGAAGTAGAGAGGGAATGTGCTTTGCTTTTGGGGCTTGGCATTCAGCTTTACATTAGAACAGATCTGTAATGTTGTAGTTGACAATTTTGCATTCCTGTTGATTGCATTGACTTGAGAAGGATACCTGTAACTCATCAGCTTAGAATTCAATAGCTCATTTAGTTGCATCTATGGGAAAATTCTCAGGAAGTTTATGGATTACAGTTGTAGAATTTAGGCTGCAAAAAATTAGTCTGTAACACTATTGATTGTTTACTTTTTTTTATAACATTTATTTATTATTGGAAAATATGTAATAAAAATATAAAAGATGATACATGAATGGAACAGCTTAAGTAAACTCTTTGCAATTTGTATTAGAGTAAGTCCTTAGGCAGTGCTGCCAAGAGTTCTTTAATGTATGTGTGGATTAAGGCAGTACCTTGTGCAAATCCTTCAGATTTCTGATCTATCCAGTAGGTGTTCAAGCGTATGGATTGGTGGAGCAGCCAAGATCCTGAAGAGATGTCTGTTTCCATTTTAGAGATTCTATAAAAATGTTGCAAGTGTCAGTGCTCCTGGTAGCTGCCTTGAGCTGGGTGCTCGTGTTCTGTGAGACAGGAGGGACAGGTCTATGTGTCTGTCTGTGTGTCCAATGTGTGTCTGTCACTCCTCCTGTAAGAGTGGCACTGACCACGGGAGGCTGGGCTGCTGACAGGCTCTTGTCAGTCAGTAGCCAGTTGAGTTTGTCTTCCCAAGATCTTCACAAACAAGTTATTTTCAAGGGAAAACATTTATATTTCATGTTTATTTAAGATGTTGAAAACTAGAAAGCAGAAGGTTTAAAGTTTGAGTCTGGTTTTTCCTATTAACAAGGCTTTGGTGTTGTATACCATCAGTATTTGCACCAGAAGGATTTGTGTGTGATTCAAGAGTGTGTTTTATATGATTCATCTGTTCCAGAATTGCAAAGGGAGCCAGCTAATCACGAGTGCTGAACTTGGCAACCTCTTCGTGATCAGCCATAGACATTATTTTTAATAACAAAAAGAAATAACAACAGGTCACTGTTGTTAAACTGGTTATATGTTATAAATTATTTTTATTTCTATATTGAGCTTTACATTGGAAAAGTTTTGCATTGCGGTTTGAACTCTCTTGAGCATTCTGAGATATTAATGATAGAAGTACATTGCATGAGACTTTTAGGGAGAAAAAGCAGCAGAAACTTGATGTGGGGATCATGAACTCAGGCAGTTCATGTTTGGTGTGATCACAGCTGCACATGTGTGGTTTTTCCAGGCAGCTGAAGATTGGTACCAAACCAGTGGACAGTGCCCGTGTTTGTGTGGGTACTTCTTGTGACCCTCTGCTTTCCAAGTGACAGTGCAGCCTGTGGAGCCTCTCCATGTGCTGCTTTCAAGATGAGATTTCCCTTTCTACACAGGAAATACTGCCAATTCTGTGATAAAGAAAAAGGCTCCAATTCAGTGAGCAGCCACCTTTTTTTTTTATTCATTAATGGCCCATTTGTGGCATAGAAACAAAACTCTTGTTTGCTTTTAGGTTACACCAACTGTTGATTAATAGTTGTGGTGGTACATAATTTGCCAACCTAAGGCTTTGATTTTTTTTTTTCTGGAAAGGAATTGCTGTGGTGAAAAGAAATTGGGTACTGGAAACTGTTTGGATGGTATTTGGAAAACATAAACATTGGCAAAGAAGTGGATCTGTTCCTAAGCTAAACTGGGACTGATTTTCTGTCTCACTATTGATCTCTGCTCAGGCCATGCAGTCCAGGGAAGCTTGGTAAGCTGCAGTCAGAAAAGCGTTTGAGGAAAGCACAGATATTGTTGCAGTGCAGGAGGGGAGTGTGGCTGTGCTGGTGCTGGCACAGGCAGCTCTGTTTGCTGAGGAGGGGGAGCTCCTGTGCTGCTCCCTGTGCCTGTCCGTGGCAGTTCCTGATTTCCCAGCAGCTCAGAGTGAGACAGATGCTGTGTTCTCTTTGTGATGTAAGCTCAAGTGACAAGTCAAAATAAAAGACTTGTCCAAATTACTTTAAGACAATAAACATGATGGCTTCTCATTGACAGCATGTTAAATATTAATTTCTCAAACTGTGAGTTTGAAAGGCTTTGACATGTGTCAAGATTCTGACTATTTAAAACCAATCTTCCACAGAAATTTCTTCCAGATTGAAAGAGCAAATATTGACTTGTATGACTAACATAGACCACTCTCTACTGTTTCTGCATTAAAAAGAAATAAATAATCTAACTCTGTGTATTCCCTAGATATGATGTGGGCTATTATTTGAAAATATGTAGCGAGCTGCAATGTTAATTGCCTTTCATTGGTGCTAGGCAAATGTTCCTAGAGGTACTGTCCTAGCCAACAATAATACCAGTGAAATGAGGAATGAATCAATGCTGTTGCTCTAGCAGTTGCTAAATGCTGCATTTGCTGTGAAAGGTAGAGCTTGTATAAAAACAAAAGGGAAGAAATAGAATCTGTGCTTCTGAAGAAGGCAGCACTGTTCAGATACCCCTTCTGAGAGCAGGAAAGGTTATTTTCTAAGATCTACTGATACTAAGGCCCTTGTACTGCTGTTGAGAGAAAAATATCTCTGACAGAGGATTTAGCTCCTGCTAATCCTTAAGGGACTTGTTTTGACAGACTCTTTATAGAAGATTTTCTCAGTAACTTCTGATTTGTTATAAAAGAGCAATTACTGATTTGTCCTCAAGCACCTTTTTGATGCATGTTTGTTAATGAAGTTCATGTACATACAGGAATGGGGAGGAAAAGCCAGTTTGAATTGTTTACTGTGAAAAAGCAGGAAGATATGGATTTTCCTGGATCTCCATTTCACTGTCTAGCCCACAGGGTACTTCGAGTCTGGATTTCATTTAGTGGGTTATGTGGCCTGCTCAGCAATTTGTGGAAGTGCATCTTGCTTTCCTGACAGTGGACTCCGAATTTTTTGTTACCCTTTGTAAGCATGAAAGCTTTTTCTTGTGTCCAGAGTAATGCTCAGTATTAGATGTCAATCCAATTCTTCATATTTTGCACAGGTAACTCAGGAAATCCTGGTTTTGTGGTGGTTGTGTTAGTTAAGGGGAATAAACCAGCTTCCTTGTAATGCCTCTATGTTTTTTGCTCATTTTTTATGAAGAACTCAAATATCCAACTTCATGTCCATTTTCTCACTCAGAGACAGTCCTGAGAATGCAGAGAGCAGCTCAGCTGTGTCGGTGTCCCCAGTTTTTATCTGTGGCTCTGCACACGTGTTCATCTTGCACAATCTGCAGGATAACAGGCCTGCATTACCAATATTGTCTGTATCTAATAAAAAGCTGTCATGCTGTTCAGCTAAAAAGATGTTGGATCACATTCCCATGGTTTCCCATCGTTCTCCTGACAAACTGTCTTGTCCCAGATCTAGAGGCTCTGTGTAGCTGACACTGAATTTGATTCATGTGCTGGCTGTACTTCAGAAAACAACTGACTCTTAACCAGTGTTAATACAGCTGGGTTTTTTCCTCTTCTAATCTGAACAAACCCAAATATTGCAGAGCATACTGGAGTGATACGAAAATTATGTTTCAAAGCCAAGTCTGGTCTCTAAACCTCTCCAATTTATTTTCAGCTATTGGCTTTTAAATGTTTAATTCTAATGAATGTACTTGGTGTAAATCATCAGTTGGTGCTTGCTGCACAGGCTGTGCAAACCATTTCAGGGGCAAATTGCATTAACTTCTATCAAACATCATAATGTCATGCTTGTATCATGGGACCAGTGTCATTTTTGCTGTAATGTTAGAGACATGATGAAGAAATGCACATCTCTCTATAGTTAAAGTCCACAAAAAATTAAGAAAAAAGTTCTCAGTTCAGGGACAATTCAAGTGACTGCCATTACATATCCCAAATCTCATTCACAGCTTGTTGTTGTCAGTGACCCAACACTGTGACCATCCTGTTTAAATTTCAGGTCTGGACAGTAAATAGCTGTTTCTTTTGGCAAAGAATGTGGGTTAATTTAGAAAAAAGATTCATTATTTGTTTATGATAAAGGATCATTTCTGTGATAAAAATTTTGTGTCACACCTATCTAACGCCAAAGAGGCAAGTAAGGAACTATTCTGCTTTTGTTACCATTATTTTTATTCTGCCCTGACTCTTTGCTTTTCAAGAAGTAGTAGTTTTTGTTAGAGTAAAAAACCTTGCAATAGACAGCTTGCAGAGCTCATTCTGATAAAGTTGTCTAGAAATCTCTTGAGGGAATGAGCTTCTGGTAAAATACCAGGTATTTCTCACTTCTGGCAGTTCTGGAAATGTTCTGAAAAAAGATGTTCCTGAACTGTTATGGAAATTACCATGGTGGAGCTGGAACACAGATATGCAAATACCAGCACTTGAGTAGAAAAGGAACTATGAGGAAAAACTGGCATTTTGGAATCTTCAGGGAGGGTTCTCTAATTTTTATGAGGAAGTTAATAATCTCAAGGGAAGGGGGAGAAGTAGGCCTCTCTCTCTTTCCAGGTGTATTTGCTTCTAAACTGAAGCAAGCTGCCCTCAGACAAAGGTCTGTGCAAGTGCCTACAGTAGGTTTTAGTGGAGGAGAGGAAACGCTGTGTGTGCACATTGCACTGCATGCAGAGACTGACTCTGCTTTCCACAGCTCCCATTTTAAAAAAGTCAACTGCTGAATGGAGAGGGTGTGAGGAAATTTGTGCCCTGTCCCTACCAGATGAAATTCATCATTTTAAGAGTAAAGCAGGGCCCCAGTGCCACCAGGTATAGCCCACACTGATGTGTGAATAAAGTAGTGGACTCCAACTTAGTCATGGTAGCTTCCAGTGATATTAATTAATCTTGACCCATTTGTTTTAATTTGACCCAAAAGTCCCACCGTTTTCTAATATCTTAAAGAAGGAAGAGATCAAAAGGATGAAACCTACATTTCTAATTACATTGGTGAAATGTGACATCATATTTTTAAATAAGGAGAAAATGAGGGAAATTTAGGAGGGAGAACTATCTGGCCTGTATCATGCAAGGATATGTGTTATCTGCAAGCAGAGCTGTGTGGACAAAGCCAGTGAGCTGGTACAGCGTCAGAGCTGGAACAGATCAGTTCCTTGTGTGGTCCAGACAGACCAGGAAATGGTGTTAATGCCTGATGGCCATGAGCACTGCTCTGCTACCTACAGAGTCCTTCAGGAGAAACAAATGGAATATGTTTGTGCTCCACGTTGCCCCAAATTCTGTGGCTCCCAGCGGTCTCAGCATCCAAGTTAGTCTGACTGGGGGATTGCACCCTTCAAATGCCTTTTGTGCCCTCACACAGGCTGGGAGGATGCATGGCACAGACCTGCGCTAGTTGTAGTTTGTCACAGGGGCTTTATTGATTGTACAATAATTCACAGGTTGGATTCAGTCCCTGTTTGTCCTTCTGACAGTCAGGGGGTCCTCAGGAGCTGAGGGAGCCTTGTGCAGCCTGTCCTTAGCTTTTCCTGACCATGGGACTCAGTTCCCAGGGTTTCCCTCTCCCAAGGCTGGCTTTCTCCAAGGCCTTATTATGGTCGGACTTTTGATCCTGGACTGCATTAAAAATACCCTAGAAGAGAAGAAGAGCTTTTGATCCATGTTTTTTTTGAACTTGAACAATGTTAATTTTCCTTCAATGCACAGAGCTTTTTTTTCTGTGTCCTTTCTTAGTGCCTTTGCTGTTCCTGTCTGAGGTGCTCATCAGTTACCAAGTGCAGTTGGAGAGGGGCTTGCTCCTCCTTACGCCTGTTATTTATGAGGGTGTGTCCTAAGAGAGTTGGGAGGCAGAGCTAGGTTTGAACTTGCAGGTCTCCTGCACTGCAAATAAATGGGTTGTCACCAAGTCACAGGTGCTCACAGCGTGATGGTGAAAAATAAGGAAAGTCTGGAGCCTTCTGATGACATTTTCCAGTACTTTAATTGATTCAAAGGGATTTTCGCTCAGTTACCTCATGAATATTCTGTGGACAGAACCACTGTAGGATACCAGTATGTTGAGAAAGAATCCTTTTTCATTCATTTAAAAATAAATATTTGATGGTCTCATTTTTGAGGGGGCCTCAAACATCCGGTGATCAGATGTAAAATGTGTATTTGTCTTGTGAATTAAAACAAAGGAGAAACGTGATTTGTGTGATTACTTTATGCCATGCATAGCTTTGGTTTGTAATGACAAAATCTATCCATAATCTCTAACAGAATTCATTTTGTAAATGTGAGGTTACATGGGATCAAGGCAAAAGCACTGGAAACAAACTGTAATGTTACATTTGTTTAGAGATCGTTCCTCACTTGATGAACAATTAATTTCCAACTCATTGAGTCAGTCAATAAATTATTAATAACAGAGGTCATAGAAAGGCTGGTAACATTGGACAGAGGTTGAAATGGGAGTTAAAAGGAAAGTCTTCAGTGACAGAAAATACTGTAGGTTTGCATCTCACACAACATTTAATTGTTTTACTGTGTTCTGCCTAAGAATTCTATCTAGGTGAAGAAGAGGTGGAGGACTTGAAAAATGTCATTGTGCAGTGTAGTTGATAAATGGTGTTGTGCACAGTTTGGATGGCTGTGCTCTCTTACAGAAGGTAGTGTTGGAGGAGTATTTAATATATCATGTAGATCAAACCTTCAGGTGCTGTGGACTTTGTATTGTGAAGTGAATAATAGCTACAGCTTGCTGGGGCAGCGGTTCAATGCAGGTCATGTATTTAGAGCACATTGCACTTGAGAGCTGAGCTCAAAAGCTTAGCAGCAGACTTCCAGAAATCTGCTTGAGTGGCCTTGAACAATATTGAATCAAAACTCACAGCCCTTAGTTTGAAAAGAACTTCTTTCCCCTACAAGGGCCCTATGCTTCTAAAAACAGAATAGAGCCAAAATTGTCGAGATATTTATTGAATTGT
This sequence comes from Cisticola juncidis, assembly GCA_013400215.1. Classification (NCBI taxonomy): domain Eukaryota; kingdom Metazoa; phylum Chordata; class Aves; order Passeriformes; family Cisticolidae; genus Cisticola; species Cisticola juncidis. The sequence goes on from VXBR01006665.1 coordinate 52,954, forward strand.
CAGGCATCCCGAATTGTTCCATCCCTGCAAGTTACTGCTCCTGGGAGTATTATTAGAGGGATAGTCAGTGTCCTGGCAGCTAAAGATTGTATCTGATGTTTTTTGGAGACATCCTTCAAAACCCACAACCAGGCAGGAATAGTTACTGTTACAGATAAATTGATATAAATTCTGTCCATGGAGCCTTAGAGGTCTGGAGCTGCCTGTGGTTCTTTATCCATTTGTTTTATCTTTGAAGTATCAGTTTGTGGCAGTGTCCAAGTCATTCTGGCTTTGTTTTGCCTGATACAACTTGAATTGCAGGAAACAAATGCTTTTACAGAGCTAATTTGACAGAAACTGTCTAGACTTACATTTTTTTATTATAGTTAGAAGATTAAAATGAGTGACTGCATGCTTATTTCCCTTGTCTAATCATGTAATTACCTTGGTCTAATTTTGAGAGTGTCCAAGTGTATGGGAGAAAATTTCAGAGTGCATATTTGAGGACAGTGCTAATATTTTGATTTTAAAGACAAAAATACAGATCATTTCTGGATCTCTGTGACTGCACTTTGCTGCCATGTAATTTTACATTATAAAAACAAAGCCATTTGCCTAGTAAAGCTACTGAATTAAGAGAGAAGTTAACAGAAATACTGTGTTCTTGTACAATGTCCTGGTCACACAGCTGTGCTTTCCTTTTTGTGACAGTAGCCCTGAATATTGGAAGCAAAACCCAAACAAAACCTAATAATATTCAAGTCTGCTCTATCAGTATCCTATGATTTATGTACTTTAAATAGGCGTTACAAATCCATTACCTTGATAACTTTGGTTATTCTCTTAGCCTTCTAGTAGACTTTATAATTTCTGAGTGCTGAAGGCTCCATCTGAACAGATTTTATGAGAGAAGATGATTTCATTGTAGCTCAGAATAAAGACTTATTTCTCCCTGCATAAATAGAAATCAATTTTCTGAAGTAGAAAATTAATTCAATTACTTGAAAAAGTTGCGAACCAAAAAGGGAATAGGTTTGTGTTTGCTGAGCATTTGAAATGTATTTTGATAATGAGTCTTGAGTAATCATCCAAAGTAACAAGTTTGGACAAATAAATGACAGTGTATTGCAAATAGGATATAACTTGATTTGCTGTTGCACAAGAACATAATTTGCAGTGTGGACAAAATGTGCTGTCCTTTTTCTGTGAATGATGTCCAGATCTCTGCTGGACAGAGGTGGGTGTGAGCCGTGGTGGGGCAGGGCCTCGTGCTGCAATGGGTGTGATGTTCTGTGTGCTCCCTGCATGGGTAAAGCGGGCTCTGTTTGCATGGCTGGGGTTGCTTCATGCAAGAATACAGCATGGCCAGATTTCAGCTGAAAGTATTAAAATGATAATGTTCAGTTATGCTTCACTATATATTTTCATTCATTTATATGGAATAGATACTGCTCATTGCAGCACTGTGAGGTGGAGCCTGGTAGCTGAAATTAGCATGTGGTATTTGGACTTTTCAGACATTCTATTTCTGTTCCCATAAATATTTTTTTTCAGTTTAAAACATGCTGCTCTCAATGCATTCTTTCCAAACCTGTGTGTTTCTACAGGGGCACTGCATAGCTCATGTTAAGAGTATTTAAATAGCAGCAATGCCACTGGGAATGCTTTGCTTGAATAGCCCAGGTAGTAATAACTGGGCTCAAGAGGGAGAAGGATTGTGCATGAGGACAGTTTCCTTGTGGGGTATGGAGCAGTAAATTGAACAACCCAAAAGCAGGAAATTCTGTGGAACTTGTTCCATTTCTTTGTCTTGTCACTAGCAGTTGGTTATAATTACTGTTGTTAGTGAGTTACCTGCTGAGAATCAAACCAAAGGAGAGTTTTCTGCCATTATAATTTGTAGAGCAAAGTTCTGATGCTGCCTTAGTTGTGTCTAGACAGACTGCCTCAATCCTTCTCAGCCCCAGTCTCCAGCCTGAGCTGAACTGCAGAGTGCTGTCTGGGTGCTTTTGAAATGTGCTATTCCAAAAGGCTGAATTTCATTAAATAGTAATAAAAAACTTGGCCTACTTAAATTAAAGGCGTATCTCCTTTTTTTGTTTAAGCAAACACCTGCTTTCAGGAGGATGTCTGATGAATATAATACTAGTAGGAGTATAGTAGGACTAGAGCCACTCTTATTTTTGTCACCTGCTCTGAGGGAATGCCGCTGTTGTTCTTGGTGACTCAACAGTCAGCAAGTCCTGCTGCAGAACATAAATGGCTTGTATGGATGGTAAAAAGTGTAAGTATCCATCTTAAAACCAGCTGATTTTCCACTCATTAGGTCAAATCTAGTTTGAGAGGGTTCCTTCATTTGGGAGATTGGTCCCAGCAGCAGGTGCAGCTCAGGGTTGCAGCTTTGGCTGCTGAGGATGCTGATGGAAAGGAGGTGCCAAAGGATCGCTCATTACCCTGGAGCAGAGGGCTGCTGGTGCTGGGCTGCCTGGCTCCTGCACTGCCAGCAGCAAGCAGGAGATGAACCATCACAAGTCTTGCTCAGTTGTAATGCCAAGTGATTAAATATTCCCTGCTGGTTGTTAGTTTCCTGCCTAAGTCAGTGTGCTGGGCTCATTTCTTATTTCTTCTCAGCTAGCCGTGCATCCATTTCCACCTTCCTGAAACCTTTTACAGATCCAGGGACAAATAAATCACTTCTAGTGTATTCCCAGGGTAGTCTCAACTAAAAAAAGGATATCAACATGAAGGACAATTGCAGTGTGGAGCTGTCACGCAGTCCCCACAGGTACCATGAAAAATTACAGCCAATAAAATAACATTTTTCAAAATGTGACACTACTCTTAAATTTTTCTTCTGCAATAAATGGATTGTCGAGAGAATTTCTGTCCACTTGAGTACAAACTATTCTTCAAGCACTCAATAATAGATTATAGATGAGTTGTATTATTAATTTACAATGGTGTAAATGTTTTGCTTCAATGGTCATTTTCAGGAGCTTAGACAGTGATTTTCTATGCTTTGTTATAATTTTAAAGGTATTTCTTATAATTAAAAAGAAAAAAGTTCAGGGTTGAGCCAAAGCTGTCCAAAGCCATGAAATCTTATGTTAAAATAGAAATAGAGGTCATAATTCAGCATTTTATGCTTTAGTAAATGGTCAATGTGTGCAAACTTCCCATTGTTTTGAATTTTTCTTAGAGAACCATAGCATTTAAAAAGCTTACTGTGATTTTGAGTGCCAGCCTAATGATTAAGAGGTAAGTTTGTCCTTATCCCAATTTTCTAGATCCTGAGCACGATATTAACATAGATTTATTATGAGTTTTCTGTGATGTTGCTTAAAACTGGTTCAAAAAAATGCAAGCAAAGTGTATATCTGCAGTTCCTAGAATTTGAACACGACTGTTATTTATACACTATTTATGCATGTGCATCCCCTGGCAATTGGTACCAAGAGCATCATTAAATTTAAGGGATTTGTATTCCCACATGGAGAGGTGAAAAGATAATTCTGTGAGGATCTGCTGTATAAATATTTCGACAGCAACCAGGTGAGAATTTTCTGTCCTACTATACATTGTGTTTTTCTTAATAGACTCCAGCAGGCAGACTGTTGGTCATTTATATCTTTGTATTTTGGACACAGTTGCACTTTTATGCATAAATCAGGTGCTGAAGACTTCCCTGAGAAGGTTTTTGAAAAGACGCTGATGACTCCTGTGAGAGTGGTACAGCCCTTGTGTGCAGGGTATTCCAGCATTGTTTGTCATTATTAGCAGAGCTGTGACTGTAGCTCTGAATACATTACTTTCCCAGGCTTACTGCTACACAGATGCCTAATTTTTAATATCAGAAATACAAAGAAATCATCACGGAGAAAAAAAATCTGAATTCTTACTGTATAGCTTAAGGTCTTCATGTAATAGAGTACCTTTTTCTAGATTCAGTATAAGATGTCCAAGTGAGGTGGGAACACACTGGTGCCACTGGTTTGCTACTGACTCAAAGCCACATTGCTGCCTTCAGATGTGACAGTTCTGAGCACTGAGTACCTGCTGTGGGTACCCTTTACAGCCTGCTCTCCTTCCCTGGAGAGACAACCAAACCCAGAGCAAAGCCTGAAGGATGAGGTGTGAGCAGAGCACTGGCATAGATCGTAGTGTTCAGCAGAATGGGAATGAACCTTGCGATGGTTAATGTCTCCAAACCAAGCAGCTCGAGCTCCTGAACAGACAAAAAACAGTTACAGCATTTTAGAAGCATATTTACATATAAACACCTTTTCTCAGTTGTTTTAAGGAACCTAGAAATATTTTCTCTTTCCCCCACTCCCATCTTTCACCTGCAGTTTTATTTTTTCCTGAGATTTTTTTTGTACTCACAGCAGAAAATACAATGGTCAGGGTTTTTATTTTATAGCCATTTTCCTTATATTAGACTTATGTGTTACACTGCTGTTATTAAGGAAATGTGTCACTGAACAACAGCCTGGGATTTATCTGGGTATGGTACTGCAAGATTCCCATTTATAAAGGTGAACAATACAAGAGGGTCTTACCATGATGGACTTCAGTTCTGGTTTAAAGCAGAAATAACACAGTTCTGTGTTGGCTTCAGTTTCCTCTTGTCTCTAACAAGTTGAGCCATTGAATCAAAATTCACTTGAGTTTGGACCTCTAAAATAGGATGTACTTGAAGCTGTTGAGGCCTCTTGTGTTCTGTTTCTTATGAGTTTGGCTCAATGCTATGAAGAGACAGCAACACATGTGTACACCTATTCATGTGCCAGAGAAATCCAGGGAGGAAATGTGATCTGCAACATCTTTGGATTAAAGGCAGTTTAAGAATTTGTGCTGCCAGAGCCAGGTGTTTGTTTAGTGCAGGCTTTATTTAGTTCTTTGTAAATGGTTACAAAGAATGGCTGTAAAAACAAATTGGTCCAAAATATGGTGACTTTTTGCGGGTTCCTTGTGTCAAGGATCTTTGAATTTCTCATTTGGTAGTTTGTGTGCAGCATCATTTCTTCACATAGCTTAGATAGGCAAACACAGGAGTTCACATTTTAACAAATCTTGGACAATTTTGACAGCAACATAAGGGCACTGAATGATGTCATCACAGTGTGATGGACTCTAGAACTGTACAGAAAGTAATATGGAAATTAAAAGGATGTTTTTGTTGATAGGAGGAAATGAAAAAGATATTCCAGAGGTTTTTTAGCGCCAGGACTCTGTTGTATGCTAGAGTGTGTTAAGAGTTCCTGTCCTTATATGCCTGAGAACAATTTTGAAATGGCTTCACCATTACCTTAGAAATAAATTGTATAATGTCCTATCCATTTGCTTTGCACTGTAAATCAGTAAATGCACTGTAAATGCCACCCCAGCTGGGCCCAATGTGCTGCACAAGTGGTTCCTTGGGCTGCGTCACTTGTTTGCCGTGTCCCAAGCTGTGCTCAGAGGGCAGTGCCTGCTTTCTCTTGGCTGAATTGCTGTGTATTTTCACACTGAAATTATGCCACTGTTTCTATTAGCAGTAAATAGCCAAAGTACAAAGCAGCATGTCAGCACTGGGAGCAAGGGGAAGGCTTGGCAGAGCTGACATCAGGCCTCTTCCCTTGCATTTGGAAGGGCTGTAGCACCCTGTTGACCAACATGTGCTGCAGATGCAGGCTGACACAGTTCTAGTGAGGATCCAGGGCTTTTCCCTGGCACTCATTCTGCTGAATGGACGTGAATTCCCTTTTACATTGCTAGCATGTGTGCAGGATTTAACAGGAATGCTGCTCTGCTGTTCGCACCTGGGCTGGATTAAGGGTGCAGTATGGGCAAACCATCCTCTCAGCATTTTACTCCAGAAATCAGCTACAGACATGAATTGATCAGAATTTACGTGGCCTTCAGCTAATTCTTTATAGGTATATGCCTCAGCAGGAAGAAAAAGATTTGCTTTAGTCTTTTGTATTAAAAATCTCTTAAACACATTTGTAAGAGGCTGTGAAGCACACTAAGAGGCATTTTCCACAGGTAAGCTGATATGCAGGGGTGGCCCTCGGTTCCCACTCAAAGTGCAAACTTATTAAATACTGTCAACAAGTTTATTGGTGGAGAAATCTTCATTCCCCTCAGTGGGTGAAAGGTGGGACAGAAAATGAAAGTCAGTTGAGGATCCTGCAGTTAAAGACATCAGAATGAAAGCCAAAGCATGCTGTGCGTTTCTTGTAATGCTATAAACAATCTGAATGTGATGTTATCACCGCTTGTTTCAAGCAGTGTTGTTTTGTATGTGATGAAAATATTTTAGAGGACTCTCATTAAGGAATAAGAGTCTTACTGAGTTTGCAAGGCAAGGGTGTGAGATGGATAAACTGTGAGGGAATCCAGGTTATTGTTCCATAGACTAGCTGAGTGTGGAAGCTTTGGAAATTTTCATGAAAGTTGTTCCTTCTCAGTATGTGAGCGGAAATGTGTTGGGACAGGTGGTTGAAGGCTCTGTGTAATGGTTCCCAGTTATGCAGCCAGTCTCCAGAAAAGCAGAGGATGCCAACTGAGCTGTAAAGCCTGATGCAATTGTAGCATCCAGGTTGGGTTTTTTTTATTACATACACCATGAAAAAGCTCAACACTCTTTTAACAAAGGACCCTCTCCATAAAGGGTTTGGTTGTTACTGTATTGGAAATAGGAAGTGAGGGAAGCAAAAGAAACAGCACCAAGGAGTGATGCCCTGAGCACAAGTCATTCAGCTCCAGTGAGAAGCACTATCAATTCCTGCAAGCTGGGAAATAAAACAGCCTCACTTGCAGTGTATTAGCTCAAGAGGGCTGCTCTGGTGAGCACAGCTCAGACAGTATAAAGGTATGAGGAGTCATAGTGACTGTTTACAAAATGAAACCAAATAGTTAAGTACTTAGGTACTAAGGTAATGAAGACACACACTTGTCCCCTTGTTAAATCATAAATATCCTACTAAATTGCTTTATATAAGGAGATTGATAGAGTCACCTTGAATATGAAAATGCTTTCTGCTTGATAGTTGATGTTTTTCCCAGCCACGCTTTCTATCACATATTTTGGGAAATGAGAAGAACACACCGCCTGTGCACATCACGCATCGGGCAACCTGTTCCTGTTTACCAGTACAGTAACTTAATGGAAAGTCAGTGAAAGTCTCGTTAAAATAATGCTGAGTGACCTTTGAGAACTGGCACATTTTACTTTATATGCTTATCTTGGTAAGATATTCATAGATGGCACAGATTCATCTAAAATGTATCGCTATGCATATATTCAAGTGCTCAGATTATTGGAGTTGCATATTTTCAATAGCTGAAAAATTTTGTAAAAACCCAGGAGTTTAATTCACATTTTCTACTGGGTTGGACAAAAGAGTGAACATAAAACCTGTTTGGGTTTATTTTCCTATAGCATGGTTGTGAAATTTTCTGGTAGTAGTCTATAGCTAAGATAAGTGTTCTGAATTTTCATTTGGAGCTGTTCTGTGATAAATATATATATATGTCTTAAATACAGTTGCTTGTGCAATAAGCATTGGCTTTAGGGAACTGCTGTTTATCTTCTTAGAAAACATGAAAGGAGAAAGAGGAGTTCATAAAGCATTGTTGTTTTCTTTTGATACAACTTGCTCCAGGGAGCAGGGAGGAATGTGGAAAACAGGTGTCTCACAGATTTCAGCTGACATTCTCGTTATATTCTCTTGGCTCCACAGATGAGTTCCAGATACCCATAAAGCTTAAATCTGTGATCTAGCTCAGAAAGGCCATTGCACTGAATATTCTATGCAGATTGAGTCTGAAAATAACAGTGTGGGAAGATGTTTAGAGGTACAGGGGGGGTTCTTGCATTGGAAGGGTTAAATATTCCAGTCCTGAGTAGTTCCTTATTTAAAGTCTTCTGCAGGTTTTTCATGCATGATATAGTGGAAATGGGAGTAGTGGAGGAGGACATGGACTTCTTTGAAGGAAATAGAGGATTTCTCTGATAATTGCCTTCTGTATGGACCTCAGAGTTCCTCCCACTTTTTTATGATACCACAGGGTAAACTGACTGGATACAAAGCATTCAGTCTCTGTACACCATAGGGAGAAAGAGAGGGACTAAATCAGTAGCAGAAATGTCAGTTCACTGACAGCCCATCAGTAAAATATGTGGGCTGAAAAAATTGGTTTGATTCCTTGGATAGGAGACCAAAATCTGTATCTCCAGTCCAAACTGAGCAGTGTACGGTACAATTGTTGTTGTGTTTATTGTGTTTGTACTGCCATATGGAATGCATAGGGATCTCCCCAGAGGGTTGTTGCAGCACAGGTGCAGTCCTGACCAGGCACTGGATAAAAGTGAGCCGTGTCCACAAGCCCTGTGGATATCCCAGAGCCAGGGCACGGAGCCTCCTTGAGCAGTCCTCTCCTGATAAAACTACAGTTTTATCAAACTGCACTCTGGAGCCCTGAGCTGCTGATCCCCACTCTCTGCAGCAGGGGAGGAGGGAGCTGTTCTGCCCTTCCAGCCTGTCCTGATGCAGCATTTGTTCCCATGTCCTTAGGCATGAGGGGACATGAACTCTAAGGAGCTGCCACACTTCCCAAAAGTTCTGCCATTTCAAATTGCTGCGTAAAACACCACTGTCCACCAACAGGTATTGAGTAATGTGCTACCACATGCAATGGAAACAACAACAAATCAGTGCTGTGCAAATCCCATACATCATCAGGAGTTGATTTTGTCCAAAATGAGAACATTTTTAGTTTGTTTAGTCAAAAGAATTTATTGGGCTGCACTTCTGGTTAGTCTGATGTTTCATTACAAAAGTAAGTGTTCCCCACATCACTAATTTTGGGCTATGCATTTAGTGATTAAACATTTATTAAAGAATATTATTATGTGTTCCATGAATTGCTTTTGGGAGAAAGTGTTTGTGGGTGTGAGAAGTATGTGGGTGCTTCTGTGTGTGGTCAAGATTGCTACAGAGATTACTTACATCAATTACATATGGATGTCAGACATGCAAAGCTAAAATGTGGGGGTGTGTGACAGTTAAAAATCTGTCTGCTTTCGGAGGCTGATAGCTGCATTCAGCAAAACCCACTGGTTTCTGCTCCTCTGGGCAGTGTGGAAATTGCATCTCAGCTTAGTTTTTCCATGGGTTTATTTCTTTATTTAGGACTTAGACTGACTCTGAATTTTTAACATACCCTAAGACAGCCACAGTTTTGTTTGTGCAATACCTAAAGGTTTGCACTATTCTGTAAATCAGCTCAGATCTGACCCAAAACCAAAGCTCTGACACAGCTCAGGTTGTGGTGAATATCTGGGACTTCACCTTCATCATGATGCCTACAACCAATGAAAGTAGAATGGTTACAGATGACAGAATTTCACTGAATTCATGTTTGAGTTCGTTTAACTGATTGCTTCTCTCTGCTTGTAACACAGCCTTGTCCTGTACACAGTGTGCTTGATTCTCATTAGACCTCATTGAAGGGGGAGCTTTGAATCTTGCCACATTTAAAGAACCAGAGCCCAACAGATAGGTTCATGTTAAAAAATAGATTTTTATCTCCTGAAACTGAAGTACAGCAGAGGTATCAGCAAATCTCAGCACATTGCCACCAGAATGCCAGCTCAGCACTCACAGTCAAGGAAATCAATGGTTAATGGCCTTAAATATTTTACCCAATTCTTTATTTTTCCTACTAGTTACTTTAAAAATTATTATAATTTTATTTTATTAATTTCTATTGAGCACCTGGTATAAGTTTTGCAGGGAAATTATTGTGGCTGGTTGTAAGTCATCCAATTAGAATTGAAGCTTTCTGTAGAGTGTGAAATGTCTTATATTTTGTGACTTTGCTTTATGGAAACTAAAGAAATCCAAGTGAAAAGGCTAAAGTTGTGCCACACTTAAGATTATTTGGTTTGTGTTAAATGTGCTGAGACTACTTTTGGTGTGAGACCTGCAGTGTGTTTTGAATGAGGCTGAGAGGACTTAAATTTTAGAGCTGAGACTGGTGGCCAGGGTCATGGTATAATGACCCTTTGGTCTAAAGCAGGACAGAGATGCTGGTTCTGGGTGATTTAATTTGGGGGGTTTATTCTTTGCAGTGTTTACTGGTTTGGGGTTTGCAATTTTTTACATGGCAAGAGTAATTTTGGGGATCACTTTCACTCCCCCTTCAGTCACTGTGTTAGTAAGGTGATAAAATCAGCAGCATTGATACTGTAAGTGAGCAGTTGCCAAGGTGGTTGTAGCGATTTGTCTGTCCCTGTTGCAGATGTATGGAAATAAATACTTGCATTAATCTTCAGCAGTACTTTAACTAATGAGTCCTGTTGTGCAGATCTGTCACGTGTCTTAGATGGAAGCTCTAATGATTCTCTTATTAGATATGTTGTCTATTCAGATTGTCATTTGCTTTTGCCCTTTAGAGGTTTTTAGTCTCCTCTACTGTTTCTTGGATTTTGTTGTACTTAGAGTTTTTAAACCACAGATGATCCAGTGCTGATCAACCCTTCTTACTTTGCTGCAGTTCCCTGCTCTGCCCTCCCCCTGTCCTGAGCAAGGCGGGGGAAATCACCAGCACTTTTGTTCTGGTGATTAGTTTCAGGTTTATGGATAAATATTTATAGTGGAAAAAACGAGTAAGAGTCGCTGATGGTGCAGCTTCTGTCAGTTCCCTGAATATAGTAAGGAACAGAAGCAAAACCACTCATGGTGGTATAGCTGCCTCTGTGCTGCAGTTTCTGATGGTGTAGTACTGTGGATAAATAAAAAGGGAAAAAACAAATCACACCTCTAACCAGCAATGCTCTATGGGCAAAAGCTACTCCAGTCAGGCTGGACTCATTCGGGAATAGGTGTAGTAGAAATCTTGCAGTATGAGTCATTTTCAGCTCTTTCAACCTAATTGAATAACACAAAAGTGGCAAAGTATTTCCCCTTACTCATGGTGCAAATCTCGATGGAACAGCTTATGAGAATTTTACATCATCCATGCAGAGCACTTTGGTCAAATCAAAACATAAATCTATTTCCTCCTTTCCGAGCTAATCCATGCCATGGGATGGCTGTGATTTCTTCAGCTCTCTAGCAGACCTCTTTCAGCTGAGAGCTCTTTGTAAGGACATCAGAGGCTGCACATGGACTGTGTAACCCCTGCTATGTGCTTTCCACAGGGTGCTAATGCCCCTTCCAATATTGCTTTGCTGCTGCCCAGCCCAGGGTAGTTGTGGGTGACAGCTTTTATAATAGAGCCCCATCATGGTTAAATCTATGGGAATTTTGTTCTGTAGTTGTGAGAAAAAAATTATTGGGAGGGATGAACATTTCAAAACCATTGTAATTGATATTTTCATCCCTTTATCTGTTCTGTTGTCATTGCAAACTGATACATTAAAGACAGGAACTCAGATACTGACAAGGAACAGATCCCATCTGGATTTTCTGAAGTGCTCTGCAGTCAGGGGGTGGCACAGGCACAATCCTGGATATATTTTCAACAGTACATGAGTGGATCACATTAAAGTTCTTGCTTCCAAAATGTGGTCTTTTACTTGAAGCTGAGAATTAGGACATTTAAAGCCACTTCATACTGAAGGCAAATACTGATCTAAAATGATACTTCTGACATGGACAAATTGTTGCTTAACTACTTACCAAAAATTTCTACTGCTCTGTTTCAGCTGATTATCACTGCCCATACATGATTATAGTAAAGAAGTATCCGCTCTTTCTGAGCCTGCCGGATTCCTGCAATACTTAGTAATTGTAGGAAAAGAACAACCAAAAAAACCCCACCCCATCTGGTGAGCTTTTCATTCCCAAACAGTTCAATAACATTTTACCTTCATGGTGTGTGCAGGATGTATCCTTGCTGAGTGCCAGTCCTGCTCTCTCTGAGGCTGTCCATCTATAGCTACACGGTGATTTTAAATACAGCGGAAACAAAGTTTAAGCAACCTTATTTTAACACGTCAAATGAATAAAATGGTTGTGTGGCTAAGTTTAAAATCACTTTTTTAGGTTGCTTGCTTTACTCCACATTTTTCCAGGATGCAGATGCAGCTCATTAGTTGTACCAGCATTGCAGAGTCCTGCAATCAGCTGTGCAGCCCTGCAGAACAGCATGAAACTCTTAAGTGATATTGTATTTGTGTTGGAAGATGCTTTTGGGGTGCAGGGCAAAGAGCCCTTCATTTTCCCCATTATTAAATGCCAATACCATTGTGCTAGAAATCTGGTAGAAACAGCTAAGCTTCCACAAAGACATGTCTCAAAACGTGTTTATCTGACCATGTTGGTAGCAGTTTCACTATGACATTTGGGTTTTGGTTTTAGAGTCTCATACCAAACAGAAATATAGGAGCTTTGCATATTTTTTCTGTATTCAAATGCAGTACCTGCTAAATCTGTTGTCACACTTAGAAATCTCTTCAAAGGCAAAATAATAATAATAAAAATTAAAACAGCAGTAAAAAATTCGAAGTTAATATTCCTCACAATTAGCTTCTGTGACAAACATTTTAAATTTATTTGGAAATACTGCTTTGTTTGGGGTTTTCTCCAAGGAATTCCTCTCCTAATAATGTGACAGGCAGGGTTGGAAGTCCCTTGTGCCTGTTTATGTGCATGATGGCATTTCAGTGGCAGCACAGAGAAGTGTAAACCTAAACCCCTCCTCTTCGCACAGAGGAGACGATACTGGTGCTCTGCTTGCTCAGGGTATCATGGAAATTAAACGGTGGCACCGTGCAGAAGCTCAGAGAACCCCGCAGGCTGGTGTAGGAGGCAGGAGCGCTGCTGTTTCCCCGGACTCAGGTAATCCCTGGGATGCCGAGGCTGCGGTGCTGGGGAGCGGCTGCAGCTCTGCCCTTCCCCAGACCCGCTGTTTCCCCGGACTCAGGTAATCCCTGGGATGCCGAGGCTGCGGTGCTGGGGAGCGGCTGCAGCTCTGCCCTTCCCCAGACCCGCCCTGCCCGGGGCCGCGGGAGCTGCGGTACCCCAAAAACGGGTCCGTGCATTTCCAGAGCCCTCCTGGGGCTCCTACCAGTCCTTGCCGTGCCATCGGCAGGCTTTGGGAGGTGATGAGTGAACACTTGAAGCAAACAACACAGTCTCATTTAGCAGTTCGCCTCCCCAACACGGGAAGTCAATAGAAAAGCAAGGTTTAAACCCCTCCAGTTTACAAACACGCTCCACTTTGCTGCTTTTCTTCCCCCCACAACTATTCTCTTACAGAAAGAACTTCCTGCATTCTTCCCCAGGTAATGAAGGCAGCACTAGTTGAGTTGCTTACCAAGCCTTAAAATTTCTTCAAAACACGAAATGCTTCACAAAAGCTGTTTATTTCTGAGTGGTAATTTAGCTCCCACCTAATACATTCTGCTTTTTTTGTCTATTGAGACCAAGCTTGTAGTGTGGCAAGCACTAGAGACACTCAAAAAAGGAAGCTCCTTTTTAATAGAAATCGGTATTAAATATGCTGGGCATCTTGGGAAAGACAGTAATTGTGTCCCAGCTTGAGGGAAATAGCAGGATAAAGTGCTTGTATTCATATGCTAACTAGCAGTACTTTGTGGATGGTGCTATCTCTGTGATGATGACACTGATGTTCCTCTATTTGACCCATTGAATCATACATGAAAAATAACTATCTGATCGATACTCTATAAATGATAGCTGTTTTAGAGCTGATTAAGTGTGCATTGAATGGCAGCTGATCTACGCACAAGGGGCCAAACAAATTTTCTGGGTGGTGAGTTTGCTTTTGGGTTCAGGTTTTTTGGTTTGGATTTATTCTTATTCTCATTAGCAGCAGTTGAACCCAGACTTGTTGTAATAATGGTCATTTAAGTGATAGTGAAAGTTTCCCATTCTGACATGTGTGGTACTTGGCTCTTTGCTTTTGCTGATGAAGATAAAAGCATCAGAGAAGCTGTGACATTCAGCCTTTTTTTGTACAGATGAGTGCCCTAGCAAATCACAGTATGCTCACAACACAAGATAAATGATAATTAACTGAAATTTCCATGCCATTGGTGTTATTTAATTCCACTTTTAGAGTCAAACTGGGGATAACAGACTTTTGGCAGCTTGGTGGATGTCTGTTTTCAGTCAAAAGCAGTTAGTTGTGTACTTCGGTTTTTTTCTTTCACTGCTAAGTAAAAACCAAAAGATACAGCAATTCTCAAATGTTTTAATCAGCAAATAACTGTACAATTACACTGGAGGTAATTTGTCTTATGATTTCCCACTATTTCTTGATGGTAGGAAACAAACTGGGAAGGAGGCATACACCTGAAAGTGAGGAAAAGTGTATTTAAGTTTTGAAGGACTTTATTTCTTTATTTCTGTTTTAAATTTACTTGTAGAGCTGAATGGAGTCTTTGTGTCAATTCTCATTTTACCGGAACCTGTTTTTCACTCTGCCTGTCACAGTGAAAACTGAAAGTTAACATTTCTTTTCAAAGATGGCATTCTTACAAAGGCTGTGACTGGGCTCTGTTGACTAAGATGAAGGAAAGGAGCTAACCCATAAATTCAGTGCTCACACAGCTCTGGCTAGAGGTATTTTTGATTGTGAGGATGACAAGCAAAGGATCTGAGTTCAGGTAAAACTCAGATGCTCAGAGGTCACATTGGAGTGTAGCCTCAAGTATCCATTTTTATTAGCCTTTGATTCTGTGGAAAGTTTTTGATGACTGTCTTGTACAATGTTCAAAAACTTTTTAAGGGCAACATGAAATACTAAAACTGAAATACCCATGTGTTTAAAATATTAGGATTTCTAATATGTTTTAGGTTTTGAAGCTCTAGATTTACATTTTCAGATGTTTTTATATAATGAAGTAAAAATATGAAACTTAATATATGCTAAGGTAGCATAAAAATTTAATTAGCAGTCCTAAACCATATCTGATTTTCCCACTGTAAGTAACAGTGCCAACCTTCATTTCTTGGCAGCAAATATCTAAAGTAAAGGTAGTATCAGAACTGAGGAGTTTTTTCTCTATGTATCCCTGCCAGAGAAGAAACAAAAATGCTTTTCACCTGTTTCCCGGTGTTCCTTAAACTGCCAACAGCTCCTAAAGTTTCTTCAAGGCAGAAGCCAAGCCGTAAAAGCTGCTGGGTGTTTTTCACTTTGCATATCAGATGGATGTGAGCGGATAAATTTTGTTTCTTTCACTCCGTAGTTTTGGCTCGTGGTCCCAGACTGCTTTTCCAACACAAAAACACCAGCAGTGGGCTGATAGGCCTTTTAGTTTAGTGCAGCCTAGGAACCCGACTGAAATGCCTGTGCAGGGTGGAGAAATGTGTGAACCCTGTCAGAGCTTGCAATGGGCTTTGCAGTGCCACAGAGACACACAAATTAGGGTTCTCTTTTTTTACTTTGTTGCTTGCAAAGTTGAAGATCAGTAATGAATCAGTTGACATTTGATAAGCTTCTTGCCTCCCCATTGTTTTTGGGTATTAATCCTTCTTTGTTTTTCCTTGAATTTTTGGCACCGTTGGAAGCTCTGGTTGGGTGGGTTCAGGTTTTTGGGGGAGGGAGGAGTTTGAATTGGATGATTCCATAAAGATGTTTTTCTTTGGGCTTAGAAAATGTCACAAGATCAAAATCAGCTTAAGAATGGTACCTCTCCTTCCCCTTCAAAGACTGGCTCTCAGTTATATTCACCAGTCAGACTGAGCAATTTTCTGAAGTAGGCAATCTTGCATTCTGCTTAGGTGATGGACTGCATGTTTTCTTTTGTTTGCCTGCTGCTTGGCACTATGGATACAAACAGTAATCAGATGAAAACAATTTTAAAATGGAACAATGTCACACATTTAAGAAAGTGTCAGAAAGGGAGGAAAGGCAGCCTGCTTTTGATTGAGTACAGTCAAGAACCTTCTGAAATGTGTCTGGATGCTGTACAGTAGCCCACTCTGAAGAGGAGTCTGTCGTGGTTAACCCTGCCAGAACTGTGGGCTGCTGACGAGGAGAACATGTTGCAGTGGCAGCTCTGCCATGCAGCAAGAATGAAATATGCTCAGTTTCCGTCCCCACGGCTGGCTCTCTGCCTGGGCCTTGGACAGCTTTCTGAAATCTGTGGAGAAGTCCTGTTGCTTATTCAGAATTTCTATTGAACATTTAAGACTGGTTTCAATGGGGTGAGTAGATTGTGGAATTGGACAGGGATTTCTTTGACCTGTTCATTAAGCTGTTGAGAAGTCCCTAAAATTCTGAAGCAATCCATTTGACTGAAATCCAGCCCTGGGCAATGTTCTTGCAGACACACCATTTCTGTGTGGGGTCCAGCACTCAGTGAGGAGGGAAGCTTTTGTGCTTTCCTTCTGTCCCCCTTGTTCTTTAGCATTCTGGCTCTAAATCCACAAGTAATTTATTAAATAAATCATAACTGCAGGATTCAGCTCTGTGCATTTGAAAGCCTGGGCTTCATTCTCAAGATGTTAATGTAAATTGAAAGCTCTTCCATAAACTGAAAGGTTCATAGTCTGAAAAGTCTGGGCTGTAGAACTCCCGAGTTTGATCTCCATGTAGTTATTTAGTAACTCTTTTTTTAGCTAGGGTCCCTAGAAGTGTTCTATATTCTTAATGCAGGTTGACACCGAGAACACTTACTCTTCTAGTGGAACAGTTGACCTGTTAGCTAAAATCCCTAAATCAATACATTCAGCATCAACTGTGCTCTGCTTTTGTGACTGTTTCCTTTAGCTAGCTGAGATTGATTGGCTGGCATCTGGAGATACAGAAAGACCATGGCAATTGTAGCTTCTGTACATCTTTTTTGGGGGTTTTAGCTGATTTGTTTTTTATAATGTAAATTTAGGGTTGTGAGGTGCCTTTTAGGGCCAGTGAAGCAGTGTCACTCAATCTTCAGCTCTTAGAGCTCAGTGTAGGACTAGTTCCTTGAATTCAGTGGGGCTGCTCATAACTCCTTGGCATGGAGGCTGTAGTGGTTAAGGCCAGCTAGGCTGGTTACTTGCAGAAGCAACTCCCTCGTAGGATTTGGAGTTTCCAGCTTGGGCTTTGTTCTGTTTGCATTCACACTGGCACGAATCCAGTGAAAAAGTCAGAATTGTATAGGAATCAAACAAACCTTTCCCTTTTGCCCCCAGCTTTCATCTCAACTGCCTCTAATCTGTACTCTTAATAAGAAGTTAGTATTATTCTTTTTGTGATGGATGAGTGACTCAGTTGTATTAAATCACTGTGGGCTGAAAAATCCACATACAAAATCTAATTAAATATTTTGTGTCTGATTCTGATTGTACTTTCATGATGTGAATCTGACTCCATGGAGATGCATTAACTCATTCTGGTTTTATGAGGCCAGGGACTGGCCTATTGTCTGAGACGAGAGCCTGTACTTCCAGATTCCTGGGTGTTGGTCTTGGCTGAGCCACTGGCCTGGTGTTGGGGAATCTCCTCATTGCTTCCCCACTGCAAAGCAAGGGTGATCAGCTGTAAAACCTGAGAGCAGTGTGAGGTTTGATGAGTGCTGTTTGAGCTGTGGCTCAGAAGCATCGTAAGCGTTAAATGACTTCACATTCAAGTCTGGAGTGATGCTTGCACTTGCGGTGTAACTGAAGAAAAGAGGGTACTGTTTTTGTAAAAGTTGTCATCACTGTGCCAGGAAAGTATCACCCAACTTTCAATAAATTACATCCTTCTTAATGGGGAGCAGAGTAAAGCAAAGAGGAAATTTCTACTTCGTGTTAATTCTTCCTTTGGCATTTATGGGAAATGAGGTTTAGTGTCAAGAGTTGTCAAAAATAAAAAACTTTTTTTTTTCTTTCTTTTTTTTTTTTTAATTTAATGCAACCAAACAACAACCTGCTGCTGTGGAATGTGTAGCTGGTTCAGGATTTAGAAAACCTGTGTGCTGATGGTGTCCAGGTCAGAAGTGTTAAGGGTTTAAAAACCAGAGCCCCTCACTAATCTGGGCTGTAATTTGCACCACTGTAGCTGGGAGTTTGCACTGCTTTGTCTGCTAGCAAAGTCTAGAGAGAATTCCTTTCCTGGCTTTCCTTTCCAGAGCTTGGGGGTGGGAGAGGGGAGGAATTAAACAAATCTCCAGATAGTCCTGATGTCATGATCAGTATTCTGCTGTTATTTCCACTTGTCAGGCACTGTTTGAGTTGCACAACTCGGAATGTTAAGCATCTGCTTTGTAAGTGTGTAGACATCAGGATCATTACACATTTGTTTATGGAGATAAATTCTGCCTCTTCAGATTTGCATGTGAATTGAGGGGCAGACAGAAGTTTGTACTTTCTGTAAGAATTATAGGAACAACTTTTAGAATAAGCAATAGAAAGTAATAAAAAGTAAAGGGTTAAATGTAGTATTCAGACAATTCTACAGGAGAACTACTCACTTGCTCAATTATGTTTAATGAACAGAAGTCTTAAAAATGCATCAGTATCACAATCTTTTCCTAAATAATGAGCAAATGGGATTGATGCCATTACATTTCCTTACTAATGAGTATTTTAATAATCCAGCTATGGTAATAGCTGATATAATAATAAACATAATTATAGCAGTGTCCTCATTAGACCGTATTTACAGCAATGGGGGTATTTGTGTTTGATCAGCCCCTGTTTCACAGAAGTTGCAGGATTTGTTGTGTCTGCCCTTCTAAAAGCCCTGCCCCCTGTGCATTGGCGGGCTCAGACTCTTGTCACTGCTTTTGCTCAGGTCAGTTTGGTGCTTTTCTTTATCAGAGGGGCAGCCTCTGTGCTGCTGCTCTGTGCTCTGGCAGCACAGCAGTGCTCCAGTGTGGTTTGGTACAGATTGCAGGGTGCCAGGGTTCCTCACTGCCCTTTCTGTAGAGGCACCAGAGCAGGAAGCTGTAAGCTGAGAACACGAGACCTCGATCGGGTTGTTTGCTGTAAATGCAAACTGCAGCAAGATTAATGTGTTAATGCATTTTGTCAGCCTTGTGGGAAACCAAAATAAGTTGGTTGGACAGTGTGTGCAAGGTTTCGATATTCCATGTAAGCTTGTCTGTATAACCCAGGGAAACGTGTGCTTTTACTGTGCTGGAAAAGCAGAGATATTTCTCATCTTCCATGTAACATGTCCCTGGTATAACCCAGTGCATGGCAGGGTGCTGGTTGGTTTTGCTTTTAGTAGCAGAAGCTGCTCCTTTGGTTAGGGGAGGTTTCCTGAACACTCAGTCAAATTCTCAGCCAAGGTAATCTCTGGCTTCTGTAAAAACTGCCCAATGCCCATTGCAAGCACTTGGATCTGACCAGATTCTTCAGCTCATCAGCTTCTCACCAAATGCCATGCAAAGGGATGGTTCAGACAGCAAAGAGAAGGAATAGAGTCAAGAAAACCGGGAGATTTGATTTTATTTTCACCCTGGTCTGCATGCAAGGCAGTTTCTATATAAACTGTGGTAGAGTGTAATCAGAAGGGAGACAAAACAATAGCTTTGGTTTTGTACTTGATATTAAATGAAGACAAATCATTAAAGTTGGAGTGTTGAATACTGTATTATTTCAATTATTTTTATTATTACTTTGGAAGGCTAAATGTAAGATTCTGTCATTCCATTGCTTCCTGAAGCTCAGCATCCTTTGAGGTGTTCAGCATTAAATTAAAAATGAAGTGTCTCCCCAGCTGGGGCATCCGTAGCCAGCAGAGAGTACAAACTGACAAGGAGGCCTTATAGAATGCTATAGAAGCACAGAAGACAAAGTCAGTGACTTAAGAAAATACCTCTGTGCCAGGACATTCTGTAAATTTCTCTGGAGAAATCCTACAACTCTTCAAGAAAGTTGACCTCATTTGCATGTTTTGATTAGATTGCTGTCAGGCTTCTTCTGACTTCCTCGGAAGAAAAGAAAAGTCGTTTTCTGAACAAATCTCAGGAACTTCTTTAAGTCTCAATATATTCCTTATAAATAACTTCATAACTGAAGATAGAGATTTTTGTGTGCTGTGTCTAAATCTCTAGGGGAAACATGTTTTATTGTAAAGAGGAATGCTCTCCATCTATATTCAATCTTCCACTCTAGTGAAGGGATCATCAATCTCCCAACTAAATTCCTGAAGTATTTATTAGTTAACTCAGCCTCTGGTATTGTCACAGCTGGGAGCTGGTTCTTTAAAGGACTGTAAATGAAAGCATAACTCGGGGGCATATTTCAGAGGGATACAACTCTGGATGACAACTGTACAGTGTGGAAGGATCTCTAAAAAACAGGGAGGTGGAGAAAGAAAGAAACAATCTGATGTGCCCTCCCTTCCTCCAAGGAAGGGAAATTCTAGAGGTAGAAAAATGAAGTTGGAAACTACTGATATATTTAGGTACAAGATAATGACCTACACAGCAGAGTTAAGCCAGGGTGAGGACTGCAGTGTTCACTGCCCTTAATAGGTGTGTGAGTGTTTTGAATAAGGATGAGGAGAATGTGGCAGTGAAAATGCTTAAAACATGCAGCAGCCCAAAGAGGAGAAGGACAAACTGTACTTTCTTAATTTTTCCTTACTTGTAATTGCCACTTGAAAATACCCTGTTAACGTGGAAAGTCTTGTGTTTGCAAAGTGTGTTTGCTTCTGGTCACTTCCATTATTTTGGTTAGGGAGGGAAGATGAATTTATGAAAAAATACAGTGAGCTGGGCACTATTTTCAGCTTGATGGGTATTTCCCTAAGTGCCTTATAAAAAAAAGAAAAAAAGGGTGGAAAATTTAGACTTCTGACAGCTTTGACTTTTCTAAGAAAAAGGGAAGTATTCTAAGCAGTATTTCATCAACCAAAAGGCATATGAAAGATGCTTTGGCTGTACCCCAGGCTCTTTAGAGATGAGCCACAAAGTCAGAGTTGAAATACTTGTGCAAGTGAAGGTAAATGAATTATGCTGCTTTCTCGTTAAAAGGTGCTATGTAAAAGCTCTTGTTAAAAGGTGCTATGGTTTATTTTGATCTCCTACCATAAAATTTGGAAATCATGTGGAATAGAGAATGTTTTTGTCTTCTGCTTCCAGAGTCACTTACTCTTCTACTGTGTTATTGCACAGTTTTGGGGTTTGTTTTGGTATGGTGGCTGTAACAGGGGAGGGTCTGCATTTCCTTTTATAAGCTGAAATACTGGATCTTGGGTTGGGCTAATGAATAGCTGGTCATTTATCACTGAAGATCCTGTTGCCTACTTTGGGAGTGAGTTATCTTTGAGTTGTTGTCAGCTCAACTCTGGATGATGAAGTAATTCATGTGATGGAGGGTATTCCCTTGGCTGTTAGAGGTAGAATTCAGCTGTGATAGGATAAATCCTGTCTGAATTTCATAGACTATGTTGAAGTAATCATAACTTGGATAAAATCACAATTCAAGCCATATCTTGGTTTTCACAGTGAGACAGAAAGTATTTTCTGCCAAAAATACTCACTTGACTGCAAGCGGTTTCTTCCTGTTCCACCTATCCCCTAAAAGCACTTACGGATGAAAACCCAGAGAAGCTCGAGTGGTGGGAGGAGAAGGACATTGCTGGTCCTTCTTTGCAATGAGAGATTAGTTTAAACCTCCCCTCTTGGAATATCTGACACTTCATCTCATCTCAGTTTCACCAAAGTGGAAGCAGCTATGTGGAACCATAGAATATCCTGAACTGTAAGTGACACACAGGGATTAGTGGGTCCAATTCCTGGCCCTGCAGAGGACTCCAAGGATTACAGCACGTGCCTGAGTGTCCAAATGTGTCTTGGACTGGGGCAGGTTTGGTGCTGTGGAAAGGAGAGTGCAAGGCAAACTGGGGCTGAGCTTTGCTGAGAACAGACAGACCCAGGGGTGTTCCAGAGCACGTCCCAGTGACTCAGAGCAGATTTTAGGAGGGCTCTGTCCCCTGTTGCTTTGTTCACTGTGACACTTGGCTGTGTGTGCCATGCTCTGCTGTGCCTGCTGTGCCTTCAGAGCTGCAGTCCAGGTCACTGTTGGCTGGAAAGAAGTGCCAAATTACAAAAAACACCTCACTGAAGTGCAGCAGGCATTAGTGCTATGGAGATCCCTTTCCCCTCCTAGAGGTTTGGATAGAGGCTGGGTTTCTGTCCTTGCACAGTTTAGTTGGCACACAGAAAGGTATTTTGAAGCATCAAGTCAGAGTATCTTTAAAACATGAGTTAGAGCAAAAAATTATTTCTAGCCATGCCCCTGACTGCAGCCAGGAGTCAGTTGTGCTGGCCTCCTCTGGAATGGACAAAGAGAGAATGATTACATTATGTAGCTTTTTATTTTGCTGCAATTAAAGCAATGGCAACCAGCTGTGTTGGTTTTCTCCAAACCACAGTGATAATGCTTTCATTAAAAAAATAAACCAAACATTGTTAAGGGCAACAGGCCTTTATTTAATTACAGGAATTTTGTAAAGGTAGCATGCAATAACCCCAAGAACTATGGGCTGTTTTTTTCTTTTGTAACTTTAAAGCTGAATTACACCACTGGAAGTCTTTATCTGTCTTCACTCCTTGTGCCCTCTCATGTGGCAGTGTCTGAAGTAGTGAACAAGGAAGGACATCCTGAAAGATTTTCTGTCTCTTCCCTTTTTTATCAGCAGAAGTGTTTGTTAGAAGGGTTTTTTGTTTCCTATTTTTTCTTTTTCTTTACTTTTTTTTTTTTTAATCAGCTGCTACCGAATAGTTCTTAAATTTTAATGGCTGAGGGAAGATGCTTACTGGTGCCACAAGCTCTCCTGTTCCACTGGGGATATTGATTTGGATGTGTCCTCTCCTTGTAGAGAGAAGTTGGGGAGGATTTTAGCAATCTTGCCTATTTTTAGCACATGCAGCAGGCTCAGGTGCGTGAGGGAGCAGGTTTAGATTCTTTTAATAAGATTTCTATGAATGGTTGTCATAATTTCCAGTCAGCCTAGGTACAGAAGTAAACCATAAGAAACAAAGACCTTCCACCAGGTTGAGAATAAGGACATTTAAGGTCAAGCTGCTTCACATCTTTATGCTATTAGTCTTTAGAGACATCTGTAATTCAGACAGTTCTAATATCCTTTCTGTTTTTCAGTTTTACATTTTGGCATCATATTCAGAGCAATTTTCCATAACATTTAAAGAGAGGAAAATAAAGATGTTTGGGAACAGCCCTACAGTTTTACTGAACTCCAGGGTACCATTTACTTTGAGAAATGTTTAGGTGACTTTAATTGTTTCCTCTTTTAATGGCCTAATTGAGTTTTAGAACAAGCCAATGAAACTTTTTTCTTCTTGCTATTTGTATAACATTCAGAACTCCCATTCCCATCAGTTAACAGGAAGTGTCTGACTTCTGTTCTTCGTTATGCATGTAACAGTGTGTCAACAGAAGATTGGTAGAATTAAAATGCAAATTTACTGTTTTTCTTTCATTAACATCACATGGCCTTAAAAGAGGCCATTTTACCCTGGTAACTTAGGAAATTGCAGAAGTTGGCATGTATGTAACGTGGATGTTTAAATGTTTTTTATTTTCAACAGGGATGGTCACCTTCTGCTGTGTAATGAAAATGTATTACTTCTTTTTTTCCAAGCTACTGAATCTAGCTACTGCAGTGCTTCTGTTGTGGTGGGAGGTTCTGTTTTGTTTGGGTTTTTAACTCTGCCATGTTTTTATGTTTTAAATGCTAAAAGGAGGTGCATTTTAAATAGCCTGTTCTTCAGCAGGTCTGCCAAGGCAGTTCATTCATTAGATTGCCCTTATAAAGGCTTAGCAAGCAGTGAGGACTTTACACAGAATCTTTTCAACATTAATTTAACAAATTAAAGCTTTCACAGTGAGTTTCCTGTGATTTTTTTTTCATGCTGAGCAATTACGAGTGTACCTGCAATTCAAGGTTGAGTCTGCAATATGTGCTTTTAAATAGAGCCTGCTGTGTCCTGACACTCAGTTCCATTAATTCTTCCCCCTCTCTGCAGACAGAGTATCACAGGCAGGCTTGTTGGTTCAGTCAGCAGTGGACTCTGAGAAGGGAGTGACAAATAGTCCTGGTTTAGCTGGTCCTTGAGCTGCAGCTCTATCCTGACATCATTCACAGCTCTCCAAGCTGAACTCCAGTTCCACCTTTGTTTCCTGACCCTCTGTCCCACTTGCAGGAGAGCACAGGGAATCTCTTCCCAGCTCTGGGTGGGCATTTGTTGAGCAGTGCCACTAACCTGACCCCAGCTGTTGTTGCAGCTCTCCAGGCTGAGCAGGACAAGAGAAGAATTCCATCTTCAAGAGCTTTCAATTCACTAACTCACACCTACCAAAAAAAAAGTCCTGCTATCATTCCAGGGCTGGTACTCTTCCTGGAGAGCCTGGAAGCTCCCTGATAGAGTGGCAGCAGTCTTTGGAAAGGCTTGTGAGCCTTGCTGGAGGGTCCAGGGGATCCAGGTTAGAGATAACCCACTGGCAAATCAGTGCATTGATCCTGTGCTCTGCCACTCCAGCTCCTGTAACTTACACATTGATGATTGTGATACATGTGGAAAGTGTGAGTGTACCACTCAGAAGGGTCAATTTACTTGGCACCATGGGCAGCTCCTGCTCAGTTAGTCTATAAATATATAAATATTGTAGATCAGTTTATAAATTATATTTCATGATGATTAAGTAGCAAAGAAACAATGGAGAAAGGAGGTTTCTGTGCCAAACATAATTATGGAGATTTTGGAGACAGAATGTCAGAGAGAGAAGAAAAAAGCTGTCTCCTTTATATAGTGTGTGAATATTTCTTCACCTAAAAAAGCTGACTTCTAGCCATGAAGAGTTAACATTCATGAGGAATGTGTGGAAACCTTACATAACTCATTCAGTCTCATCTCATGGGTGTTTCTCTGTACACTCTGCCAGAACTAATTTCACGGTTTTAAAACAACTCATGGTACAAAAAGAATACATAATGAGTTGCCGTGAGATATGATTGTTTCCCATCTGAGGGATAGAAAGACCTGTAGCTCTCCAGGACTTATTAGGAATCATTTCTCAATTAAGTACGGGATGTATAGCTTAACAAAGGCTGTGTGGTTCCTCTTGAACACATCAGGCTTTGACTGAGCAAAGCAGACCTTTGCAAGCATTTGAGATACTCTTCCCCCTCCTTTTGCCCAGCATCTTCTCCTCTACAAGTTTATAAATTCAAAGAGACCGTAAGCTTGTGTAGACAAAAAACACTGACCTGGCATGGTCTGTCTTATCCTGCCTTCTGAATCCCTGTCATATCTTAGAGTTTGAAAACAGACAAAGCTTTCTGGTGCTGTCAAAAAAGTCATCTTTGAGAAAGGAAGCAGCATCCAAACTGTCAAGACCAATACTTGCTCCCTCTCAGCCATTGCTCCCTCAGTGACGTTTCACTCCTGGGCAATAGATAGCAATAAACTACTGACTTCAGTTACCAAAGACAGAGCCTGCACAAAGTGCTGGCAAAAGCAGAGTCAGGGAAAGAAAGCTGGATGGAATGGGGTGGTGAGAAGCATCCTCTTAATTTTAACATTAGATATGTACAGAGAAAGGCAGAAAGTGATGTTGTACTACCACCCCCCAGTATTATACAGAGTGGGGAGTGCTTTAGAAAGTGTGCCCAGGGTGTAAGGCAGCAGTTCATAGCACATCTTGTTATAGTTTGGAAAACAGCCTTTTGGTTAGCAAAATGAAGGAAAAAGGAAAGGAAAAAAACCCAACTTTTGATTAGTTGGTTGTTGCAGAGACAGTGGACTGTAAGACCAGTGGACCATAAGACCACTCTTGCTACCTCTGCATTTCAGGCAGATGTGAAGCAGAGTGAAAGATCAGTCTGATTGCTCTGGCAAGGTCTCCTATCACTTTTTGAGGCAGGAAGTCACAGAGGACTTAACTGGCTAATATTTGCCCAGGGCTTTCCAAGTCATAAAGCAAGATTTATTTCCAAGTATCAGAGCCACTTCAGCTCAAATGAGTTAAAGTAGCCTTAAACGCTAAGGGAAATTTATGAGGACCTTTGGACCTCCAGAACACTCCAGTAAAGCAGCTGGGATTACGAGTAAAATTTCCCTGCTGTAAAAACATGATTTGAAACAGGAACGTGGATGGATTGAGAGGGATCTCCTCCAGCCCAGCCCATGGAGCTGCGGTGCAGCTGGGAGCCCTCTCAGTTCAGTCAGCAGTGTGGAATGGAAAATTCGGAGTGATGACTCACTGCTTTCCACATCTTCTTGTGCTAGGAAGACAGAAACAAGGCAGAGATTCCTTGGTCTGCCCCTGCTGCTCTCTGGAGAGAGTCATGGATATCCTTTTTGTGGCTGGAGAGAGGCAGGGGTGGTGGGAAGGTGCAGAATCCCATCATTTCTGTGCTGCCGGGTGCCCATCTCAGGCCCAGGTGAGGCTGCAAGGAAGGGTTACACTGCCCTGTGTGCTGGGCAGCAGTGGTGACATGACCCATGATGTGGTGGCAGGATGCATGAGATAATTTAGATTAATCTCTCAAATTTTCTGTAACAGCAGTGCTGGAAGTCCTGCTACTTCTTGGAAAAAATCCAAGAAAAAAATTTCCATGCTTCTTATCCCAAACTCACCAGTGATGAAGGAAATTTTACTTCAGTAAAAATCATCTGTGTCCCAATAGGAAATATACCTTTTTATAGGAATTTTTTTTTCACTTGCAAAACCTGTCATTTTTAATGTGGGAAAGAGCCAGATGATGTGAGGCACAAACACACGTTGATTCTCTTTTTAGAAAACCAGTGAGAATAGGGATGCAAATTAGTTCACTATACAGTTCTAATTAATCAGCCTCTCTTCTCTTTTCTTTATTCCAGTTACCTTGAATTAGAAGTCATGTTATCCTTTGGGCTCTGACTGACTTAATGTTTTAGAAAGCTGCCAGCACATAATCTGACAAGGAAGTCAGAAAGGGTCACTACTCTTTGTATTGTAGTTACTCCAAAACAATGACTGATTTTAGTTAGAATGGTATTTCAGGGCTATTTTCCTTCTCATGTTTCAAAGCACAGCTGAAAATAAAATCAATGTGCACTGAGACCCTGACTGTAACATATGTTGAAGGAGTGTTCTGTGGAGATAAACCAAACCGTTCCCCAGCTTTAGCTGTAGATGGAATCTAGATTTGATTATGCTATTTGACCTGTCCAAGATTCAGAGATGTCTGAGCCTGAGTGTTTTTTTTAATGGTCTATTTTGCAGGGGAATGAGAAGGAAAGATTGTGGTAGAGTAAGCAAAAAATTATTCAGCAGTTCCCTGTTATGTTCATTAAGACGGCAGAGTGAGGCCCTGAACTGTTATTTCAGTCAAATCTTCATTTCATTTATGTCAGTATTTTGTAAATAATTAATATGACATTTTAAGTTGACTTGTTTCCCAAAATAGCTGGAATACAATAATAAACTGCGCTGCAGTCAATAGGAATAGCTATAATACCATGTCCTGTTTTGAAATTATTTTTCACTTACCAGTCTAGCTGAATATTACTGCTTCTAGGTAGGAGGTTATTAACTGTATTTGCTCTTTGAAGAGAAAAGAGCTCCTCACAAAGGTGACTTCGACAGCAAAGGAAAATTTCACAGCAGTAGCCAATTTCCTCAGGGAACAATCCCATGATTTCCCAGTCCAATGTAGATCTACTCTTCTGCTCGCTTAGAGACAGGGGCAGGAAAGCACAGGCAGCACAGAGACAGGGACAGGGAACATTTCAAATGTCACACAGACTTTTAACTGTATCAGTGCCAAGGGCAGTTTCTCGGGCAGCCAGAAAACCGTGGAGCTGAACAGGCCCCGAATTGTAGCTCTCCAGCAAACCAAACAAAGCCCAGGAAAGCTCTTGAAGTTTTACAGAGTCCTTTTCTGGACATTTTTCCTCAGGAGAGGAACATTGAACATCAGCTATTCAGCCCTTCCCTAGGATCTGTGAGTTGTCTTCCTTGTGCTGATGACCTCGTGCACTTTTGGGAGAACATTCCTGCTACTGAAGCATCCTTTGTTAACATTCAGGGTGGCTGAGGAACTGGGGAAAAGGCATTAGAGGATCACTCAGTGGCACACACCGACTCCAGGATTGGAAAGATGACGTTAACCTACAGGCAGAAGTGGCAGATTGCTACACTATTAACTTTGCTCATTTATTAAATTTCTGTGAGATTTTTGCAGTGCAGCCCAGTTGAACTTGCTGATTTTTTTTAACCTCAAACAGAAGTCTAGCTAAAGCCCAAGGGAAGATGTATTCTGTAACAGTTAAATGGTGTGCAATTCATAATTAGCTTTAGTGAAGGTTTGACTTTGGCCAGTTGAGCAGAGACAGGATACTTTATTTTTGGAGCTAAGGTTTTCACCTCGCTACTGTGGAGCAGCATTCTGGAAAAGCATTGATGTACATGGCCAGCTTTTATGTGTTCAGATTAACTCATATGAACACTTACTATTCTGGCTACTGTGGGGTCACTGATGCTTTCAAACAGCACTGAAGGGTCACTGCTAGACTCTGAATAAAATCCCAGGCTCCCAGAATTTTTCTTCTGTGTTCTTATTCATGTATTAGAATTCCAGGGTCTTTCATATGTTCTGCCTTCAAATTTGACTTATGGTTGTAGTCCACAAAAAGAGGACTGCTCAGCTAAATTTAGCCAGTGAAAAGAGCAGGAAGGACTTTAAAGTTGTATTCTCCAACACAGTCGTTGTGTCCTTCCCCAGCTTCCTGACCCCTTTTTCTTTTTCTTTCTAAGCCATGAGAAATCGTACCACCACCTCTAACTTTTCTTGGCCAATTGAAGAACAGGTTTTAATTTTAATACCCCTCTCAAGCTATAACATTTAAGGAAATACAGGTTACAAACTGTGTATTTTTTTTTCCTGGTGCCGACTGGGGAAAGTAATTTCTCATTCTCTTTCTTTTGCTCTTTTCCGCTTTGGGATGCCAGCCTTGCAAATCAATATTTCATTTTGAAGAAGCCATGTTTGATGCCAGTTCTACTTATTTGCTTTGCAGTCACTGCAGTAATTCTTTGTAGCTCTGTCAGTATGTAAATTAAACCAAGCATAGATAGCTTTGTGTTGCTTAATGTTCAGCTGATAAAAATTAATGTGGTGTGAAATGAGCATTTTATCTGACTGCAGATACAGTGCCGGAGTTAATTAGACTGGCAGAGCAAAACGTTATTAAACATACAGGCCCCTGATCATCAAGAGCTGGGCGAACCTCAAAAATGTGGGTTTGGGTGGGCAGTGTAATGTAAATTGACTGAGGCAGGCTCAAAGCAAACACACTGGGAATGGTGCACTCCTTCAGCAATCAGACATGACAGACAGAGCAGTAGTGCTGATGAATGCACAGGGTAAGGTACAAGGCAAGCCAAACGCTTCCAGCACGCTGGGGAAGTGCATTAATCAGCATTAACACATCATCTACAATGTCTGATTGTCATTAAACATTGCCACTTCCTAAGTTCAGAATTCGGTGACAGTTAAATGATCAGTAAGCCAAATCAAATAAAGTAGCAAAACATTTAATTCAGCATAAGTTATTTCAGTAAAAGTATTTTCATACATTTAGTTAGCTCTCTTGGAAGACTGCCTTGCAGCACTGGTGTACACATTGCAATTTTCTCTAATTAAAATAAAAAAGCACTAACAAAGATATCTTTTTTTCTATATACTAAAAATATCCTGTAAGTACTGGCTCACTTCATCTGTTGTCTGACTCTGGAGCCTGTTTTGATGTTCCCAGTACTCTGTTTATGCTGGATACATTTACGAGGAGAATCAGCTGCATTGTGATGCTGCCATGAAAAGCTATGTTGGATGCATTCAAACAGGCCCCTACTTTTGATACTGTGACAGGTGAATTTGGAGCAATGTCCTCAGTATTACTGCCTGGGCAGGATGGGAATCTGATGGCTTTAGGTGGTGGAACCCACAACAATTCATGTTTGTTGGACCACGACATTTCCTAACGTCTAATTGGAGGTGTGGTGTCTAATTTGGGTGTTTATTTGAGGAGATAGGAAGCTCTAAGTCGTGTTTAAACAATCCTACAAGCCAACCCCAGAGTGTCAGGTGTTTGTGTACCACTCAAAGCCTGAGGACTCTGGAGGCAGAACACATCACCTGAGAGGAAACTGCTGAAGTTTTCTAAAAGGAGCAGCTGGCAGTGGGGCAGGTTTATGCAGTGGATGTTACTGGGCAGTAGGAGCTCCAAGAATACTTTTCTGCCTCCTTGTGAGCCCTAGAATGCTGCTGAACAACCTCAGTTTTACTTCCTGGCAACCTCCCTCTTAAATAACCTCTCTTGGTAAGCCTGGGAGTCTGGCATGTTTCCACCTAGGGCTTCATCCTTGTGATACTAGGATAAATAACATTTTCACCAATCTGATGTTTCTCTGTAATGCAGGTGATCCCTTTTTTGCATTTCATCTGTTTCTCTTTTACTTCCTTTGCTTTGACAGTACTATAGATGTTTATGCTCCAGTACTTAGCCTTCAATGAGCAGGCCTTTTGTTTTTCAGGTTAGTTCTTTTGCCTTGTGCTGGTCCAATGTCCAAATGTTCCTCCAAATCGGTGGCACTATTTCCCTCTCAGCACCTTCATGTTGCACATTGTTGTCATGGGGCTTGCAAAATGTCATGTCCTGTTCTCCCTTGGGTTATTTTCAGCAGGTGAGGTGGTGAGTGGGCTCTGAGTGCTTTTGTGAAGAGCCCCTTATGCTTTTGCATTACATAATAGTCAATGAGAGTCCTGCTTTAGTGCCTTGGAATATTTCTGAACAGTGCACACAGCAGAAATTAAATATCAGGAGCAGACAACAGGACCTCAGTTGCTCGTCTCAAAACTATTAAAAATGAGCAGAGGGTGGTCAGTACTTACATGGATGCACAAATTGATATCCCTTATTAACTACATAATTTGCTTGACACTGACTGGAACTTCCCAGCATAATTGAAGAATTTAAGCTTTTGGCTCAGTCTCAAAGGATCAGTGAAGGTGACCAAAGAATCCTCTGAATGTTATACTGAAACCTCACAATAGGAGCACTTGAGAGGACTTTCTTTACATTACTTCTGAATGTGTTTGTGAGAAATGAGATGATATAAGACTGCCTTGGTATTCATATGCACTGCTTTGCCTTCCTCATCCTTTAGTGGTTTTCAGATAAAATCCAAATCTGCACTCCACTTATTTAAAGTATTTATTACTTGAAAGAAACACTGTAAATTCCCTTCCTGTTTTCAGCAGAGTTGAAATACTCAGAGGTTGGATTGTGTAGGTTCAAAACCCATGCCATTGCTCTCTCCTTTACAAAAGTCACAATTTAATGTTGGACATCCCTGAGATCCTCAGAGAGCTGCACATTGCTGGTACCTTCTTCCATGATGAAGACAGAGTCAATCATGTTACTCCTAGCTCAGAATTTCTGATATTCTCTGTAAAGTTCCTCTGTGCTTAAATATTTACAGTAATGTAGCAGAGCAATATTAATTACTGTCCTAAGGAAGAATGAGGTAATTTGCCAGGTTAGAAACAACTCCTTGCTAACCTGGAGTGATCTATGTGCTGGATCCTATTGAGTTCCTCATTCCATTTTTTACCCTATTGAGAGCTACTCAATTCTTTGAGGAGCTGCATTTTACTTAATACTATTTTCTTGATCTCCTATAACAAAATCTGAGGGTCTGTCTAAACAAAATCAGGTTTGGAAGGGGCCGTTGAAGGGTGTTTGACCATCTGTTGTGTGCTCCTATCCTTCTTGAAGTGATTTGTATACTGTAGCAAAAAACCACCCCAAACTAGTATCATGATAGAAATGTGTCATTTAATTTCATTTATTCAATCCCGTTGGTGACTCTAGATGGGCAACTTTGCCTTTGTATCACTCAGGATTTCCAGCAGGGACACAGATGTCAGTGGCTTGGTCCTGCACAATCCTTTAATTCCTACATGCCTGCTCATTCAGTTTAGTTGAGTGCTGGCAATAGTGCTCAGTATCATTTAATTGAGGATTACAGCCTAAAGTGTGTGTACAAGTGGCTGAGATTAATTCACTTCACAGCTCTTCCTAAATGTGGAGATTCAAACTATGCAATGTTCCACTCTGGGAAAGTAATAATAATAATAAAAAGTAAAGAAACCAACTTGTATAAAATCTGCAGCCCATGAGAAGATGGAGAAGTCTGTTTTTGTAAACTGAGAGCTGTAACACCTCTGAGATGTGGGTTCCTGCCTGCCTCTCCCACGTTGGGGGCTCTGGAGCCCAGCTCAGCGAGCTGTGGCAGGGTGGGAATTCTCCTGGAGCACTTGGCAGGGTGCTGACAGCAGGGAGAGGCACATCCCAGGTGAGGGGTGGCTCAGTGCTCCAGAGCAGTGGATTTGGTGCTGAGAGGCCAGAGCCTGAGCACTGAAATCAGTGGCACTCTAGTGCCAATCTGTGTTTCGGCCCTGCTGCATCAACTTGGAGTTTCCACACTCAGTATTCCCCTCATGGAAGCAACAGTCTGTTCCAACAGTGAAATGTGGCTGGACTGCAGGCTGAGGTTCTGTTTTACTTGTACTTCCAAAGCCTTAAACCTTAAATTCCAGAGTTGTTTAGTTCAGCCTCGCTCAGCTTAACTGCTCTAAATGGAAGTGATTTGTACGGGCAGGATTGTACACATGGATGTGCATGGATAGTTCTGAAGTAAATGTGAATAATGGGATGTTTTTATAGGCATTCAGTGAGAAGTCAGTATTTGCTAATATTCAAAACATTTACTCTGAAAATAAGGTCTGTGGCTGATATAAGAAAGGATTATGTCAATCCCCCTAGGTATCCCACGAAAAAGAATTCTTAATTTCACAGTAACTTTCTTTGCCTATCTAGAACATTACAACTTTTATTTTTTGGAGCAACGGTTTGTAGTAAAATGTGAAAAACGCCTTTTTAGAGGTGTAGTTAACCTGAATATTAGGCACCATCAGCATTAAGTGTGTCAGTCTAAATAAAAAACCACTTCAGCTTACAGGAAAAACTGCTTCAAAGAAAACAGCAGCAGCTATAGGAAAGGTAAGTAAGTCTGTGTTTCAGTAGCTCAGTGTTCCTTAGAGGGTCACAGGAAGTTCATGAGAGCCCATGAAGTTTGTGCTAGCCAGGGTTCAGGCAGCTACATTTATTTCCAGCACTGTCATGGGGCACCTGCAGGGTTTGCTCCTACTTCTTGCTGTGAGCACCATGAGCTGCCAGAAGCAGCTCTGTGGTCTCATGGGGATGCTCACAGCAAATCACTCCAGGTGGGCACAGACCAATGGACCTAAAACGGCCCATATGTGCAAAAAATTCTCAGTGATGTGTGAGTCTGTTCCTTGGAGCCCTCCAAACCCATTGCCATGGAGTGGGCACTTCCTGCATTTTGCATGGACTTGTGCATCTGCAGCAGTCAGGGGGAAATGCATTAAGCAGGGAG
The DNA here is from genome assembly GCA_013400215.1 of Cisticola juncidis. NCBI lineage: Eukaryota > Metazoa > Chordata > Aves > Passeriformes > Cisticolidae > Cisticola > Cisticola juncidis. Next base: position 86,349 of record VXBR01006665.1, read on the forward strand.
AGCAAAACTAAAGATTTTACTCATTGTAATGCAGCTCCCCTCAGTCATGTATTGATTTATTGGAAGTAGAGATGGGTCGATGACAGCGCTTGATAGCAGTTGCAGAACCAAAAACCAAATTTGGTTTACATCTCAGTGTAAGAATGATTTGTGTATCTAACACCTGCATGTGAAAATTCTGCTACTAGATTAGCGTTCTTACTGTGTATCCTGCTTTAATATTTTCTGTAAAAATGTGCTAAATGAAATTCAGAAATATTGTTGCTGACATCTGTCCATGACCAGTATTCCCCACCCATTCATTACCTGACACTCTAAGAGTTTAGTTCACATGCACAAAATTGTGTTAGGTACAGAACAGTGCAAAACCAGACCAGGTCAGTTCAGTTTTGTAGTGAAAGGTGGCTTGGGGAATTTGTATGAGAGTTACGAGGTCTTTCCACAAAATTACTTCCTAGCAGGAAATCCCAATTTGCTAGAGCCAGTGCCTTTCATGTCATCATTCAGATGTAGCTCTTTGTCAGAGAGGCAATTTCCAGTCAAGGTTGTTGGGCCAGACCCCTGACTCACCAGCTGCCACCAGTAAGCAAGATTCAGAATGGAACTGAAACTGCATTCTTTCACCTCCCCAGTGGGTAGACATGGGCTATTTATGTCCTGGTGTCTTTTTGGTTGGAGCTGGCTCACTTAGCAGAAACCATTAATGATTCAAAACATTGGGAAAACATAAGCTGTGATTCTGCCTTCACGAGCAGCAGGTGATCTGATGGGGGCCTAATGCTGCAAAATATCCTTTTGTCTTTTGAATTTCATCTGGGATGAGGCTGGTTAGAACACCAAGAAGGCACCAAAAGTTGCAGGATAAGATAGAAATTCTGAAAATACTGCTTCGATTAGGATAAGCACCTAATTATTTGGATACTGATGTGTAATTGGATCTGCAGCAGAAACTATAAAGCTTCAAAGCACAAACTTTATCATCAGATTTGCAATAGCCCCTTCTGTGATTCACACAGAGATGGCCTTTTGTTCTCCAGACCTGGTCAAATTCCAGGGATGCAAGGACAGGTAGCGTGGACTTCCATAATAATGGCTGTGGCTTTTTGTTTCAGTAACTGTCACTTTCATCTGAAGATACAGCTTAGTGTTCATATGGAAAGAGTCCAAACTTCTTTCATTAATGCAAACACGGGGTCATCTCTGCATAATTGAGAGGATTTCCAGCTGAGAGAACACAGCACCTTTAGCCATCCCAAAGCAGCTGATGTTTGTGTCTGTAACTGTGCTGGATCTCTGTACCCTGATCCCATGGTGGTCTGCAGTGGTAACAAAGGAGCGAAGGAGATGTGTTTGAAGATGGAAAGAAGCAGGAAAAACATTCCTTGCTTGGTTTGCTCAAGTGAAATAAATGATTTATCTGAGACCTGCCATGCTTAAACTGTGTGGAGAGGTTGGTGCAGACATCCATCAACCAGCCCTGCCTGGCCTAACTAGAAAACTGGAAGTTCTGTGTTTCCTTCAGCATGTCCCTGCAAACCTGCAAATCAGAAATGGGGTATCAGTCTGGCTGCAAGTGATTCTTTTGTTGCTCAGCTGATATTTGTACAGGCTTCTGTGCTATCAAAGCGTTGAGGCAGGAGGATGTGTGAAGGTTGTGAATTGAGCCTGTTCTTATCTCTGGCACAAAGCTATAGATAGGCTGATCTCAGATGGCATGGAGGATTTAATGAGTTTAATAGGTAGAATAAGCTTGTTAATGAGTTAATGATGTGCTTAGAGTGACTCCACCTTCTTTAGGAAATGTGTGTGAGCATTCCATGGGTAGCTGAGGTTCTGTTTTATCCATTTTGGAATTTTCTATCACTTTCTCTCATCTGAATTACCCTCTTCAGTCTTCCAAACATCTCGGGGATTAACTTTATCTGTCACTACGTTTCATAATTTGCCACTATAGGTTTTTTGGCTTGTTTTTAAAGTGTCCATTCTGTGGTACTTTTTATTGCCTCCATTTGTGGTACACAGCAGAGTTTGCCTTTGTGTCTCATAAGGGCTAAAGACAAGCATGAAGCTGTAGCTCTTGGGCTGCTTTCTTCACAAGAAATGGGCATTGTCATTTTTAAATTTTATATTTCCCATCAGGTGAGCTTTTGATCCCCATTTCTCACACTGAACCAAGACATTTATAATGAATTAAGTTAAAATATACTTTGCTGCTGGGTGACATGACTGATGTGGTTTGTGTGCCAGTTAATCACTCCATTAAAATGTTGAAGATGGCTTAAATTAATGAAGCTGATGTAGTATGAAGGTTGTAACCTGCATATTTTGTGGAGTGTTTGATTTCCTCCATTCTTCCAGCTTCTTTTGTCCCCCTGTAACTCTAGGAGTAGCAAAATTTGGATGTTTTGTACCCTGTACATTTCTTGTGATTTCTGTAGGGCAGAGTTCCATGCTAGAAGCATCAGAGTACACTTTGAGAGGTTTTTGTTTGTTGGGGTTCTTGTTCTTTTTGTTTGTTTCCATCTCTGATAACTCAGATAATGCTCGTATCAGTTCTAGGAACAGCAAGATGCAAATGGCTTAGATCTGATTTTGCTAAGTTACAGATTTGTTTTTGAATTAGTACTTGGATAATTTCCTCCATGCAGATTAAAGAAGCAATGTTTGAATGAAGTTTTTTTTTAGCCAGGTATAACCCTTGCAACCAACAAAGGACAGAGTTGATTGCACTTTGAGAAGGCTTTCCTGGAAGAAAACAAACCACCCTCCCCAAAAAGAATCTCCCAAATCTGGTCTGTCTCAGGAAATTTGAGACATGCCTGAGTTAACAAGTTGGTATTAGTCAAACTGTTAAACAGATCAGGAAGATTTCTTAATTTTTTTTTTTTTTTAATTGATCTCTGTATTACATTTGTTCCCCCCAATGTTCTCTGTGCTGATTGTTTGGGGCTGGAGCCAAGTGTCAGGCTGCTCACAAAGGAAAGCAGGGTTTACAAAGCTCTGTTAACCCTTGCCACCGTGAGGAGCAGCGGAATCTGATTTATACAGATTTTACTGCATGGGCAGGCAGAGTTGAGGGCTTGCTCCTTGTTTGTAGAGTGGATTAAAAACACTTGTCTGTGTAATGCTCACTGGAGATTGCAAGTTTTAGCCTCTAAGTGAAAGAGCATTTGGTAAATAAATACATTTGAACTTGTGCTAAATTTTATGCGGGACCTGAAGCTCACTGACATTAGTGGACTCATTTTCTGAATCTGCTCACATGAGGTCAAATGAACTCCAAATTGGTTTGTTTTTTTTTTTAATTTACTAAAATTCTGTGCTCAAGCTGAGGTTTTTTTAATCTATCTTTTATTTTTTTTAGTCAAACCGAGCCAATTTATCTACAAGTCAGGTAAAACAGGATGTAACTCTTAAAATCCGCATTCCAATGCAATAGAGTGTAACTCAGCAAAAGGCATAAGAATTAGTTATAAAATTAAATTTTATTTTTCATATCTGTGTTGCCACAGTGAATGAGGTTTGAAAGGGTAGGGAGTAGCACTCAATTCACTGAAGTGTGACAATTCTTCCATGTCAGTGATTTCAAGCCTGAAGGGGATGACATCCTGTAAGCACATTCATCCATTTGTGTTTATTAAATTAAAGCCTACATGAATTTGCAACAACAGACTGTTCATTAACAGAAAGAGAGACTATTGCTTTCCTCTTGGGACTGTTTTGGCTTTGATCCATTGATCTATTCTTGCATTGGCATAAATATGAGGGTTTTGTTTGTATTGGTTTTATTTTCTTCTTGTGAAAGATGAGATGATAAACAGCAAAAAAGAAATTTCTCATCATGTTCATATGTTCCACATACTGTAAGCAGTATATAATAAAACAGCATATAATGCACTACCCCAAGTGAAAAAGAGAATCCTAATTTTTTTCTCAGCTCTCTCTGCTAAATTGTGCCGTGCTTTGCTGGCTGTACAGGTGTTGGGTGGAAGGCAAGGAGAAGGCAGCACTAACTAGGCAGTGTTATGCAATGTGTTGTTTAACACAGCTATTTCAGCAGCACCCAAAGGCTCCCAGGCAGAAGGTGCATTTTTATTGCATTGTATTTTTATTGTGCAGCACCCTGAGCAGGGGTAGGGAAATAGCAGTGGTACCTCAGAGGGTGCACTCTGAAGCTGGAGACTGGGAGAGGGCAAATCCCAGCTGCAGTTTCTCCCCTGTTCCCTTCTCCCCTGCCACAGTACTGCACATTTCAGGCCATTGGGAAATATCTGTGTTATCAAGTCAGGATCTGTCTCTGCACAATGAGGCAGAGGATTGCAGGAAGGGGGTTCCAGGCTCCCTGAGCAGCTGAAGGGGTTCCTGAGGAAGGGTAGGAAGGAGAAAGCCTTTGGATGTTTTTGCAAGCAGCTACAGTTGAGCAGAAGAGGATAATGGATAAGGGGTCCCAAAGACTGGATGCTTTAGTTCAACAGAGAGTACAACATCCATAAAACATGAGGGCGTCATTGAGGGATACAGAAATGATTGCTGTAGTTCTTCAGGGTGCAAAAATTGTCTGTGTAGCAGAAGGAGGAGAGAGAGCAAAGATTGCTTTTGAAATACAAATTCTGTAGTGAGAATAAAACAATGGATGCGAAGGAGAGAGAGGAATGAAGTGACAGAGCAATCATGCACAAGGGATGGGTTTTTAGGGCGTTGGAATTAGCACCTGGAGCTGGCTCCTGCTGCAGAGCAGGTGTGGTGCTCTGTATGGGAGGGTCAGATAGAAATCAGTATTTTGCTGAGGTAAAAAATGGATACAGCATGTACACAAAATGGAAATGGGCTGGTTATTGAAGCTGAAGCTGCAGAGAAGGAGCGTGTGGGATTGTGTGACAGTGTAGCCAGCAGTGAGTCAGAGAAAAAGGCAGAGCCAACAGAAAACAAAAGCCACATGAAAAGGAGGGTGCGTCAAGCTATAGAAAGCCTGGTTTGGCCAGGTTACTGGGGCTTCCTGGCTGTGGTAAGAATTAGAGGACCTCCTGGGTAGTTTAATGTAAATTGGGAAAAAATAGCAGAAGCCCATCAACATCAGTAAGTATTTTTGCTAGCACTGAAACTAGCGTATCTAAAATGGGTCATAAAAAAAATTTCAAGACCAAGATAATTAGGCATATCATTGAGAATTCAGTCTAGGTGAACTGAATGGAATATTTCCAAGCTGAATATAAGTAAGGTTGGTCAGATTATGCCTACCCATCTTTTCTTGCTTTTGGCATTAAACAGAGTTAGTATTGAAGAAGTTTTGGGAAAAAAAAGACACTCTGCTATGAAAGAAAGGAAAAGAAATAAAAATTCACATTGAATCAAGATGCCAAGTCTATAACTGTTATTTATGCTGTGAAACATAACCCTTCCCCAGTGTGAAGCTGGGACCCAGAAATCTGTGAGAGATGTAGTTTTATTAGGCTGTTCCATACTGGTTTTCCCACGTGTTGTGGATTATTCCCCTTCCACCCCCCATTGTGTAAGAGGGATGGTCACTAATGCCAGGATTCACCTTCAGGTATCACGAGGTCAGAGTAACTCCCTGCAGGTCCCTGCCCCTTCTCAGGGGTGTGGGAGAGGCTGGAGAGGCTGCTGCAGGGTGAGGTGCCCACAGCTGGGTGATGGGGCACAGGCACAGAGCTGAGGCACTGCTGGGGTGAAATCCCTCCCTGGCGTTTGGGGTAGCTCTGGGTCATGCCTGCTCTCTGACAGGACTGGAAGGCAGCATGTTCTGGTACTTCTGTGTGCTGGTGCAGCCTCTTTGCCACTGGTGGGGTCAGCAGGCTCTGCCCTAAGCAGAAGCCTGGCACAGAGCCCATCCAAGTGTCCTTGGAGATGGAATTCGTAGGCATGCTGAGACCTGGGAATTTCTAGCCAAAGAAATCCTCTCTAATAGGTTCTTCAGGTTATGGTGAAGGTAGCAAAAGCCTTGCTCATGGCTCCTGAACAGATAGGGACTCTTAGCTTTTGCTCCCTGACAGGAGCTGGCAAAAGGCAGCACCTTCAGTACGCACAGCTTGTGCCTCAAGCAGGAAGGTAATGGCCAGAAAAAGAGCAGGTGGCAGGTCTTAGATTTGAAATTCACTGCCCAGCCCTATCCCAACCCTTTCCCCAAATGCTGTTTTGCAGTGTTTGTCCCAGATGCAGAACAGCTGAATCCCTCTGGGGAGACCCATGGCACTTGGTCATTCAGTGACTTCTCTTCCAGCAGGCCGGGCTGAAAGTCAAGGAGCCAGGCACCCTGACTGGCATCTTTGTTCGTGTTTGTGTGACCTCCTGTCTGGTTTAAATAGAAGGGAGAAAAGAGAGAGAAAACCCCTTTTTTTGAGGTGGTGACTGTCTATCCCACAGTTATGTCATTCTTCAGAGGCCAGCTTGGCTTTCCAGTGCCATTATTAGTTAATTGTTTTGAAAGTGATGCATCTTTGGGCACAGCCTGTATTGCTGGATGTTAAGCCCTGTAGTTGTTCAGGAGTTTGACTCCTGTGCAAATGTGCTTCTTTTTTTTTAATTAAATTGTTAATGGCAGTTTACATGGTGCTTATTTACAAGCTGCAGTAGAAGAGCCTTCTCCATGACTCTTTCTAATCCATTGAATTTGCATGATTGGCAGTGACTTAATATTTGCAATCTATACATGAAATAAATAAGCATGATGATGTTGCAATATTTTTTATTAGTGACTCACTAAGTTAAGCTTTCCTAATAACTTCCTTAGACTTTCATAATAAATGGATAGTGTAGGTTATCAGTCAATAAGTCAATATTTCCCTGTTCTTACTGGCTTTCTTCAAAGCGCTGAAGAAGTTGGTTTGGCTGTTAAAAGGGTCTTTCTGTCAAATGGGACAGTGGTTCACATGTCAGACTTCCTCTACAACTTCAGAAAGGCTTGGATATGAGATTTTGGATTTATGTGTATTCACAGAGTATAATTTTACATGAAAAGAGGAAAAAGGGGTGGGAATACCTTGGATACTTAAGCACATACAACAAGGAACTGTAGTATAAGTGACTCAGTTTAGGTACCAGTAATGTCTGAGAAAAGGAAAGAAGATTTTGTTTTTACAAGTCAGAAAAGCTTTTGGGGACCCTCTCATGCTCAACAGTTACCTTTGATGTGGGTCAGGTATGAATACTCATTCTCTGGGAAATAAATGGCATATTATAATTGGGAAAGGAATAAAAAGAATATGCAACAAAAATACCATTTCAGTGTATTATTTTTCTCCCTTTTTTTCCCAAGGTGGGCAGAGGCTCTGCAGCTGCCACTTATGAACAATACCACCTGAAAAAATAAGGCTCATTGTAAATGTGTTTGTGTTATTGTTGGGAAGCTGACTGTTTTTAACCCAATGCCTGTAGTAAGGCACACTTTTACCCAGTCAGACCATGAAAACAAAATTGATGCTGTGTCAGCATCTTGGCTGCAAATAACGCTCAAAACAGATTATAGGACGTGCTAGGAATACAGAATAAGGTTAGAAATAATGCTTCAGCTGTGAGTTCTTTAGGCTGTGGAAATAATAGAGCATAATTTAGTAGAAGAGGAACCAGGGAGTCAGCACGCAGAGGGAAAAAATGAAAGGAGCAAGAAAAATGAAGAGAAATGGAAATAGATGTAGGGGAAGTTTGGCAAGTCCTATCAGTGGAAAATTCTTCTGCTGACTGTATGGAAGGGCCAGAAGGGATTTAGAGAGGAGCCAGAAGTCATTCTCACATAAAGAAGGCACTGACTGATCTTTGTGAGTGCTGCTCTACAAGTCCTGAGGAGGAGATGAAAATAGACATAGAATTTGGGTATGTTTAGCAACTTCCAGATGAGCCCAGACTGGTGCAGGCCACTGCCACAAACTGTTTGCACATTGTCCCACCTTTTTTGTGTGGTTGGAGAGCAGGGGGCCTGCAGGTCCTCATCAGGTGGGAAGTTCTTTTTCAGTCTTATCATTACCCATAAAAACACTTAGTAATGCTAAAAAAATACCTAAAATTAACTTGGGATGTGTATTTAAATTTCATTGTGCTTGGGTTTTAGTGTATTTGAGCTATTAAATGTACTTTAGTGTGACCCTCCTGAGTGCTGTGAGAGGCACTCAGGTGTGGGGTGAACTGAAAGCAGCTGGCTCTGGGAGGTGGATAAACAGATATTCACCTCTATACTACTTGTTGAAATGAAGAATGAAGCTGAAACCATCAAGTGGAACAGAATAATGAAAACTCAAAGTACTGCTTTGAAAAGCTGTTACTGCAGTCTGGGTGCTTTGTGTCTTTCTTCACTGTCACAGCTGAGCTTTCCCACTCTGTATTTCACCACAAACAAAATATTCCAGCATCTTTCTTCTGTTTACAGCAGGGTGGGGATATGAATTTTTAACAACAGATTATTACTCCTCGTTAAAGCAAACATAAGCTGGACTCCATTTTCAGGAAAGCCCTGCCCTTTCTTCATTACATTTTTCTATCTCAGGGACATTTAGAACTTCTAGTTCAGCCAATAGTGGAAGAGTGGAGACAAAAACCTGAAAGCAAGATGCAAACTCAGCCCTCAAACAATGTAATCTCTCAGCAAGCATTAGGTTAAATATCAAATAGCTAAAACCAGTGAGGAGCCTGGTGGGAGCCCTGACATATCTGAATAGGGTTCAGTCTGTGAGGAGGGGAGTCTCACAATCTATTAAACAACATGTAACCACAGAGGCAGGGATTAATGTACACACATCCACACAGGAATCTTTGATGCCTTCAAATGCTCCTCATCTTCTGAAAACCAGGCAGCAGCATCGCCTACAGATTTCACAGCAGTCTTCCCACCTGGGCATTTCAGCCTGACAGTGGGAAGCCTTTTGAAATGATAGTGAGACATCTCAGAGTAGTTTGCACTCCAAGATCTAATAGCTATGGTTTGGGTTTGTTTATAAATCTGTACAAACTTCTACAGACATGGAGCTGGGCAAGCCAAAGCTGGATAATTTAGGATCACATTTTGGACTTTAATGTACTAAATAATGTGGTCAAAGTCTCCGAATTCATTTGTCTGGTAGTAATGCTCTCCAGCAATAACTGCATAATTGAAAGAGGGATTGATACTTTGATACTTTCATTGGTAGTAACAAGCAAAAAGCTACAACATTATTTTTCTATGCAAAAAAATTCAGGTTGCGTAACTGCTCTCCAACTTTTTATCTCTCTCTTTTTTTTCCCCCCAATTTTTTAAAAGTTTGATTAATTTTCTGGATGCAGATAATTTTGGGGTAGAAAAAAATTTAACTCAGATTCCTGTCTATCACTAGCCTGAGGAATAGTGATCTAATTCGCTTTGATTTTTATCTTCAGTGTTTAGTACAGAGTAAGTAGAGAGTCTATGAACCTAAGATAAACACTAAATATCTCTCTAAAATATTGGGCTTACAAACTTAGTCTAAGAGTTGTTCAAATGAGGGTAAAGTGAAAGATAAAGTCCATTCAATTTTATCCTCATTCTATACTTGCCCATTAAAGGACACATTCACCCCTTTTGCTGAAGCAGTGGCACAGGAAGTTCAAAGCATTTCAGCCCAATGTGGTTATTATTCTTTTTTACTCTTTTCTGGGCATTTTAAATTTATTCAAATATGAAGGAATAAGAAAATACTCATTAAAATCAGTAAAGTTTTCCTTATATGTAAGGCACACACATGTTGGTCCTTGGTATCGATCCAAATTGATTTATGCAGTGATTGACACTTCCACTGCTCTGTTTAATTGACACAGAGGTGGAAAATCCTTAAATGCACATGGCCAGAGAAATCTTTCCCCATCCCCTTTCCTGCTGGCTGTGATTCCATGGCAGAGCAGACCCTGTGGTGTCTTTGCCTGTAACTCCTGATCCCACGGGTGCAGTGCAGTCTGTGAGCTTGGGGTTCTGCTGTTCACTGTAGTCCTGCTGCTCCACTAGAAAACACAAAATCTCAGGTGTACAGTGCACACTGTTCAAGGTATGTATAAAAACTCTAAATGTAAAATACCCTGTCTTAAAGATCACCAAAAGAGAAAAATAGGAGACATATTAGAAACAGGAAAAGAAGAAAGTGCAACAAACAGTGGTCCTGAAAAATCCAATATGATTGGCAGTTAAGGGGTGGTTCATTTGAGTGAACCTGTGTGCAGTGCAAGTAAATGAATTAATAATCAAGGGGAAAGTCTTTTTTAAAAAAATATGTTTCAGATGATAGCTTTAAGTGAATTTGATCTCTTTTAGATGACAAAGTCTGGTCTCTAATTAGGTTTCTATTCTTACAGTGATGGATATGAAGTACTTTCTGAATCTGTTTGACCTTCTCAGCCTGGGGAGCAAAATTATTTCCATAGTCCTTAATTTCACAGGAGTTTTGCATTTGTTGCCACAGAGAACTCTCACAAACAGGGAAGAAAGTTTAAATGGTTGAGAGACCTGCTTAACTCTGTGCACCAGGCACAGGCTTTATTACTGCTTGTTTGCCTGTGGAGCTCTTCTCCACCCTGCACATCTGCTCCAGTATCCGTGTTATCTCTCCGACTTGGGCTTGGTGGTTACTCACAGGGAGCCTCTGCACTTGCATCTATCTCCTGCATTTCTTAATTTCTTTTGGAAATACTCTATTCTCTCACCTTATTAATGTTAAAACAAAAAAAGAAGGGGAATTTATTGCTAAAGGCAGCAGAACAGCGAACTTCTTGTTGGAGTGCAGTGTCTTCCCCTGTGAGTGAAGCTAAATTAGTTCTGAGGTGCCTTCACTCAGTGGAAGCGTAATGAGAGACTCCAGCCACCTCTCCGTTAATAACGTGCCGGTCACACCGGGAGCAGCACTGCAGCCTGCTGGGACAGCACTGCCACCAGCACAAGCAGGTAGGAAGCAAAAAATAGGCTGGAGAGAGAGGAGACACCGGTGGGGATCAGGGCTCTGCTGTTCCAGGGTGTAAAGTCATTTCTGGCTGATGGGAGGGAGTGACTCGGCCGGGCTGGAAGGGCCAAGTTGCTGCTAACTTCAAAATTGCTGCTGTTGGAATATCACAGCTACAGCCCTGCTGCTGCTTGAGAGGCACTGGCAGCAGAGTGGGACAGGGAGTCATTTTTCTGAATGCCTGTTTGTTTTCATTACCTGTTCACAGTTAATTGTTTTATTTCCTCAGTAGAGGAGCTGAGTTGTGCAGCCCAGTTCCTGCGGGTCGTGTGTGATGCTGCTGCATTTGTCAAACACGAGGTGCTGGAAGAACCTGAGTATGGTCTCTGTTTTCATGGGATTCTCATAGTTCTCCTTCCTTTCTGTTTTGAATTCATCTTACACTGAGTCATAAGGGTTAAGTTTTACATGGCAGTCAGGTAAGAACACAGATGGTTGGTTCCTGCACCACCTTTCTTTCCATCTCTCCCAGTCAGACAAGCAGCTGAGTGAAAAGCTCATAGCCACAACTTCCATCTGAATATTTAGGCTGGTATGTTAAACTCCAGGGAGCTTTGGACATGAGTAAGGTAACCCTGAAGTTCTGTTGAACTACAGCAAAAAAACCCAGAGGAGAAAAAAGTGCTTCTGTGGGTTTAGGAGCAGGAATAAACTTTATATTCTTCTAGTCCTCTTGAAACATCTGCTGGCATTAGTTGACAGGAAGTCTTACAGCTACTCCAAAAAAGGTCTCACTCCTTTGCATGGGAAGCCAGCACTAGTTTTCTGTCCAGTTTTTCTAATTTCTTTAGGAAAAAATACTGCATCAGATCATTGAAGGGAAGACTGTATCAGACCCTGCTGTAGAAGATTACCTTTCACTTCTGTTTCTCCATGCTTCCACAGATATTTCTGAATCTGTGTCAACCATCTTCAAACTCTGTGGTTGGTACTAGGATTTTTGGATTTCTAGGTTAGTTGTCCAGTGTTACATACAAAGGTTGAAAAAAAAAGGGTAAATCCAGGAGAGAGCTGTTTTTCAGATTGTGGTCCAGAAACTGATATAAAACTCAGATTTTGCTCAGAATGACAGGCATCAAAATAGCTGCTATCTCCTCTGTGAACGTGGATGATTCATTACAGGGTGTAATTTTTTAAAGCATTCTTGGACCCTTTGAGGTTTGAACACTTCAAACCAAGGAGCAGAGACCACAACTTAATAAAAAGTCTGCACATAAGGACATAGGGGCCTTCAAGGATCAGGTAGTGACACCTCTAATAAGCAAAACAGCATCTTGAATATAATTTACTGAACTCATTAGACAGTGTCTAGAGAGGGAAGAAATAGCCATGGTTTCTAACACTTTTACATCTTCTTTCTTGGAGACTTAATCTTGGGTCAACTTCCACAGAAATTGCAGAGACTAAGGAATAAAGTCAGTTTATTATTATAAACAGCCGCAACAGCAGATAAAATGACATTCATTAGATTCATTTGGCTCTTGCTGTCTGAGGAAATAAGTACATGGTTCCCTGCACTGGCAAATCCACGTCCACTTTAAAGGAGCTCTGTTGCCTGTCTGCTCAGGCAAACCCCCATGAAAGTCAAAAGGGATTTGTCTTGGGTCTCAGTGTGTGAGAGCACATCCCACGAACCGACAAGATTCTGATCAGCTGGTTTATAATGTAATTCTGCTTTTCAAAAATCCTAAAATCACAAGTCTAATAAAATAATACCCTCTTTTGGGATGTTTTTTATTCTGCAAAACCCTTGGCCCTACTGTGGTCAAGAAGTTTGAGTGGTAGGAAGACTTAGGCATGTAAACAGTTGATTTATGGAAGCTCTGCCCATTTCAGTCAGTTATACCAATCTCTTTACTTTTGGTGCTTTCTGTGATACTTGGGGAAATATTTTCAAATGGTGCAAGTACTTGTATGTATTTGATGATTTCTCCATCTTTATGATTAGCTTCTAGTGGCTTAAGAACACATTAGAGACATAAATTGCATATTACAGCACAGTGCCCTCAGCTGTCCCCTCAAAGTACTATCATCCATCTTAGGTACACGGGAGTGTGAGGCTGGAGTTTCTCCTAGGTAAAAATTCAGAATGAGCAGAGCTACAACTCAACACTGTCTGCTTATACCTCAGAGAGGGTAAACTCACTCTGGTGCAGAGGTTCCTGCTGAAGATTTGGCCCGTAGATACTGCCTGTGAGGAGCTGGAGTCTTAGTGCAAGCCTGAGGAAAACATTGCTCAGAGCACCTGGATGAAAGCTCGGGCACTGTGCTTAACCTCAGCCATCCGTACAGCCCTGCAGGCATTTCTGCAATAGAATCCATTCCTGCCTCTTCCTCCACCTCCCCTCTGCCGGGCCAAAAAAAAAGGGAGGCACTGATTCTTGGCACTGATGTCGTCTTCCCTTTGTGCTTTGAAACAATAGGGAGGTTTAAAGGGTGTGACAGAAGTGCTCTGGATTGGTAGATCTTTGTCTGTTTTAAAATTGCCCAAACAGCTACTACAATTAACTCCTCAGTCCGTGATAAAGCTACAGAGATAGCAATCCAAAACATCCTTTTTGCCTGATTTCCTGCTTTTATCTTCAGCAGCTGTTTGTGGTAAATGTCATGGCTATTTTCATAGATTAGACTCTATATTCTGGCTTTACATACAGAGAAATGAGATATGAAGGCTTCTTACGGCTTGATTGCATTAGTAAGCCAACATTGTGAACCTCTGGTTTTAAAAGCAATAATGTTTGGTCCAGGAAAGTGTTTGAATTGAGAGCTCTGGCAGACTAGCCAGAGCAGTTTAACCAGAATTATTCAAGATATTGCTGCTGCCCACAATCTCCTCTCCACACAAAAGTCACGAGCCACAATTGGTGTTGTCTGATCCAGAGCTGCTCTTTGCAGCTCAGCCTGCCAGAGAAGCTGGAGCCTACATTTCCATTTATTTGATTTAGCATATGAAGGTTATTAGGTGCAGTCTGTGAACTTCAGTGATATTTAATGTTGCTGAGAGTCTTCACAGTATAACTGTGGGAGCAACAGCTGCTCCAGATTTGGGGGGGAAGAGGAGCTGCCTTTGGTAGTGTTGAGTTCACTGCTGGCATCAGGTTTGACATCAGAGCAGACCTGGAGCTCTTGCAAGTAGCACTGGTGGTAATGGTGTGAGGGTCAAAGGCTGCAGTGCAAAGTTTCCTTGGTGCTGAAAAAGGTTTCAGGAATCTGGTGCACTGCTGAGGTGAGGCTGGAAGAATTCATAAGTTCTGCAGCTGAAATTGTTCTGTGTCAATAAATGTAATCATTTTGTAAGGGATTCTTCTGCCTGTCTACCTGGTTTTGGTACTGCAATTATAGGGTGACCAGGCAGAGGCAAAGAGTAAATCTATGGAATTTTAAGCGTCTTTCTGAATTATTAATCATTTGGCACTGTCCAGCAGTACAAGCATGAAGGAAATAACATGTTCTGTTAAGAAAACCTTGCTGATGGATCAGTCTAGAAGCATCTCGGCTGTGTTTCAGATGAAAATCCTTCACCAACAGCATTGGAAGCTTCATTGGTTCAGACAATTTACAAACACTACAATTCCTTCTCCAGCCTGCCCCCATGAAGGTCCATCTCATTTTATATGGAGAAATTAGGTGAGAGGAATGTCCTTAGGGCAACGTTAGAGAAATACACAAAGCCAGAATGGAGGAAACAGCAAGGATGACTCCTGTCTTGGTTTTTTTTCTTTTCCACGTTATGCTTTATGCCGTTGTATCTTAGATACAGAGTGCAATATAGAGTAGTGTGTGTGGTGTTCAGAGTGTTAACATAAGCATATGTGAAGTCTTTAATATTTAATGCTTTCTTCTCAACATGTGCAATATAAATATCTGTCTGAACAGCTAATAAAGGTGACCACAGGTTACACTGCTGTAATCCAGTAACATGACCAGCAAGTTTCATGATTATATGGTCAAAGGAGCAAAGTTGTGTTTCTTGTTATGTGTAAATGAGATTAATACAGGTTTTCTTAGTTATGTAGAAATTACAGACATGGCGAAAGGAAAAGCACAACAAATTACAGCATGTCTGTGTATTCATACTTGCATTTCATCAAAGCATTATAATGTTGATAGAGAACAACAAGCAGGAAGGAACAGGAAAAGTGGGTTCAGGTTATGCTTCCAGCATGACTACCTTGTGCTGTGTTTACAACACTTCAGGAAAGAACTGCAGAGTGCTTGCCTTTTTGTGATCTTCATCGTTTTTCACCATGATCACTGATGAGATTTTTATATGGAAAGTTGCTGTCATTTCCTATGCTCTAGAAACAAGAAAAGGCCAGGCTTTTTACCTTGGTGAAAAAAGAGACCAAATGCATCAACATATTGTGACACTGAACACTTGATCAAATATAGTAAGTAGGTGCTATAGCAGAAAACTTCCAGTCATGCAGAATTATTCTGAGAGCTGAATGGATGTGTGACAGTGCCCTTATTGGAGCATGCTGAGTTCAGTAAAAATGGAAATCTACAGCTTTAACATTGTAAATCTAATATAAAGCATAAATGTGCAATGGAGATGTTTACAGAATACATGAAAGAAATTAAGTGGTGTCATGATAAAATTGGAGTGTTTGAGAGCTTGGATATCTTTTTGAAATGCTGCCTTTCTCCAGGTGCAGGAGTGCCATTGTTTTGGTACAGCCTGCAACAGTGGCATGCAAATGCACACCACTCCCAGTTATTGTGCTTAGCTCAGCTCGTGGAGCTGGCAGGACTCAAAATATGCTGCTATGGCGTGTGGAGGGTGAAAAGGGAGGCTGTTGTTAAACCAGAAGCTATGTTAATTTAACTCCATTAAAAGATTTGGGATGGAAAGTAGGTGTCTGCATTGGAAGGATGAAAAGACAAACAGCTAGCAAAAGGAGCCATTTGGCTGTTTCTGGGAAGTTGGATGCAGGCCCAAATTTTATTTATCCAGCCAGCCTTAAAGAGTAGCTGTTGAAGAAACATCTTCCAAAGGAAAGGTAAATATTTTGTGGGTGTCTTGTACATAAAGGGTTAGCAGTGATCACAGACCAGCTGTTCCAGCTGCTGGGGTGGTGAACCTGGCTAGTGGTTGTTTTCTGCACCAAGTCAACCATTAACAGTCAGTACAAATCTGCTAGTTAGGCACCATCTCTGTACGGGCAGAAGACTTTCTGGAGTGCTAAAAACTTACAAGGATGTAACCCCCAAGATTATTCCCATCTCAGCATCCCAGCAGCAGTAAATTGTTTGTACAGAAAGTGAGAGGGGAGCCATGCAGAGTTAATGAATCCAGAGATGGGCCATGCCAGGCCTCTCGGGCTGCACAAAGGTGGGGTTATTGAATGTCCCCACCTTGGTTTAAAGCACCAGGAACCTTCAATTCTGTTGCTGTCCACGTTAAACTATCTCCTAACAGGAATTTAAACTGCAGTTGAGTCTGTATGCCAGCATTTTGGATAAGCATTCCCCAAACACCAATTTCTCCTGAAAGGCTGTGTGCAGAGTGGCTTCCCCTGCCATCCCGTGTCAGCTTTCAGATGGTGAGAGGTGATTAGAAAGCTGATTCACCTTGATGGCTCTTCCTACAGAACACGCTATAAGCCTCTTGCTTTGTTTGCAATCTTTCTCACTCTCGTTTACAAGGTCAGGACTGATGTTTTGGTTGTTTTCCCAGCAGTGTTCTACTGACCCATTTTGCTTTAATCCCCTGATGTCACTGAAATAAACTGAGGAGGGGGAGATTTCAGAACTCGAAACAATTTCCTCTGCTGTTGTGCTCTGCAAATTAATTTGATACTATTATGTAAGCGTAATCATCTACTCTAATCACATCACAAGATTGGGAACAGACAGAAATAACAGGAGGGAACATTCTGGATAGTGAAAGGGAGTCAGTGGAATAGGCTGTTGGTCAGGACTCGAGCTGGAACACTTCTGAGGTTCAGGGTTACCAGCACTCACTCACAGCAGTTCTCTCTCTCACTCTGATGGAGACATCCAAGCTGTCTGAGAGTTTGAGCCTTTTGCTCACTACAGCCTGCTAATACTATTCGTGAGGTTTTTGTTTTTGTCTCAGGCAGACAGCTGCAAAGTGCTCGATTTTCTAGTGGAAGATGGTAGGAAAAAAAGCATTCTTTGATCTTGTTCTTCGTATGTTTATCTGCATTTTATGAGAATGTGAGATCTTGTGCTCCCACTCTGTATCCTCACTGGTTGTCCTTCTCAGAGAATAAACAGATTCATAACTGAAAGCAAATAGGCAGATGGGCCTACAGTCCTCTCTCCAAAACCTCTCTTTGATTAATGTTGCTATCAGGAGCTTACTGGCAGATGTTTCATTAAATCTTTTTTGAGTGGAGTTAGCTTCTTGAAATGTAACCTCCACATCTTTCATTCAAGTAGAGATCAGAGGAAAGAGAATGTTTTTCCTTGCAGATGACTTTGATATTTATAGGTTTTTCTTCTGCCCGTGCTACTCTGGGTGCAGTTTCCCTCTTGCAGCCTATGGCAGAACCTGCAGTGTGAACTTGAGGCAGCATTTTGGAAACTCTTACAGGGAGCTCAGTGTGTACACAGTGTGCACCCCACTTTGGTTGTTGTCTCTTTTTGGTTTATGTGTAACGAAAGTTCACGTTGTGTAAATGCAACGCAATCTGCATTCCAGCTCGGCCTCAAAATGAGTGAACGCAGATGTTCTCTGCAGCATGCTTTGACCTCCTTAGCATAATTTCCTTTGGAAAAGTAAATGGAAGAGAGGGGATTATGAAACAGAACAATATGTTTGAAGGCCTGATGGAACCAAGCCTGAGCTGTGAGGCCTTTGCTTTTACTCCTGATATTGCTTGGTACTGTAGCACCACATCACCCAACTGACACAAATGAGGAATTCAGTAATTCCTCATGTGCAAACATCCCCATCACCCCCATCCCATTTAAAATGAACATCCTGGAAACTCATAGTTTTTCAGATGTTGAAAAGCAGAATCTGACTCAGGGATGGGATTACAAAGCTTTCTACTTCTGACCCCTTTGTTAAAGCCAGCTGAACATTATTTATCCTGCCAGGTCATTGTGGCAGAACCTAAGCAATGCTTTGGAGTCACTTAACCTTTATATTTCACTTTTTGCTTCATGTGTTATTTTAATTTATTTTTTTTAATTAGGAGTGGGAGTGTGGCAGATAATGCACAGAAAAATAGAAAGCACAGGTGCTTAGAGTTACATGAGATTTTATTGGTAAGCTAAGCTGTTTATTAGAGTTGAAAGATTGTTGCATTAAGCAGTGTAATGTGTCATAGGTGCATAGGTAAGGAGGTATAAATTTTATTGTCTAGGATGCTGCCCAATTTAATGCCCAAAAAATTGTTACTGCCTAATGGTGGCCTAGTTTCTTTCAGAAATTAATTGGTGATGCAAAACCAATGTCTGTTGGAAGATTTAACCGTGAACTGACCTTGCAAACAGCTGCTATTAAGTCTGGAAGAGAAGAGCTTTCTTGGAGAGGCAGAGCATGGCAGGGAGAACACGACAGGTGACCTTCTTGCCATGGGTACACAAATGACTCAGACTTTCTTTGCATGTGCAAGAGCCTGGTGTTTGAGCGAGATGTTGAAAACACATGTGCTTGACGGGCAAAGGAAGAGTTTCCTTGTGACTCACGGGCTTGTCAAGCCCAAATAGGATTAGCACACCCTGGGTACCTTGTGGGAAGCCTTCAGAGGAGGGGCAGGGGAGGCTGAAGGGACGCAGTGGAACTAACTTGAAAATAGGGTTGTTATGGAAAATAGACTGATCTGTTCAAAGAATATCAATTTCTGTGCAACAAGATTCTTCATTTAGCAGGTTTCCGCTATACAGTGAAGGACATTTCCATTTCAAAGGCCCCAATAAGCTTCTGGCTAGCAGAACCAGCAGCATTATTTCATTACAGGCTCTTTGCTGAAATTGAGTCTTCCTGCCGTGGTTTGGACTTTTACTCCGCAGAAGTATAAAAGGCTTTATTTCTGGCATGCAGTCTAACAAAGCAATTACTGTTATTTACCTCTGTTCACTCAGAGAGAGCCATTTCACAGAGGCTGTGCTGCATTTGACAAAACCTAACAGAATTGTTACTCCTGCCTTTAATGGTCTCTCAGGCTCTGGTTCACATCAAGGAGTATGAATGGCCTTTCCAAACAAAACCATAAAGCCTTGATGTAGTGAGAGGTTTGTATTCAAATGGACAGCCAAAGTTGTAACACAAGATCAGTTTTTACTTTATGTGCCTCTGAAGCTATTTTATTTGTCTTGTCTATTTTTTGGGTAGGATTGTTTTGCTTTTGAATGTATAGCTTATGTGTTGTGGTTTCCACCTCCACTAGGCAGTTAAGTGTTTAGTATTGTCAGAGAATTCAATGATCCTTACATTAAATCTGATCGTAATTTATAAAATGACCCTAGAGAATGGAGTATACAACCTCATGTGTTCCCCTAGCTAAAAAGGGCTGTGGGGATGGTAACTGATTCTCCTTTTCTCTTTTCTCTTTTCTTTTTCCATCGTAACCTTTCTTCTCAGACAAAGTTTTACTTTCAGATCTGTGTTTTGACTGACGATCAGTGAATACTCAGGAATAAATTACAGCTACCTGTGGAAAATATACCTTCTGTCAATGCAGTGTGACTGGAGGCAAAAACACTGAAAGATCAGTCACGTAGAGATCATGAGATTGAATATATGACAACTAATTTCTCTGTACCCAAGTATGTGAAAATCTCATAAACTGATCAGTAGAAAATGCTACAGACCTTCCATTTGTGGAAATTACTATAAAATGGGTGCTCTAAAGCAGCAGAGGGCGTGGGGAAATCCTGTTGCCCATTACAGCTGTTGCAGATACATTCTCCTGGCTAACTTTTAATAAAGCACATGGTGAGCAGAGGATGGCTTGAGATGAGGCAAGCAGGGAGAGCACAGGCTGTGCAAGGGAAGGGTTTCATCACAGCAGGATTTCTCTAACACGTGCAGGGCCAGGTAGATCAGTACAAGTCCTGCAGGAGGATTTCGTGTGCAGCCTCTGCCACGTGAGGCTGTGTGGGAGAGCAGGGCCAGGCCTTGGCTTCCTATGTTTGTGTTGAAGCTCGAGGGGCAGAGGTTCAGCTGCTGCTGCTCTGCCTCTTGGAGGGGGCTCTGCTCCTGGTACCTTGTGTTCATTTCTCACTCACAGCAAAAGCTTGGAGAGCCAGGAATCCTGGCCTTGTCTCAGAACCGTAGGGCAGTGCAGGTGGGGAACACTGAAACAGTGTTCAGATGAAATGACTTCTTGTATTATTTCGAAAAGCACAGGGCTGCTACAATTATTTTTGTCAGGAACTTTTTGGGGTTTTTTCGCAATTCTTTTTGCAACAAATCCCCGAAACCCTTTTTTTCTTTTTTCTATTCTCATCCATATTCGATAAGAGATTGAGAGGTTGGTGAAAAGGAAGTACAAGACACAGTTAAGAAGCCTTGGTCCCAAACTTAGCTCTAGTGGGTTTCCTGTTTGCACTGTGGGTAAGAGGATATGGAGTGTGTTTTACAAGCAACCCAAGCAGGCTTGAGCCTCACTCCCAAATTGCTAAATATCCTCCGAGTGAGACAGGCAGCACCGCCCAAAGCCAGGGCTTGGCAAGGTGAGTCTGGCCCTTGAGGAGATCGTGCACCCTCTCTAAATTCACTCCAAAACTGCCTCTGGTGTGTATTGGAATGAGCTCGGTATTTTCCAGTAGTTGAATTTCAGTCATTTTATACAAGTCTTTAATCCATCCTTCAGTGTTCTTTTTTAATTACAAACATACGTGTAGGCAGTCAGGGAGCAGGACCACCCCCCTTGGTTAAATAATCAATAATCAATCACATGGCTGTGATCTGAGAGACTGGATCCTGGCTGGAATGGCAATGGTTTGCTAAATTTACCTTTTCCTCTCAGAAGGTCAAACTCCTTTAAATCACAAGTGAATTCATGAAAGCTAAAGCCTATTCATAACTAGGAGAAAGGGAGAATTTGCCGTAAAGATTATTCTCTATGAGCAGTTCACTCAGGTCTACTTTGCATATTACAGAGTGTGTAACTAAGATTCTATTTCTCCCATCCAGAGAGATTTCAGTGAGTGTCAGTTGTTTATAGGTCACAGTGATTCACTCCTGTAAATGCAGTGCAGAGCACACCTGGTGACATTCATGGCTCTCTTCCTCCAGAGCTGCTTCGGAGTCACTGAAAGCCGGGTCTGAAAGCATTGCTGAAAGCAAATGAGCCAATTACAGCAGGATCAGGAGAAAATCAGCTGCAAATGGAAATGCATGAGAACAGTTCAGTCACCCGCAGGTAGCAGGCTGGGAAAGGAGGGTGTTTATGGGAGAGCAGCTCCTCTCAAGGCTTGCAGTGCCTGTGCCTGCCTGTTTATGGGCTCTGCAGAGCCATCGTGTATTTCCCTATGTATCCAAATGTCCTTATCTGCCTCGAGTGTCTTTTAGACAGAGCAACCTAGTTAGAGAGCAGGGTGTCAATTACTGCTAATCTCACTTAACTTTCTTTGGAATGTTCACCAATTAGTATCTTTCTCTCCTCCTGCCTGTCTTTCTCCCTTGCCGATTTTCAAGTTATGTCACAGGATTGCCAATGAGATGTAAATCTGTATAGCGTGCTCTGCCTTTCGGTGTCATTTGTGTGAGCTCAGAGCTTTTTCTAAACAGGAAAAATGTTTCAGCCCCACTAACCAAGCCTGCATTTTCCCAGGCCCGTATTTTGAGTGCACAGTACCCAAGACAGCGTTTCTGGGTTCATGCACACGGTGAGGGTCTTCAAAGCAATGGAGAGCCTTATCTGGGCTCTTATCTCTATTGGTGTGAGCGTGCTCAGAGAAGGGAGGAGCAGAGCGCTGTCAGGAAAACGCAGAAATCCTCTGAGCTTTGATACCCTTGCACTGAGCTGGGGGGAATATCTTATGTGGTTTCTTTGGGTTTTTTGTCTCTTTGACAACTTCAGGACAACTTTGATAAACTGAAATTCTGAGAACGGCAGGTTTGTTTGCTGTGCAAAAAGTAGGTGAACTGTAGTTCAGTGGTTAAAAATCCCCACAAACCTCAGAAGTTAAATTTGATTGCAAAGCAGCTTTATACCAGGAGTAATTCCATTGTCAGCCTGTCAGTAATCCAGGTAACAGGCTTGCTTGGCTTTGGATAACCAATAACAAAGCCTGGGGAGATGTAGTGGGCCTATGCTTAGGTTGCCTAACATTTTAAATGAGATTTCTTTTCTTTTTCCCCTTAGAATAACACATCTATTGTTTGCAGAATGCCTTTGCAATTCAGCAGGGAGAAATTTATGTAAAGAAATGTTTCATCTGTATTCTGTTCAGTTTTATTCGAGTTAAAGTGTTAAAATTATTGCCTCCCTTTTTGTTTTATGCTGCACAGGAGGGAGCTGGGAGCCTGCTTATTTAACAAATGAGTGAGAGAAGAATCAGGTTCTAGCTGCCATCAGCATTCAGTACATGCTGAAAGCTGCAGAAAAGCCAGCAGGGAGATGCTGTAGTGTCCGCAAAGATCAGTGTCCCATCTCAGTAGTTCTGGAGGTGGGGTCCCACTGCTTCTTGGGGAAGAAGTGAAAAGGGCTTCCATGTGGAGGAAAACAAAAATTGAACATTCACATCTCCCGCCCCTGGTTTCCAGGCTACCAACGTTTCCAACGTTTGCCATTGTTGATCATCCAGATACTTTATTCCTTAGCACAAATTTAGCCTGTATTTAGCTGGCTGGTACTTTCAGCTTATTCCTCAGATGATTCCTGCCCCTCTGAGCCACACCATTAAACCCTTTCTGCCTCAAACCAGGAAATACACACTGCACACCTTTGAAAACAAATGTACCCTGGGCTGGAGACAGCCCTGCTGCTGCCTTCTTGTAGCAGCACAGGGCAGCCCAGCAGCAGGGGACACGCACAGCCCAAAATGCTGTTTAATGTTTAAGAACGTTTCCAGCAAGGATTACTTTTTTTTCCATATTAGTCAGCCCCAGTCCATACAGTGGAACTTACTTGCACAGTGGGTTCAACATGTTCCTTTTCTTAAAGGGGAGCCATTTAATTGAGCTGGCAATTATTTTACATACACACCAAAAAATGTCTGATAATCCCTTTAAGTTTTGTTTGTTATGCAAATTGGTCTTCTGACACTGTTATTTTCTAGTTATTGCCAAGTGTATTTAAATTCTCTAACTGCAATCAATACCTGTTCTTTATAATGAAGGTACTTTTTACTTGCTGTGGTTAAAAAAAAAAGAAAAAATCAATAGCAGGTAGTTTCTCTCAGTGGCAATTACCCTTTCTAGGTATTCTTGTTATATACATTAAAGCAATAGTTGAAAGCAGGTGAATTAATCCTTTATTTGCTTCTGTCAGTCACAGAAAAGAGTTTCCATGTCAGGCTTCTGGCGAGACAAGAGGGCTCTGTTCAACCACAGAGCAGAAAATTCCGTGCTGCTCGCTGTGACTGCTGAGTGTGCAGGTGCTTGGGCAGACACCACCCTCAGGTACCCGGGGCAAAAGTGGTAATAACTGCACAACTTTGAACAAAGAAAACCTGGAATATCTTTAGCTGCATTCTGTGGATGCACAGCCTGAGTGGGCAGGACAGGGTGTGCTCTTCACCATTCAGAGCTGCCCTTCATTCACAGCGTGGCCATTTCTGCCTTTTCCTGATGTTTCCAAATGTGACCTGTTCAGTGTGTTTGCTCTCAGGTCTTTTTTTGAGTATGAAAAGAAGGCATTAGGAATGATAGGTCATTAATGAGGTAATTCTGTGCTTCATTTCACTGCTGGCTGTGTTACTACCTTGTGAGATAAGAAAACACACTGACTAACGTGACAATTTCCTGTGACAAAATCACTGCAGCTGCAGTCAGTGTTTCTGAATCAGAGGAGATGTTACATTAAATAATAATTACTCCCTAATTCTGTAGCTTCGGTTTCAGCTGCCTGGTGGTGCAGGCTGCAATAGAAGCTTACACTTGCCACAAAGTTCAGTTTTTAGGATTATCTGAGGAGTGCAACTATCAATTCAAATTATTCAGTGACTGTGTTAAATATTTCCACAAGGAAAATAATAGGAATAGGAGAATATATTGAATGCCTCAGGGTGATGTGACTTTGGTGTTATTAAATATTGATTGAGAACATGCAGTTAGGTTAAGATAGGGTTTTAAAGGGACAAAAAAGGCTTGGTATTTTCAGACAGGCCTCACGCTTTAGGATGTTGTATTCTTACTCATTTTCCAGGGAGGTAGCATTCCTCTTTCCTGAATTCTTATGCAGATGTTTTGGCTGATATGGGAAAAAACTGTGGCATCATTTGCTCTCTGCAAACAATTACCGTGCCTAGACAGCATTTCTTGATGCAGAACTAAAGTTTGGGGTTTGCCCTTTAATCAGAGTTTAATTCTTGCTTTGAAAATGATACTTTCTTTGGTTCACCAGCAGGAAATCAGTGTTAATAACAGGGATTGCCTTTCTGGTTTTTACTGTTGCTCTGTTTCCTCCAGAGGAGTAATACATTTTTCCAGAGAGCACATTCTGCTGACCGCACAGTATGGCCTCCAGATTTCTGTGAAGCTGATGTTTCACAAACCATGTGAGCCAAACCCCTCAGGCCCTGTCTTTCTGTAGTAAGGTGTTTTTTAGAACATAAGGAAACATGCCTGCTCCCATGACACAGCCTGTGGAGGAACCCTGAGAGGCTGCCATCCTTAGATTGGCCCTGGCTTGGGAGTGATGCCCCCCCAAATGTTAATTGTCTGCAGATCTAGTGACCAGGAAGAGCTAATTACCAAGGTGCCTTACAGACACGTGAAAAATGTGTGAAACATTAGAGGGTAACTTCATATCCTGCTGCAAAAATTCAGCTAGAAGTGATTTCTGCTGCTGTGTGTCCTTGTTGGTACATCTGAATCTTAGAGGGGAGCACACGTGCTTTTCTGTCTGGAGAGAGGATGTGTGGCTGGAATGAATCCAAAGGATCAAGGAAAAACAAGTGATGTCTGTAGAGTCCTTCCTTTGGGGGCAGACTTTATACAGCTCTTTCCTGGATCTTTTCAGTCCTCCAGATCAGTTGTAGAGTCCACTTTTTAAATATTTTCACTGCCAGATTTTCTTGTGAAATCACTGCATGTGCCAACACCTCAGGTTAGTTTAGGATTTAATGTTGGCTTCATACATAAAGGAGAAGCCTTCATCCAGGGGAGCACCTTCTCCTAGGCCTTGCTTCTCTGCAGCTTGGCAGGAGCTCAGAGTTGTTTCTAAGTCGTTGGAAATATCACAGCAATGTGTGCCCAGTCACAGGAATGCAGGTGAGCTCATGCAGGCTCTGCTGTGGAATGAAGCTATGCTGAGAATTCAGTTTGCTGGCTGCAGTGATATCCCACCTTTATTAAATGGAATATGAAATACAGATGGAAGTCATCACAAAGATGTATGGCCAGGTTTGACTCCTGGAGTGGGTGTAACACACTGATTTATATTGGAGATTAATTTCACTCCTAAATAGAAGAGACTTTTGGGGAAAGAAATGGAGTGTGCCAGCCAGCACTGTCAGAATACAAGGAAATCAGGGTGCTAATTGGAATGACTGATGATAAAAAAATGCAGCTATCTAAATATTTTGTCTTATTTTTTTATAAATGAGAGTTAAACTGCTATGCAAAAAGTAGCTACAAAACCTTAAAATAGCTGTTCAAGAACAACTGGCAAGAATTAGCAATCAAATCATTGTACATGTGAAAGTTATTACAGCTAAAATAAAAAAAAAATTTAGATCAGGGTTAATTATAAGATGATGCAGTAGTATAATTAGTATTCTTCCTATGGAGGATTACGGGTCCTTCTAAATGCCCTTTTTGATTGCCTTCTTCCCTTTTTTAATTTCCTCCTTGTCCTTTTTGATTATCTACCCCATGACCCTCAGGGCTCCTAAATGTAATACAATTGGAATAACATTTTTGTTAGAGGTGTTTTTCTATATAGGCTATTAACCTCTTGCTTACCAAGCACTGAGGAATTCTTTTCTGTGAGAGCTGCAGGAACCTTGGAGGGACTGGCTGGAATCCCTGGAGTTTTTATGTAGTGCAGCTTCTTGCCTGTCCCAAAGCAGTCTCCAAGGATATGTCAGGAACTGATCTGCATGAGAATAAGCAGGGAGAGAGGAGAACTTCCTTGGGGTGTATTTTACATCTTGGCAAGATAAGATCGAGTGGATCTTTGATATTTCCAAGGCTGCTTCAGTGGTCTGACTGTGAGCATTAGAGCTGAATATAAAAGACTATTTTCAATTATCCTTTAATAGGATTTTTGGACTATTCTTTCTCATTATTATTACCTTTAAGAGCAATAGGCTGAGGGTTTTATTTTCAGAGACCACATTTCTCACTTGTTAGGTATCCTTAAGAGGACAGCAGGACCTAAGACTTCAGTCCATTTTGGATCCCATGAAAAACAAGGGTTATTTCCTTTTTATGTTTCCTGCAGGTGGAGTAATAACTATTCTACTGTTCAAAAAACATTTCTATTTTGTATGTTTCACTTAGGGCTAAATATTTGTGGAGGTTCACTCTGTTGGGAAGGAGCTTTGTACCTGGACAATCGGATATTGTTATTTTCCTGAGGTGCCTTTCAGTTAATACTGTTCAGTGTATGACATAAAACCAATGGGAGGGGCACCTCAAAATACAGAGTGATGGTTACTAATGAATCTAAGGACATGTTCTTGCTTGTTTTCCTTTAATATCCTTTATCTAAGTCTAATGAAAAGACATCCATCTCTGTTTATAAATTCTTGCCCATTTCAGGCAAGGGCTAGGGCTCTGGTACTTTGAGATATTGTTATCCTCTACTCACTGTCTGTTTTTCCAAGCTTGAATAAACTTGTACCTCACATGTGCAAGTAGAGTGAGGTCTTGTTTTCACTTGGCATAAAGTGGTCTTGACTTTTCTGTGCAAATCTGAATTCATAAGCAAGGAAAGTGCTGTGAGCTCTCTTTAAATTTAGCCTGTCTGTAACCAATATTGATGATTTCTTGTCTGTATTTGGGGTTTGTGTGAGACTTGTTGAAATCCAGGTTCCTGCCTTCTCAGGCCACATCCCTTCCCCTAGGTAGTCTCTTGAACAAAAGCATCATGTGCATATCTTACAGTTTAGTTTCTTTGCATGGCTAAAAAATAGGACTTAAATCATCATTAAGTTTTCTCTTCAGGATGCTCAGCATTTTAATGATTAAATGGAAAGGTCATTGTTTTTCACTCTGCCAGTAATGCAAGTCAGCTGAATCACAGCAGATCTGAGTGCATCCCAAATGGGATGTTACAGCTGATGGGAGAGTTCACAGAGTCACAGGGCTGGGAGAGACCTTCAAGATCATCCAGTCCAGCCCAGCCCTAACACCTCAACTAAACCATGGCACCAGTCCTACATCTAATCTTCTTCTAAACACATCCAGGGATGGTGACTCCACCACCTCCCTGGGCACACCATTCCAATACTTTATCACCCTTTTTGTAAAAACGATTTTCCTAATATCCAACCTGTGTTTCCCTTGGCACAGCTGACTGTGTCGTGTCCTCTTGCTTTGGCAGTCGCTGCCTGAAGAAAGAGACCAACCCCACCTGACACAGCCCCTTTCAGGGAGTTGGAGAGAGTGAAGGTCACCCCTGAGCCTCCTTTTCTCCAGGATAAACACCCCCAGCTCCCTCAGCCCTTCCTCACAGGGCTTGAGTTCCTAGCCCCTCTCCAGCCTTGCTGCCTCCTCTGGACTCGCTCAAGGGTCTGAAAGCCTTTCCTGAACTGAGAGGCAGAGCTGGACACAGCACTCAATGTCCTTCCTGAACTGAGGGGACAAACTGGACACAGCACTCAGTGTCCTTCCTAAACTGAGGGGACAAACTGGACACAGCACTCAGTGTCCTTCCTAAACTGAGGGGACAAACTGGACACAGCACTCAAGGTGGTCTCACCAGTGCCATGTACAAGGGAAGAATGACCTCCCTGCTCCTGCTGGCCACACCATTCCTGAGCCAGGCCAGGATTCCCTTGGCCACACTGCTGCCTCATGTCCAGCTGCTGTCACCAGCCCCCCCAGGTCCCTTCCTGCCTGGGCACTGTCCAGCCACACCATCCCCAGCCTGTAACATTGCAGGGGGTTTTGTGGCCAAAATGCAGGACTTGGCACTTGGACTTACTAAACTTCATTCCACTGGACTCTGCCCATCCATCCAACCCTCCCAGGTCTCTCTGCAGAGCCCTCCTCCCTTCCAGCAGACTGACACACGCTCCTAGTTTAGTGTCATCTGCAAATTTACTGGTGAAAGACTCAATACCCTGGTGCTGGTTGAGGAGGAAGGAAATCAGAAAACTTTTAAGAAAAGAAAGTTTTCTACTCTGTATCAGCTTGTATAAGTATTAGTCCAAAATTTCCTTAACCACTTTAATTTTAAAAAGTGAGACTCAAACAGCTTTAGATGTGAAAACAAAGTCAAGTAAGAGTAAATAAAGCCTGATTGATCCATCACCTTCTGCAGTGCTGGCTTTGATTAAGCAGGTGTGAATGTTAGCATGGAATGGAGTCTGCAGTACTTCATGGAGACCTGGAAAAGAGCTTTATGATGAAAGGGTGATTGTTTTGTTTCCTGAGGTAGAATTACTGTTACGTTTCATGTTTTTCAGTGTGTGTGGTCTGCTTTTCATTGAAGGTAGTTATCAAGCAGATACTAGGAAGGCCACATGTTATTAGACATAAATGTGGAGCCAGGAGAGGAGAAATGACAATCCAGTTAGGGAGCACCAGCTGAATTTTTGTTCAGAGGGCTGGGTGCAAGAATGTCATCATTGCTTCTTTTATGCCAGTGTGAAGGAGCTCATGTAAGCTCAGCTGGTGAAGGAAAGCCAGCAACAAACTCTTAAAAAATTTCTGTACAAAAGTAGTATTAATTGAGGTGTTGGTGTTGAATGCTACTAAAAAGGCAATCCTAGCCAAAGAGCATGGCATTACTCTTTCATGTGGAAAAAGATACTAATGGTGTCTTTTAAGAACCGTTAGCAGGTAAAAGTAATAGATTTTTGAATGAGTTTAAGTGCACCTTACTGTGATTTGTGATATTTAGTACTTGGTTTTTTTGAGAAAGAAATTTCTTCATTTTTTAGTCTAGCTCTTTCATGCCAATAGAATATTTGTATCACATAGGCAATATACATTTGCTTCAAGTCATTGGCCACCACACTTAAAATGTTCTCTGTACTCACTTTGAAGTATTTTAGAATGGGAAGACTGGTTTTCCAGGCTGCCAGACCTGGAAACTTAGGTAGGAGGACTGCTGGGAAGTTTTCCAGTGCTGCATCTCTGCTGAGATCTGGGCAGTGCTGAAGATGAGGAGCTTGGCCATGGCATCAGTAGACTCTAAACCTTTCTGTTGGCACATCCCAGTCAGAGAGAGCTGAGCTGGGGAGCTCTGGAGCGCTCTTCTCATTCAGTCCAACTTTAGTTTCATCCCTCCTCCTCCCCTCTCTCTGGTTCTGTCTCAGAATGGAGTGGTGCTTGTGGTTGGTTTGTGTTATGCTTGTGAAAGTGAAAGAAGGAGAAGGAGCAGACGGCGCAGCGTTCCTGGAATACGCTGGCAGCGCTCTCGGGAGGGAGCGGCTGCATGTGCAGAGCTCACAGCTTGGCTTTGGGGACAGCCTGCCCTGCCTGGCTTCACTGGGCTCTCTACCTGATTCCAAAAGGAGAGACTGTCATCTCTATTTTGCCTGCTTTTAAAAAAACACCTTCAGCCAAAGAGCAAGGAATAGAAAGTGATGAAACAAATTCTGCATTTTTCAGGAAGCAGTAGATTTGCCCATCATTTTAAAACTTTCTTATTTTTATTCTGTGTTAACCGGAATAAATAATGTTTCACTTCTCTGCAAGGTTGTGAAATGATAGAGGGAAATCTGCCAGCATTAAAGGCCAGGTCTGGACTCAGCACACACTGTCTCTGTCAGCCAAGACTGGCTGTGGGTTTGAGTTTGCCACATGCATCACATCCCAATGCCTGCAAAAAGGGTGAGGGTGGGAGTCTGTATTCCAGTCAGTCAACTTCTGGGGCTTGGTTTTTGGTTTAGCAACTGAGGTAACTGAACAGGAGCGTTTGTGTGGGTAATTGAGGGGCTAACTGGAAAACACAGCTGTAAGAACCCAGCCAGAGTCTGCCAAGGCATTTCTGCAGGCTGGGCCTGCCTTTCTGCACTGTGCTCAAGGCCTGAGATCCTCCATGCCAACCAGTGCCTTCCCAGTTCAGTAAGGAATTGGCCTTTTGCAGTTCTCTGAAAAGTTGCTTGTGGATAAAATTGATTAAACTTTTTTCCTAGAGTTTTGGGGTTTGGTTTAGTTTTGTAGTTCTGTGATTTGGGTTTTCACTTGGTTTGTGGGGTTTTCTGTGTTCCTTGTGGCTTTTTCCCAGTTGAAATATTTAAGCTCCTGTGTTCTAGGTGTGAAAGAGTTGAGAAAATGCAGTGGTGATTGGCCTGCATTCCTTAAAACCTGTGCTTTTAATTTCTTTCCTAGTAAGCTGGTATAACTCAAATTTGTCTGGTTTGTTGTTAAATAAGCAATTTGTAGTGGAGCTCAATGAGGCTTGAGGAGCATTGTGAGGGAAAACATGCATGGTTGTTCATCCTCCAAGATGTAAATCAAAGAACAATCAGTATTTTGTGTAAAACAGGTTTTGTCTCCAGTAACCTGTGAAGAGGACATGGAGTGAGGGGAGGATATGCCCAGAGCTTCCTGTGCTGTCCCCCCCTGTTTTCCAGGGGTGGTGCAGCAAAGGAGCCGAGTTACAGCCTGGGAGGGAGGTGGGGATCGGGGTCTTCCAAGGCTTGGTGTGCATCTGAAGGGAGGAATTCATGTCTGCCAAGAGAGAAAATGAGTGCCAGCCTTTGGCAGGGACACTGCAGCGTGTGCATTTGAAGAGAGAAAAGCCTTTCTCAGGGTCAGGGGGAAAGTATTTCCTGTTCTTGCTACCTGCCCTTGTGGCTCAGTCTCAGATTCGAGACCCCTTGATTCCAGCACTCTTTGCTTGACCAGCACAGGCAGATAATGCTTCTGATACCTGCCCTGTTTGCAGCCTTATCTAAGCAGTAAAGCTCAGACACTGTGCTGGGTGGTGTGTTGGTCACCTATGTCACAGTCAGGAGTCAGAAAGTTTTAATTTGACATAAAATGGGGAAAAAAAGGTACACAAGACAATTTTCTCCAAATTGAAACTTGCAGAAGATAAGGAACACTGACACAGAAACCACAAAAGCTGGGAAATTACAAATTACAGTTATTAGTCATTCTTTACTGGCAAGAAGAGGCAATAAAAAACCCCAAATGTTCAAATATGGTGTGGCAAATAAGGTGACTTTTCTTAACAGAGGAGGCAGCAGTGGTAGGATCTGTTCATCTCGAAAATATTGTGTGTAATGAGCAGACACCAGTGGACTGCTCTTTTGAGAAGGTTTTGGCATGCACAAAATTCTTCTATTCACTTGATAATAACCTGTTACTAAAACTGTAGAGTTGGTCTCCTTCTCCACATTTTCTCTGGCTACACTCTGGGTATGAGAAATGATTTGTCTTTCTGATTTCCAAAAATTTCAGCCCTTCCTTATGGTGACTCTTCTACCCATAAGAAAAACCAGGGCAAACCTTGAGGTCTGCCCAGTTTTTCAGAAGATGTGACAATTTAGCCACAAGATTTACTTACACTTTGCATATAATGAGGAATAGTATCTCCTTGAATGAGGTTAAGTCATGTAGTGTTTAAACAATTAGAATATATTGTTAAAAACTTTGATAAATGGAGTGGTGTCTGTTCAGTGCATGGAAGCATTCCAGACAGAAAGGAAGGTAGAAGGCTGTGCTAGATGAATCTCTTAACAAGCTGTTTTTTCTGTGGACCAAAGAATATGAAAGCTGTGTTTAAAAATTTAAAGCCTTGCTATGTTCCAGTTCTGTGGAGCAGCAGAAGGAAGAAGCATTTTACAGTGCTAGAATTCCCTATCCAGCAGCTCTTTCAATTAAGATGTTTATGACAGCTGTTTGTACTTGATGGAATGCACAAAGACTTGGTCATTAATTATTGCTGTTTTCCCCCAGTTATTATTTGTATTCAGTGGGTCAGATGGGTTATGATCCTGCTGTTGTCAGTGCAGTAAATGCACTTTAACTTCCCCAAGAAAACCCCCATCCAAACCCTCTCCCCCTCCCTGTTTATCTTTCCAGAGGCTGAGAATTTTGTAGGGGAAATATTCAACAGCAGTGAGTTATGGAGCTTTTTTTTCCTAATGCAGTCATTTAACAACTTCAAGCTGGCAGTGATCCCATCCACCTTAATCCTCTTCACACTTTGTGAGCAGTCAGCCGAGAGCAAGAGAGCACTGGGACTTAATAGACTGCAGAGTTTGAACCATGGCATTTGTGTTCAGCCTCCAGAACTGGCCCTAAGTGCCTAGTAAACCCCACAGCTTTGCTTTCATTAATTAGAGACTCCCTTCCACTGATTTGTGGAAAACATTGGCCAACATGTTCCTTTAGCTCAGTAAATATTTATACAACTCGTGTATGATTTTTAGTAATGAATACAGCTCATTTTCAGGGCATCCAAAGGAGGCTCTTTCCAAATATTAACAAATTCCTTGTCTGACCTATGCTGAACATGGCAATTCAGGTTACAAAAAGTTAAATATAAAAGTTAAATATAAATCTGGTTTTGAAGGGTTTTTTTTTTCTGAATTCCACTTTGCCATGTCATCCTTTTTCATTACATTTGCCAGAAGTTTGAGGGGAAGATGGAAAAGAAGCTCACAAGGAAATCAACGATGGACAGCAATTACTAATTTAAACCAACTGGCCACTGCTGTCGTTGTGTATCTGTCAGCTGACCATGGTGCCATGATGCTGCCAGTTAGAAACCTCTCAGGATATGTTTGTAGGAGTTTTCTGGGATGTGTTGGCACCTTTCAAACTTGACTGTGTTTGTCCTCACCAATGGAATCCCTGTGAGGCAACGTTACCCCTGTAATGCAGATGGAGACCAGAAATGGAATGTCTGGCTCATGGGCACATCCAAACCCTTGCCTTGGATTCAGTGACCAAATTGTGTGGGAAAATACCCAGCCAGCTTTCACACAGCTGGACTGAGCTGCATATGGAAATGCACAAATGAAAGTGAAACATCAAATTCCTCTTTGGAAATACCACCGGAGCTACTGAGAGAACTGATGCAATGTTCTCAATTAGTTGTTAGTGCATTGATGCTTTCAAAGCTCTCCTAACTTACTTTTTGGTTTTTTTTGTTTCCTCTCCTGTGTCCTTCTCTTAGCTTTTGGTTCAAGTGTTTCAAGGCCTGGTTGCATCTGTGTAGTGCTGCTGATGTAACCAGGTAATGTGTTATCTTTATGTGAAGTGTCTCAGGCAGGAGTTCCTCTAAGCTTCTCGTTCTTCAATGTACGCACATTGGGGATATAAGAAAACAAAAATACCTTAACTCTTAAAATATTGGTTGAACACTCAGTGACATTTTCCTGGGGCTGCTTGGGTTAGCATAAATATTTGGACACGAGAGAATGCTAAACGAAGTCTGTCCAGTTTACTGCACTGTGGTGAGATAAACCCGTAGTAATGTTTCTTAAAAAATAACTTCTAAGGTAGCAAAGCCTCGTAGTTAAGACTGTAGAACACAAGAGCCACTTTGAGACATCCCATCACTTTTTAATGCATACCTTGATATAACTATAGTGAGAAAGAGTAATTAATGTCATTTTAGTGTAGCTCATCCTATTTTTTTGTTCTTGATGGGTTTATTTCATGTCTTAGCTGGTAGAGGTGTTTACTCAGAGCATTGCAGGCAGGCTGTGTTATCTCCACAGTGAGCATGGTGCTGTCTGCCTTAAGGCAGGTGCCAAATCAGAGCTGAGAGCAGCAGGTCAGGGTGTGTGTGCTCCATCCCCTGCTGGCCATGGGGAGCGTGTGGGCCCACAGAACCTCAGAATCCCTCGGCTGTGGAGGCCTCTTTGAAAACATTGAACCCCCCCAGGACCTGTCTCAGCAGTTGGTGCCAAAGCTGACAGCAGCCAGGTGTACAAGAAGGGGCAGTGCTGGAATTGTTGTAGGAAGTAGGCACGGTAGTGGTGACTTTAGTTTTCCCAGGAGCAGATAAAGCAAAGTGAGTCTTCAACTATTACCAGGTAGTTGATGTACAAAGGTATCGTTCACGCTTTTTATGTGCAGGTTATAGGAACTCTGGGCACCTTAAGGAGGTACCTAACCTTAAACTAAGCTGCACCTCCTTCCTTTATGGAAGAACCCAGCGTCAGCAGCCCTGGGTTGGTCGAGGCACACAGGACTGATTTCCACACTGTGGTGCTCAGCTCCAGGCTGGGAGCTGGCAGTGAGAGCTGCCAGGGAACCCTCCTGGCTGAGAACTGGCAGCCCTCGCCTTGATCTCCAGCTGGGGATCACATTTCAGCCACTACAACTCTTGTGTTGCTAAATTTTAGTATTCTGCAATAGGCAGTTCTGTATTCTCCAAACAATCATAAACCCACCTGTAAGGATATGTTCTGTATGTTCAGGTGTTCAAAACTGAAGCCTTTTTTATTAAATTATATTCTTCCTCTATTTTGTCTTTTTAAGAATAAGAGGAACAGCTTTGTTGAAGTTGCTTACTGGTTGGTAATATCTTAGATTAACTCTGTTTTAGTGCAGGAAATGCAAGAAATCTGAAGCAGATGTCATTTTCTCACTGACCATGTACCAGCTGCATTCAGGGCTTTTGTTGACTACACTTGGCAGTTGCCCCAGCCCCTTCAGAGAGACCAACACTTCGCTGCTTCAAATGTAGGAAGTCATTTAAGCACTTGGAAGTCTGGATGAGGGTTTTCTTTAAATCAGTGGGACAGCTTCTGAGTTAGAACTCAGTTTTCTTGATGAATGAGCCTGAAGAGCTCTCGTCCCACCCTCAGATCTGGTTCATGCTGCTGGGAGAGCAGTGGCAGGGGAGACATTTGCTCTGCTGCAGCTTGTTGTATTAAAGAGAACCCTTTGATAGCAAATGTTGTCACTGCAGCAACTTTTGCAAGCACTAAATTTACTTATGAGAAGTTCTTTTTTAATTGCCCCAGGACAACCCTTCGCATGTCATGCTTTTGCCTGGAGAAAGTTTTTATATGGAAATACTTTTTTTTTTCCCTATGATGGTATAGAGGATGTCTAGAGTTTGTCAAGCCAATTGATCCTCCAGGGAATGTGCTGACTTTCAGTATGTATGGAGGATTTTTAAAGCAGCTGAGCAAAATCCCTTCTCAGATAAGACGCTTTCTATTTTGTCAGTTAAGAGCATCTTCAAATCGAAATAGCTCAAACATAATCAAATCTCCCTTGCTCAATCCCTTGCCTTCTCCTCCCAACCCCCCACACAAGCCATCCCCAAAAGGATAATCCTGGCAGTGATGTCATTAGAATGAATTTACAGACCAGTGCTCAATTTTCTTGTCTTGAGCTTCAGTTGCTAATACTGGTAAATTTGAGCTGTGTATGTAAAGGAGTAAGGTTATGCCTTTTTCCCCACCCTTGTTTAATTTCCCTGGAGCCCTGAGAATAAATAATGTGGATTATTTGGATATTTTCCTGCCTTTTTTTTTTTTTAAATGATACACAGCTTCATATTGCTTCCAAACATTTGTAAAAGCTCTTGCTGTATTCCTGAGGGAATCCTTGTCTTCAGGGAGCAGAAGGTTTAAGGAAAGAATTTTGCTGGCTAAATGTGGTTAGAGATAGTTACAGTTTCTGGTAGGTGTTGTAAACGGTGATATGAAGTACAGAATAGACTAAAAATAATCTATTTTAACAAAATTTCCCTGTTTTCTCAAAATAAAATCTTTTCATTGTGACTTTCCCCAGTAATTTTGAGCTCTACAGAACATTATAGAAGTGTTGAGAAGCACAAATGAATGAAATTGATCCCAACATTTCAAGAACCAGGATCCATCCTAAAAACATTATTATAAGGACTGATAAGGCAAAGAGGAAGAAACAGGCTGAATCAGACTGTTTGTTGGTAGGAGATTATAGCATGTAGAAAGGATGGAAATTGCTGCAGAGGCTGCACAGGCGCTTGCTGGCAAAGCTGGAGCGTGAGTGCAGCCCCTGGGCCCCCGTGCATTTGCTGCAGCCCCTGGGCCCCCATGCATCTGCTGCAGCCCTGCTGCACCACCCAGGGCAGCCACGCCGACCCCAGGGCTGCTTCCCTCCCCTGTGAGTGAGGAGAGGGCACAGGGCACCCACAGCTCCCTGGGTCCAGTGCACAGAGGGGAAAGAGAGGCTGAGGTCAGCCTGAAACGTCTGCTGGAAGCAGAGTCTTTGCTTAGGGCTTTTATCTAAAATTAACTTTCTTTTCTCAGAGCCAAGCTCATGTGCGTATTGAAAGTGGTAAATAAATGTTTGAGGTGCTCTGCTGCCTTCTGAGTGTAGTGTATAGAAGACAAGAAACCTCTCAGATCTGAAAGAACAAACAGGCACCACTGACTCGACCAGGTCGTGTGGAAGTTGGTGGGCAGTGGGGCTGCCTTGCAGGTCCCATGGCACAGACCTGCGGGTGAAGTCAGAAATTTCAATTCCGTAGCAATGGAGCACAGTCAGCAAACAGGAACACATCTGCTGTTAGCAGAGCTGCCAGCACACAGGAGTAACCAGTGCTGAGTGCAGGTGATGGTGGCTGAGGTGTCCTCACTGGGTTT
Source organism: Cisticola juncidis (assembly GCA_013400215.1). NCBI lineage: Eukaryota > Metazoa > Chordata > Aves > Passeriformes > Cisticolidae > Cisticola > Cisticola juncidis. The sequence continues at coordinate 123,110 of VXBR01006665.1, forward strand.
GTGTACAGCATGTGTCTCTGTGCAGTGTTTTAGGACACTTCTTAGCACAACGTGACCTTTTCTTCCCTTCCCCAGCCACAGCAGGCGTTTTCCTGCTTCTGAGCAGAGCTTCATAGAAAAGCTTCATTTTCTCATGGAAGATCTTTCCTGCTTAATGGAAAGGTGCTCCAGGTCCAGGATCCTGGGAAGCATAACCATGAACCTTGCCATACAATTACAGACATACCAGAGCCCTAATGTAAGTGAAAAGTACATCAGGGTGGGATTTGAGCTCTCTAATCCTGTAGTTACAGTAAACAAAACTTTACCTTACAGTAATAAAAGGGGCCTTTGTGCTGTGAGGTAACTATGTCATTTTGGAAGCATTGATTTGGCTAATCTTCTTAGGATCTTCCTGAGATGGTAAATACCCCTTTTGGGTATGTGTTGTAAAAAGGAAATCCACTCCATTTTAACTTGTTTTATGGCTTGATTCAGTGTAATTCATATATCTCATAGGCACTTCTGTTAGAAAATTTGTAAAACCTACTTTAGGTCAAGGGCATATTAATGCTTTTTTCTGTTTCTTAGAATATATATTATGAGCTGATTTGAACTCACATAATCATCTCTGTGTGGGAATGAAGCTTTCCCTGAGTACAGGGACAGGTTTTGGCTGTGCTGTGCACCACAGCCCTGGCAGCAGTGCAGGGAGCACCACAGAGCTGTCGGCACCCTGAGCACACAGAGGCAAAACCTTTAATAGCAAAGAGAAAAGAGAACCCCTGAAAAGTGTCTGTCCAAACTCAGTGTCCCCATGCTAAATAAAGGTAGTTAGCTGACAGCTAAATGCCAACAATTCTTTAGAATTTAGAATTGCAGCAAATATGAGGCAACTGGCCCTGTCGTTAGAAAAAATGCATAATGTTATGGACTTTTCATTTGGGATTTGTTTCCATTTATTAATTCTGATTTCTTTAAACAGAGTCACCCAGTGGGGGCTACACACTTTTTCTGTACATGACCATTTAAAATCAGGAAAGAATAGGCTGCTCTTTGACAGATATTGAGGAAGGTCATAGTTTTCCTTTTTATAGCTGGCACTGAAAGTGCAAGGTGAGTGAAACTTAGCAGTTCTTATTACTTCTGTTGTGCCATACTATTAAATAACTGTTAAAAAGGAGCAACAAGTGCAGCATTCCCAAGTAGCTAAGAGGGAATTAGAAATTTGTCAAACTCCTGTCAAGAAATGTAGTTCACATCAGGAGCAACCAGTTTATTAATTTTGCTGGAGTCGACAGACTTTTCTCCAGAGTGTTCTCCACTTTCCTGAAATAAGTTTAGTGATTTAAACTCAACTCTCTGGGGATCTTGGCTCTGAAGGAGTCTGAAATGTTGAAGTGCTACTTGTGCTATATTCAAGTCTCGAATTTTGCATGAGCTTCTAGCACAAATCCTTCTCCCTCCCTGTTTTCCCCTCATTCATCGCAGCTGTTGAAGACGACATAATAGAATCTTACTTCTTTTCCTCAGGAGAGCAAAGCAATGAGAAGTTGAGACTCGACCTCGGTATTTTTTGATATTAAAAAAGAAAGAGAAAGTTACTGTGATAGGAGACAGCCTCAGAAGAATACTGAAAGGCAAATGTACAAGCACTTTGCAGCTAAAGTATTTGGTTGGGATTGATAATGTGTGAAGAATCAATTTTTCTAGATGAAAAAAAATATTACCTTATAAATACTTAGCAGAAAAGCAGAGCAAAGATCATATGCTCCTTATTTTAAAATATTGATGACCTTTCAAATAAACTTAAAATTGTTATAGTAGAAACCCGATACCCAAAGCTGGCTTCATTTGATGCACAATGGGCCAGTTTTATCCAAGATTTTAAATAGATGAAAGTCATTGTGGTGAACAAAGGAATTTAGCCAGCCTGATGCACTTTGATTTTGAAAGGGCTTGCAGGGAGGAATAACCACCATATGAGACAGCTGTCCTTTTAAATCCTGTAAAAATCTACAAAACAGCACTGAATCCTCTGTAGTCAGTGTGGGATTATCTGTTTTACACTACAGAATGATTTGAGGAACATTCAGTAAACATTTATTTTCTGTGTATTCATTGTGAGTTCTTAGCACATAAGTAATACTGTGACCTCAGCATGCTGTTGCAGGAGCTACTTCTAAAACAGAGCCCAAAATTTAATTTCTAAAATAAATGTGGGTTGCAGTATGAGATGCACATTAAAATTCTGGTCCTCAGACATGTTAGATTGGTTCTTTTGTGGTATCTCAGTCATCTTGATGAAGTCACGAACTGATTGTGAAAGATGCAGTGAGAAAATTCTTGCTTGGGGAGTTTTTAAATTAAAATTGCTGCTATAAGCCAGGCAGCCCAGTTTATAAATACACGACTTGTAGTTACGTAACTGCTTCGCTTCTGTTGCTTTGTCTGTAAACTGCAGATAGGGTTTGCTTTTTAAGGATAGATGTGCACCAACTTGATGATGGGAAGTGCTGCAAAAAAGCCAACCCAGAAACACCAAGGGAAACACCCGTGGTAAAGTTGCCTGGTTTTTAGTGTGGGATGAGTCTCAGTATTTTGGGATTTGCCTGAGTTGTCATTGTTGGGGGTTTTTGTTTGTTTGTAGATTTTTTTGACTGAATTCCTCACATCTTTGCAAACATTACATCTCTACCTACAGCCAGTCACAAGAGTGACTTGGCAAAGCACAATTGCCCAGGTCGACTGTCAGTTAGAGAAGGAATTGACCAAAACCAAAAAAAATGCTGGTAGCTTGCAGGCATCTCACCTTGTGTGATATTCCTTGTTCTCAGGAGTTAACCTGGACTTTATTGTGGCTATATTTGGGTTGGAGGTGTCCCAGAGCCCCTTGGATGTCAGAGCAAGTGGGGTTGATGAATCACTTGATGTTGTCCTTCCCCCGTGCCGTCCCCTCCGGCTCAGCAGAGGGGCCCTCCCAGTGCTGTACTGGGGTGATTGTGCTGCTCCAAATGCCACCTCTCAGGTAAACACTCAGCCAGGGTGTGGATAGTGAATCCCAACTACTTTGGAACTTTCCTGCACCCTTCTTCCTCCCAATTTTATAACCCGGCCAGCCTCTCTCCACTGCCATTAGCGTTGGACGTTTGCAGTGCCCATGGATCTGTGTGTCATTAAAATGATCATCACCACAGAGCTGACCAAGCACTGTTTGTAGTAGAACAGAGGAACTTCTAAAAGTTATTGGCCTGTGATATAGAAAAAAACTTAGTAGCAAGGTGCTCTTCATATTTGTGTTAGCAACTTGGTGATACAAATAATGTTTGTCCATTGTCTTCACTCTGTGTGGCAGTTCAAACTCTGAAGCTGAATATTTGGTTTGGCATGGGTTAAGAACATCCTCAATGCATCCTTCTGTGTTTCCATGAGGATTTCCATCTCCCAGAGATTGCCTGCCATACACCATCACCACTGGCTTCAAGGGGCAGAAACAAACAGCATTTTTGTTTGGACACACAAAAGTATTGCTCTGCTTTGAATACATGAATAAATACATGAATCTCTCTTTTTACCGATGACTGTACAAATTTAATGTCTCGCAGAAGAAATGTTAGTTAGAAGAATTGTTATCTACAGTTTTTAGTTAGGCCTATTTTGCTTATTTTTAAGAACTTACCTTGAACACTCTCTTTTTTTTTATGGTTATTCCTGAGAACCAAGCAGTTAAGACTGATGTTTTTCAATTTTTGAACTGGCAGCAGTCATGATCATTTCTTTATTTAAAGAGAAGAAACCCTATTTGACTAAGATCAAAAGGAGAGAGAACGCTTGGATGTAACTCCCCAGCAGGTCACCTTGTACCTTGTCTACTGACCCATTGCTTTCTGTGCCAGCATGGGCAGAGTTTTATGATCATATCCTACTTATGCACAACTCATGAGCAGATTTTCTTCTGTTCAGACACTTCATTGGTTGTCTCCAAAGGGTCAGTGACAGCACAGAAGATGAACAGATACATTAAAGTCAACAGATTTTACTGGAAAGTGTGATAGGATAGAATAATAAGAAAAATACTCTACAATTTATCTGGAAGCGTGTTCTAAACAGAAACCCATTTTTGTCCCTTGCCTGATGTAAGAATGTCCATCAGGTAATTTTAAATCATAATGCAATGTGTTGAGCTTTGCAATATTCTTAAATAATGAGTTAATACTGCACAAATGGTAAGCAAAAAGCACCGCAGCCGTGTGATTTAGTTACGTTTTGGTTTTGTTTGCACACTGAAGGAGCCCTTGCAGTCTGTGTGAAGATGCTCACGTGGCAGCTGGAGGTACCTGAAGGCCCAGAACTGGGGCATTGAGGCTTCTTTATCTCCCATCTCGAGGGGCTGCCTCGAGGTGAGGGTTGGCTAATCAGGACTGCTGCAGCCTTGTGGTTCTTATCTCACCTGGGATCGCAGGCCTGGGCCTCTCTGAGAATTTCAGTTCTGCTCGAGGGACACTTTGATTTCGTGCACGGTTGGCCTGAGGTAACGCACAGGAAGACAGCCCCCACCCTTTATTTATTTGTACTTGGGCAATTTTCTGGATTTTATGGAAACACCTCAACTCTTGGAGGCCAGGCCCCTGCTTTTCACTGTGAGGTTGTCAGTAGCCTTGAACAAAGCAGCCTGGAAGGCTTTGATAGGAGCAATGTTTAAGTGAAATGTTTCTTTGAAATGACTTGAAAAGTGTCCTTGAATGAGGTGTCTGATAGGGGAGGTCTGGGAGAGCAGACAAAAAGTAATTTTATGCTTCACAAGGAGGAGAAAAGCCCCATCCTGCCTGTCCAGCATTGTGCACTGTGGGGACACACACGTGTGTGCCAAACCTGCTGCTGCCTGACCCCTGCTGATGTCTGCATGCAGGGAGTTTGCAGGAATGGGCTGATTGTGTCACATCCACACCTCTGGGAGGTTTTGGCCAAGCTCACTCTGGGATAGGACACAGGCAATGGATGGAGAGGCAGCAGTGAGGACTGGCTGTGAGGGACACTGATCAGGATAAAGCTGGCAGTGGCAGGCCATGGGTGGGCTCCGGGGTCTGGGAGGTATTTCCAGCCTAAAGCATGGGGTGATTGATTCCCCTCAGGAGGACTGCACACAGTGCAGAGCTCCTTGCCCATCCATCCAATGGTTAAACAGATTGTTCCTATCCATGTGCTGGTAGGACAGAGCCTGCAGCTGAAGGGGACTCTGTTCCTGGAATGTCACAGGAGGGGAGTGTGGTGCCCACAGTGGTATCTGCCATGCTCTGCCAAGGCTCCTCTGTCACTGATGAACTCTGGAATGGGCCAGCAGCAAGGCTCAGGCAAAGACACAACACTCAAAGTCTGTGACTGCTTTTAGGAAGTGTTGGGTTTCCTTCCACCCTGTTTGTCTGTCCCAAAGACTGCGAGGGCCTGCCTGGGTTTGGGCAGCTTTGTGCCTTGGCCTGGATTCTGTCCATGGAACTGCTCTGCAAGGCAGTGTGGAAATCCTGGTGATTCACTCACTCAGTTGTGTAACAAGCAGTCATCAAAACAAAGCTGATTTGTGGTCTTCTATAAAGACTCCTGCTGGAAACTCAGATACAGTTCTGAGCTGTCTTTGACTTTTAATGTGTGGAATACAGTGTAAGGGTGGGATGGGTATTTCATCTATTCTCTGGTGACTTTTATCATGTAAGAACGTTACAGCTAATTAATGCAGATCCTTTATTATTTTTTTTCCTAATGTAAGACAATGTTTATTTGAGAGGACAAAAATATGTTAATGCTCAGAGGGACTCTCAGTGAGGTTGTGCAAGAAGGAAGAAATGGTTAAAGTTCATCATCTTTACAATTAGGAGCAGTTTTGTATGAGAAAATCAGTTGGGAGTCTATTACGAATTCTTTATTTGGGAAAAGTCTGGAAGGAGCAGGGAATTCTTTTCATTGTCAGTTATACAGGTGACAGGACAAGGGTGATTCCTCTCTTATCAATACTCTGTAACTTGGAAAGAAGTCATACAAATTCACATTTTCACAGGTACTGCTCTCACTTTAAAGGTAGGGGAAGCTGTCAGCTGCTGGAAAATGAAATCATGAAATGCTTGGATGATGCTGGAATCACCCTCAGAAGTAGGAAGCCAGTCTGAATTCCAAGAGCTAAAACATCATCTATCTCAGTAAAATAATGTCAAAACATTTTTAAAACATCCTTGAGTTTTTTAAGCTCTTTATTTCAAATACTTTGTATCTGTATTTGAGTAAAAAAGTAAACAAATGTTTTCTGGAAAATGTTCTGTAGCAAATTCAGACATAACCATATGATTAAAGCAGTAAATGTAATTAATATATAAATACAACTATGTGACTAAAGCAACCCCTTAAAAATATAACTGTGAATAATTTGTTGATAGAAGTTAGGTACAAAGAACAGCTATGAATTTTAGGATAGAAAGGTTGGGGTGTTTTTCAGTACTGAAGCACTTATAGCAATCAACACTGATTGCTATGGCTTTGTTATATACAAAGGGGGTTGAGAATGTGACTGATCTGGACTTGCTGAAAAAAACTGAAACCTTGTTTCACAGTGTAAGATCTTTCCTTTTCAACAGAAGATGTGAAAAAGTCTGGGGAAATCTGGAATGTTTAAAAACTTATGTCATCATGTTTTAAGTTCAGGGTTTTTTTTAAAGAGGTGTTTGGGTTTGGTTTTATTTTGGAGGGGTGGTGTCATAACTTTGGAAAGCTTCCTTGTTCATACATGCCTAGTGGCTCTTGTCCTTGATCCATGCTAGCCTAGAATCTAATTTTAATTTTTTATTGAGTGAACTGTAAGCAGTAGAGTCTAGTTTTGAAACAAATTAGTGAAATTACTTGGAATACTTTCAGTAGTGTATGATCATCATTAACAGCTCTTCTGTCCTAGACAAGGACACGGCTTTGCTACATGATTTTCTTTGGGTAAATTCACTTTTGCATATTTATATATGTGTTATTGCACCTTGGTCAGGGTAAACAATAGCCCCCAAGGATCACAAAATTCCTTCAAGCCAGAGCTCCATGCAGACTGAAATAGAAACCACTATTAAAGTTCCTGAGAGAAGGGAGTCCCTTCTGAGTGCACCTAAATCTGTTATTCTGCCTTGGCTGGTTCTCTCCAAGCGCCCCAGTGCTACAGTTAACCTTGTGCCATAATTGCCAGCTTTGTGTGGTGACAGTAAAGAAGAATTGGAGTGACAGGATGAAACACAGTGGTATCCAAGCCTGTAAGATGTTTTCTTTCTGATTTTACACAATATGTCAGGCAGGAGGCTTAGAGTTTAAATTTTTAAGGTTTGGGATTTTTTTTCCCCCCAGGATTTAAAAAACGCCTAAGTTCCAAAACGGGCTAGGGACATAATACTGGCTTGAGGGGAGGGTAGGAGAGATTTTTAAAAAACCCAAAATATATATTGATACACATGAGGAAAGCCTCTTGTACCCAGAGCATGCAGAGCACGTGCTGTGCTCAGAGCAGAGTGAATGTGATCCCTGCCTTGGACACAGGGAGCAGAGCAGAGGGAAAAGTGGTGCCTGACACAGTCCTGGAGATGGGCTGGGAGCTCCTGGTGAAGGCTGTTTGTCCACACACACTTCTGAGGGAGGTTTAAGAAAATTGCACTCAAGAATATTCTTCTTTGATATTTTGCAGAGTAATGTATTCTGCCAGACAAAGGCCCTTTCACTTATCTTTCTGTACATCAAAGTGTGTTTTCCCCTTGAAATACGGGAAGCTGACAACTGTACAACAGCAGCAGGGATCTGGGTTCACAGAGTAAGCAGGGTTTCATTATGCTGCTTTATTTGGATGGGCAACTGTGAGAAATAGCTTATGATGTATAAAATATCTGAGTCTCTTTCTGTACTTGAAGACATTGTTATCTCTATTTGAAGTTGGCTACTGAAGGTCAGTCAGGCTAACTGCTTGCAAAAGAATATCCTGTCTCTGTTGGTGGATACTCTTTTCAAAGTTCATTGCATCCAGCAAGCTATTTTTGTAAATACCACCCATCATGGCAAATTACAGACTGTTAGTGCGAGGGGGAAAGGGAATGGTGCACAAGTTCTTTTCATTTAAAAAGAAATCGATTGTTGTTGTGAAGAGCATTGCATAGCCATGAAGAAAAGTCTAAGAAGTTAATTTGTTTAAGATTTGGTGTTGATCAGGAATGTCAAATTGCACTGCAGAAGTGATACATTCTGTGATAACTGTAATACTGAAACTTTCACTCACTGATAACCATGGCAGTGATATACTGTGGTATTTTCATGACATTTCCTTTGCTTTACTTTCAAGTCTAGTTGGTTAAGTCAGGAAGTCTTTCTGTATTGGCAACACTGAAGTTACAGTGTTGTTTCTTCCTCTCTTTATGTTTTTTATATTTGTTGTTCAGTGAGAATGGAATGCTGGCAGTGTAGGGGAGTGCTGATACTGGCAAACAGTCACTCACTTCTGCAGCCTATCCCATTTTGAAATGAAGCCCATTTAAAAATGAGATTTTATATTAAGCAACATTTTCAAAGGAATCAGTAGGTTATTTGTGCTCCACTTATTAAAAATAAACCTATGTCTTTCAGTGGTCTGTTAAGTTTAGGTTTTATTCTATGGTGTCTACTCAAATCTACATAAGCTGATGGTCCTGCCCCAGAAATATTTAAGGCAAGACCAATCCTTGGTAATTGTGCCTGATCTTGTGAAAAAAATTCCTGCTGTCCATTGGACTTGCAGAGTTAGTTTCTCAAGAGACCCTGTTGATTTTAGGAGAACTGATGCATTGACTGCCCAGGAGAGGCATTCACATGTAAATGGGATGTAGCACTGGCCCAGAGAGACAGAGATCTTGTAACTCCCCCTTTGTACATTAAGTGGTTTTCTGAGTGATTTTTTTTTTGAATACATTCATTTCTAGGTTATTATTGCCTTCCTTGAATGTTCTGAACAGCAGTCATTGGCTTCCTGCAATCCAAAAAACCCAATCACTGTGTTGCATCTGCAGTGTTTATATGTAAATCACTGGTTATATGTACCTAATGTAAGTAACTCTTTGGTACCTTTTTTGCTCAGTTCTTCTTGTTGCTTAGAGTTACCTGTGTGAAAAGGAAGGCTACTTAAAACTTCCCAATTTATTTTACTTCGGTGAAGATTACTGATTAATTTAAAGCTAATCCTGTTGAACTCACTGGCAACATTTATCCTTGTTCCACCAGATTGCAGCTACTTTAAAACCACTTAAAGCAAAAGACTTTGTTTTCAATGCAACCACCAGTGGAGTGATGATGCAAAAATATCTACCTCTAAGCTGTTGCTTTAAAAGGTTATCTAAAAATATCTGCATAAACCAGCTAAAAAGGTTTTACCAGATGATAATCGGCAATTATTATGGAAACATCTGATTTGGAAAAACCCACGACACATTTCACATTAAAAAAAAAAAAAAAGGTAGAAAAATATAAGCATGAATATTTCCATCAGTGCAGTGTTTCATGTATCAGGGAAAGTGGGCCCTCAGTCAGCGAATACAGCTAAGTCTGTTTTGTGCTGTGGCAAATCCCATTGTAAAGAGGCTGTGAGTAATCAGAAGTGACAGCATAAGCACTTTCTGTTCAAAGTGATTTTACAGAAAGCATTATTTTCTGAGAAAAGTACACATATGGCTCCCATAATGCTGAAGGAGCAATGCTGTACCCATTTATGAGCACCAGTGTTGGGAGAGGAAGTTTTGCAAATGGGGTTCAGATTTAAGATCTTTTCCTCTGTGTTTCCTTTCCATAAAACATTCTAAAAATGGTAGGAATCGGGCAGATAGGCAAGGGCAAGGCAAGGGTGTCTGCCAAGGGATGTCAGGGCAAGTGTGTGAGGATGAGGATGGTGTCAGGAGCTGTACCTGTGCTCAGGGGTCACTCAGGGAGTCAAACAGCAGCAGAAATGTTCCTCCTTGCTGGAAGAGCCAGTGGGCCAAGAGCAGCTGTGATTTCCAGTTCAAAGGGTGAGGCAGAGCCTTGGCAAAATCTAGAGAGAGAGGCTTGGACTCGTACGGAACCTGCATTAATGCCATTGGTGCTTTGTGATGGAGGCGCTTCAGGTCTCTGCTCCCTCTCGCTCGCGCCCTCGTCTTGCCCTGAGCTGTTCCTGTAACAATGCTCCTTGTCACACCCCCTGTCCTCTGTCCTGTCCTGTCTGTCCTGTCCTGTCCTGTCCTGCCCTGTCCTCTGTCCTGTCCTCTGTCCTGTCCTCTGCCCTGTCCTCTGTCCTGTCCTGTCCTCTGTCCTGTCCTCTGTCCTGTCCTGTCCTGTCCTGTCCCCCACTCTGAGCCAGCCAGCAATGGTTGGCCTGGAATGAAAACCCCAGAAGTTTTGCTCTCACAAATGATGAATGTCAAGGATGAATTCGCCCCCTGTAGTAGATACTTATATCTAAAGGGATTTATTTTTGTCGTGCTTGGGGTTTTTTGTTGTTTTTTTTTTGTTTGGTTGGTTTTTTGTTTGTTTGTTTGTTTGTTTTTGTTTTGGTTTTTTGTTTTTATTTTGTTTTTATGGCTTACCTTGGCTCTCCAGTCTGTGGCTATAACCCTATTTCCTTGTGTGAGGCATGTGCACCTTTGGCCAGGCTTTTTAATCTAATACAAAATCAAGTTCTAGTATTCTTATTTCTGTAAATTGCTTACCAGTGTCTCACATTTACAAAACTGCCCAAAGGAACGACTCAGAACTTCACTTCCCAAAGCCTGAAGCCTCTTAGCTTTTCTTTTCAGGAAAAACAAAGGTCCCAGTGCTCACACTTGTAGAGCTTGGTAGTTCAAAACCAAAATGCCAATAGCAACATAAGTTCAGTTTTCAAAAAAGTCCTCATGACAGTTATGTCAAACTTGATAGCTCAATATTTGGGATTGGCACTAGGGTTTTGTGTACCTATCAAAACCACAAATAATTTCAAAACTGTTTGCTTTGGAAGTTAGCTCTGTATTTGCAAAAAAAAAGGTGTCTACATTTTTCTGAGTTATTGTAATTTACTGCCTCTCTGAGATGCTCCAGAACCAAGAAGCCTGAAATAAAAGTCTGTTTCTTTCCATAGTAATTTGTTTTGGAAGAGATGGTTGAAGGAGTTGGAGGGTAGCAGAGGAGATTCAGGTCTCTCTTTCATGAATATTAAGCCAGACAATCCCAATTCCAAAATTTCATTACAGGCCTCGATCACAAATGAAATGTTTCAAATACTTGTACTGCTTCCAGTAACCTCTTTCTCATCGTCTCGTAAAATTACCCCCAAGGAGAATGAAGTTTAAATACTGATGGGTCTGAGCAAGTCACCAGTTAGCTACTAAAGTGGAGACAATATTGTTTGTATTCAAGCATGAATTCCAATGACATTTAACAGAGTTAATTTTATCTTTATTTGGTATTATGAATTTTGCCTCATTCTGTTCACTCTGTTGCTTTCTTTGAAATGCCTCTCAAATTTCACTGGCACTGGACCATCCTTGGTGATTGCTGCCACATGCCTGTCTAGCATGAAAACATCTTTATTACTTCAGGAATTCTAACAGCTTGGAGATTTCTGCATCTGGCTTGGAATTACAGCAAGCAGTAGTCATATTGAAGAGCTGTTTGTTGGTTTTAATGAGCAGAAGCTACAGCTTTTGCCATCAAGGAACTGCTTGAACTTAATAACACAGCAAATGACTTGTGCTGCTCCAGCCCGCTCTGTCTGCCTGGTTTAATGGGCACTGGTTAATGGCAGTGTGGGAAAACCTGTGGCCATGGAAAATCAAGGGGCTCCCACTGCATTCCTGCTGGCTTCTTTCTGTGTCAGCTCCAGTTTTGAACCAGCAGTGTGGAGATCTGCATTGCTGGTTGAAACATTTACTGGGGAGGTGTGAGGAGAGAATCTACCATTAAAATCCTCACACAGAGGGGAGATCCTGCCACCTTTAACATACAAATCATGGCAATTCTCATTCCTCTCTCAGAGTGGCTGCTGTGTGTCTGATGAAATAGATTAATGATGAATTAGATGTCAAAAGGATTTACTCAGTGGTTGCTTTGCTAACGCTGGTGTCTTTTCTTCCCTACAGGTATTTCTGTAACAAAGAAGACTCATACATGTAAGTAATATCTTTTGATTTGGCCTTCTCTCACAAATGGAATTGCTGTTAGGCCATGCTGTGGTGCTCAGAATAATTGGTGTTAGTCTGGCCTGAGAAAGCTCCATTTAAAAAATTCTGGTGTTTTTTCTGCCTTTGGGGTTTTGGTCCTTGCCCAAAGTGTTGTTGGAATGTACAATGTGTGTGTGTATATGTGGTGCTCTGTTAAGTCAGAGGGCAGGAAAAGAAAGTTGAAAGAATTTTACAGTAAGGCAGAATTCCTTACTGTACTTATCTACCTTACAGCTGGCTGATAACTAACATATCCAGAAAATACAGGTGAGGAGAGTGGTTATTTTTATGTCTGTTATATACACAGTATGATTCAAATTGAAATAATTTAATTATTACACCTTCTGTCCCTTCCTATGCAGTAATCTATATGATATATCATTCTCTGCTTGTGCCTAAGGAACCCAGTGAAAAAGTGGAGGTTCTTGTTTTGCTCTCAACCATATAAGCAAGCAGCCCCCATAAGTGGTGACCTTGGAAAAAGGCTGTGTGCATTTCCTTACATAGACATTTATTCCAAATCCTCTTCAAAGACATCATTGCTGGGGATCAGCTCTTATCTACCCTGCAGGGAGCTCGAAGCACAGTTCTGAGAAAATACTGGGATTTGTAGCTGAAGGAGTCTGTTGAGATTCTTCAGGTACTGTGGAGGCTTGGAAATCTGGTGGTGCTAGAATTGGACTTGCCCAGGATCTGAAGCAGGAGCAGGCTGAAGCTGAGGCCATTACTCTCATGAAAGCCCTCTGACAAAACAGGTGTTAGGCTGCTCAAAATTTACAAATATATATGCATTTTTATGCATTTTGAAGTAATTACACTACAGCTTCTAGGGTGTCATAAAGTGCCTTACATGGCTTTCATTCTTATTTCGTTCCTGGCTTTATAATACTCACAGAGTGAAAAATCTGACGTGAGATTTTGAATTCTCACTGTGTAGAGTTAAAAAGCAGATTTGAGAATTTAAAATGAGAAGCTGATTAGCATGAGTTTTAAACCAAATTTTAAATATCTCAAACTTCTAGAGCATGATGCTCCTCCTTCGCTTAGGTGGGCTTGCTGCCTAATGCATTCTGAGGGCTAGACCCTCTTTGGCTGCACGATGGTTTTGTTGGACCAAATGAGAGCTCCAAGGCAGGCAGCTGAACGTGACCTGGTGTTTGTGGTGAGTGTTTGAGCTGGTCCTGGCTGGTGGTGACAGCACAGGACACTGAGGTGCTCCATGTCCCACAGGCCAGGCAGTGTCAGCATCCTGGCACAGCCGTGCCCAGGGTTCAGCCCTGGCGTGGGGCACTCCCTGCAGAGGTGCTGAGCAGCTGGGTGTTCCTCAGGGTTGCTGTACTCTGAGATTCTCCTCAGGGTTGCTGTTCCCTGAGGTTTGTAGGGCTTTCAAGCTTCCCTTGCCCAAAAGGTCTCATGCCAGAGCCAGAGCAGACAAGCTGAGTACCCAGTCCATGTTTCCAAGGTTGTTTATTCTCCATCATCTCTCAGTTCTTTCTCAGCTCTGCAGGGCATCCCCAGCAGAGCAGGACACAGGGCAGACTGGGGCGGGTCAGAGGGTCCCAGACATTTTGTACCATTTCCCTGACCCAGCCACCATCCACAATGTACTTTTTATTTACAGAATCTTACCAATACTTACTACCTGTGTTAACACGTCATTTCTACTCTAAACCAATCTTTGTGATACAACTCAGCAGAAAATGGGGGAAAAGAACAAGAACAAGGAGGACAGGACCACTCCCCAATCCCTCCATCTTGCCTCTTCAAGCCCATATACTAAAAATCCTAAATTCTACATTTACACTCTGTGATAAACTAGCTACTGCTTATTTTGAATTCTCTCAGCCTGTGATTCTTCATACAATGTGAGTATTCACTCCCATGGCCAGGGCTCAGAGGCAGTGTCCTCCTGGGCTGTGTGTGAGGCTCTGACCCCCCTGTACAGATCCCAGACCCCCTGTCCGGTCTCCAAACCCTCCAGGGCAGCCAGAGGGATGTCCTGGACTCTGACAGGCGTTTGTGCCAGCTCCATCCTGGGCTCCTTTGTGGAATCTGGTTTGTAACACCCCCTGGGCATCAGCCAGAGCCACTCTGGGTTTGTACAGCAGGGCCATGAGCTGACCACAGAGCCACGGCTCCAGCACAGCACTGGGAATTCTGTAGGGAGGATGGAGCAGTGAGCACAGGGATCAGGCTCCTCAGCCACACCACGCTGGTGCAGTGTTGTCACCCTGTATCTCAGCTGAAGCTGTTTCAGGCTGTGATGAAAAAAAGATGTTTTTCTCAGCTGTGAGAGATGATTAGTACTGCTCACCATACAAGGCCTTTCATCTAGTTCAAACAGAAATTAGGGTTCCAGTATCTTTCATGTTGAGAACTCTGTGCTTTTCTAAGAGAACTGTCAGAGAGTAGTTCCCCGATTTGTTAATCAGTTGTCATGCAATTGCTGAAGCATGAACAGAAAAGTTGCCTGAATAATGGGAAGATAAGCTTGCCCATTAAGAAGGGATTAAAATAGAAGGAGCAATAGGCTGTAATTGGCATGATGAAAATGTAAGCTACGTTTGCTAGCAAATATGTATGAGGTTCCATTCTGTTTTGGTTGAAGTTGTTTGAGAATTCATTCCTGTTATGAAAAATTCTCATAGAGTAGGAGTGGATGTAAATTGTGCATCTTTGGCATGTCAGCATCGCACACAAGAAGCTTTTTCCCCCTTGTTGCCTAGAATTAGGTTTTTTAATTGAATAGAAAAAGTAGCCAATCAAATTCACAGTTAAAAAACAATCATTTAAAACACCTAAATAAGACAGCTAAGTACAAGAATTTCAAAGTCCGAGTTGTTAACAACTGCAAATGACAGAGAAAGAGTTTGCGCACCAAGATATGGTCTAGAATTTGCCTTTCACTGCGTATCAGTATAAAAAATTCATCAAATGAAGTTCTGTAGAGTAAGATTTCTGCAAAGAAATTTCAGAAAACATTCTTACAAACACTCTGTGTGGTGTATATACGTTGCCTGCTCTGATTTTTAGAAATATGGATGAAATTGTCGTATTCTGAATTTACCATGTGTGGCATATGAGAGTGTTGACTGTCTGTAAACTACCACTTATTTCTAATGACCTTTGATTTAATTAAGGGGAAAGAAGTGGAGTGGAGAAAATGAGTGGAAAAGAGGAAAGAAATTAGTGGAGAAAAAATATTTTTAACATAATGCCAGACAGTTTGATACATGATGCATTTCAACCATCAGCTGAATCCCTTTCAGACTCCACCTTAACAGCTGTTTAATTGTTCAGGTTTTGAAATTGGTGGGGGTCTGTCTCCAGTACTTCATTTTTCCTGGGTTTGTTGTGTGAGGGTCTGGTTACATTTTATCCCCATAACTGTGCTGATGGCAGCTGCTCAGGTAGTTCTGAATCCAACAACAGCTTAATATTTGTACACATGCAATATAGGAGTGCTGAAGTAATGCGGGTCTTTCATAATTTAACAATCTAAACCCTGAGAGATTCTTATCCTTTTTAAGGCAAATAATTTTATCCAAGTATTCTACTTCATTGGTGCTTCTCCACATTTTAAATGTTGCAAAATCTGACACTTTCAAACAGGGAGTGCAATAGTCTTCCAAGGAGCACTGAGGGAATAAATGTCATCCACCCCAAAATGCCCTTCTTTGCTCAGTTCAAGTTTAAGATTAAATGGGTTTTTGAAGGGAAAATTCATGCCTTCTGTCTGTTTGTAGCATTATTCTCTTGAGCTCACATGGCTATTTGTCAGGTTAACCATCACTTTAGATAAACTGTAGTCTGTCAGATGGTAGAGGACAAATCCTGTCTCATCTTCCATTCAAAGTGGGACTCCAGGTCTTTCAGTTCTTTTTTGACTCGAGAAAGACATGACTGACATTTAGATTCTTTTCTGATCATTTGACTGGCAGTAATATTTGTAAAACAACCCTCTTCCTGCCATGTCTCATGCTCTGAATAGAAAAATACTCCAAGTGAATTGGAACTTTGCACAACTTCACCCTTTTTGCACATTCAGAAAGGCACCGTTGTATCAGCGATGATGAAAATCTGAAATTCTGGGAAACTGAGGGCTGCAAAGGACCTGGCATTTAATCCTGACCAACTGGGCTTGAGAGTCCTTAGTGTGCAGTATTTTGTTTCTGGCATTGAAATCTAAATCTTGCAACACTTCAAGTAATTAGTTTCATGGCCTCTGCCAGACCACTTGTGACTCAGAGCTATCACACAAATCAGTCACCTTCTTTTTCTTCAGATCCCTGTTTTATCTTGGGCTCTGACTTTCTTAAATGAATTTGAACTTGGCTGCCTCTCAAAGTGAGGGGTTTCCTGCACCCTCAGGCCAGTCTTGTACTGAATCCAGGATGTACTGGAACCTTCTTTCTCTCACTCTGAGTTGAGAAGAGCCACGGCCAGAAGCTTTGAGGGAGTTTGATTGCATAGCTGGAGTTCACATCTGCACTGATGGCCAGAGACATTCAGTCATTTGCTTACCTGGCATTCATGAGACAGTAAAAACACACAGATTTTACAACCTTTCCTCACAGTTTTCTGTCCAGAGCTCCTTTGGAACGTCGTTCCACAGCAGAGCAGACCCCGGAGCCCTGCCCTGGGTGACACACGCCTGTCACAGCAGAGGTGGGGATCTGAGGGGGCTCTTACCTGGCCTGGGTTAACCTGGGGCTGCTCTGAGCTGGGGCTGCTCACTGGGCTCAGCTTTCTGCAGGCAGTGCCCCTGCAGTTCACTGTCCCCACAGTGTGGAGCAGGGCTCTTCTCAGCTGAGGCCAGGACTGACAGCTGCTTTATTCATTTAGAATAAATTATCACCCTTTGGAGACAAACAGCATGTTTCTTGTTGTGATTTATCAAGATATTTAAATTAGAGTAATTTTTCTTAAACAATTATGTCAGTAAGCACCTCTGTATGAATTCCCTTATTTTGGGTGAATTGTTCCTTACTTAAACTGAAATTACCCTTCTAGTTAATTTCTGAAGGATAAGAAATGTTTCCAAAGCTAGATGCTGATTTTAATGACATGAGCTCCTGCTGGAAAATTAAGTGGAAACTGTGTACTTTTAATTTTCAGCACTAAATAAAACCATTTGCATGAAGAACTGGCAAATGGTGGAAGTAACCCCATCCCTGTGTGAGATGCCAGCCCCTTTCCTCACTCCCGATGAAACTCTGGGGCTGTTCCTGCACTCACCTGGCTGTGGGTGTTGCTCTGGGGGTGTCCTGACTCAGAGTTCTTTGATAAGTACACAGTTTGAGTGCCCACTGTGTGTGACAAGAGCTGCCAAGGTGGCAGGGACAGGGTTCAGGTGTCCCCACAGTCCCCACGGTCCTGCCAAGCCATGGAGCCTTTGCCTTGGCCTTGGAGTGCTGTGCCTGCATTGCTGCTGCAGCACAAGGAGCCAAAGAGGAAATGTCTTGTTTATGGAGTCAAAGGCTCTTAGCACTGTCCTGGGCAGAGATTCCTGCATCGTGGAATGGACCCATGGATCCAAATCCCTTCCTGTCTTTGACTCTAAGCAGGTGCTACGAGGAGCAGAGTGCTGGTTAAAAATGAAGAGGCAGATTTGGGGCAGAGACAGCTCTTCAGCTTCTCAGATATTCAGGCAGTCTAGAACAGGGTTTCACCAAAGTTCTACAAGCATATATTAATGTTTGCAGCTTCATGGAACCCAAGACCCAGATTTCTCTTCTTCTCTGATTTTACTTTCCATATGGTATTTACTGCCACTGCTAAAGATTTCTCAATGTTTGCCAGTTATTTTGTTTAATTGCATTAAAGGGAAAGCCACTACGATTTTTTTTCTGATCTGATTTATAATTACTTATCTCCTGTGCCGTGTACTGTCAACTTCACCTCATGTGTTTCAAGTGCAGACTAAAGTAAGTAAATGCTACTTTTCCCTCACAAAACAGGAGCCTTCAGAAAACCGATGGTTAACAGGATCTGCTGTTAGCACCAAGGCCTAAGGAGAACAGGTGAAAACTAAACCCTGTCCCCTGAGGCCAATAAAATAGCTGTTTGGTCCCCTGTGTGTAACCTCCTAATAACTTTACTGGGCAGCCTTAAGATCCCTTGGGGGCTTCTCTGCAAGAGCATTCCCTCTCTTTGTTCAGATTGCTTATTAAAAATGATTTTATAATGAAGTTGCCTCAAATAGCTGCTACTTTCCTGCTTGTCCTTGAAGCACTGTTTGCCCTGATGAAGAATCTGAAGACAGCTATCTAGGGCTGTTCTCTTGTTCAAAACTTTTCCTGAACTACTGCTACACTTATTTTTTTTTTCTTTTTAACTTCCCTGCTGTGAACCAAAGGAAGCCTCTTCATCAGCAGCTCAGCTTTGTGCCCTTAATTCCCCTTTGAGGCCATCCCTGTGCAAAGTTTGGTTTGGTTGCCACACAGAGCACTGCCAGTGCCTTGTTTGTTGCCTGAGAGAGAAGGCAGGTTGCCTTCTTTTTGTGTGGCCAAATTGTTGAGTGCAGGGGCAAAGATGAAGGCACTGTCAAATAATGAGGAGAGGGGGGAATGTTTTTGAAGTCAGAAAGTGTTTCTGGCTGGTGTGGGAAAAGAGTACCCAAAATGGCAATGGGTAAGGATGTGTGACATCCGTGACACGGCTGTAGGTGAAATCTGTGGATGAGCTGGTTCTTCCTGGCAGTTCTGCACCAGTGAGACACTTTCTACAGAAAAAAATTCAACATTTGTGAGAGAGACCAGCCCCTTTACCCATGTGGAAACAGCCATGGGTAAGGGCAAAGTATCAAAAGAATTTTTATTGTATTTTTTGTGTCCTCACAGAACACCAGGTCAGAGCTGGGACAAACCTGTTGCCTCTGAGCTGCTCTTAGCTGCCCAAGAGCTTGGCATGTGCCTGGGCCCCAACCCTCTGGCACACTTGGAAGGAACATTTCATTTTCTCCAAGGCTGATAGAACAGGCAATTAAATGCACTGCCCTGGGAGCCCCACGGGGAGCTCTGTCTATTAGCTGCACTTGAAGATAATGTCAGGTCTCTCCTCTGGTTCTGCTCTGAGTATGTGGAGCACCTTCTGTCTGTTTGGGGGTTTTGGCTGTAACCATTATTTATGGGCTTACTTTAGTGTCAGTTTTCTGCTGGGTTTTTGGTGCCTCTAATAATGAAGTAGCATGCAAACCAGAGCAAGGGGAAAACTGCAAACAAGTTGAAAAGTAATTTTAACAAATGAAGACTGATAAGTATTTGCAAAATGTTAGTAATCCTGAATGAAAATTTATGTGTCTGTGTATGTTGGATTATAGATCAGATATTTCTGAATTGCAAATCAGTATATTCCAGTTCTGCTCACACTTCATTTCTTTTTCTGGTCACTCCTGTGGAAGCAGACAAGATGGGCAGAGACATTCTCTTTAATGTGTAAAAAATATTTGGAGGGCCATGTGTTTGAAGTGTTAGGAGAGCATTAAGGGGTTTCAGTAGAGATCTAAATTCTGTTAGTGTGGTTGATGGATATTAAAGCATCGTGGACGTGACTCAAAAATAAATTTGAGCTGTTTGTGGATGCAGGCAGCAAATACATTGGGAATGTCTGCAGTGTTCTCTTACACCCAAATCTTGCTTTACAATTTCAGAGAAGTTGCTCTTGCATGTTTTGTAGCCTTCCTTTTTCTGTCTGTTAATTCCTGAGGCCGTTCATCTGATGTAGGAAATAATGAATGAAGTCATGAGCACCTCCTGTGGTGCAGTGGACTTTACAGGAAGGTGTAGGACTGCTCTGAATCCCACTGCAGCTGCTTCAGAGAATCCTGGTGGCTGGAGGGAGCTTTCATCAGCCCTCTTAGCACTGCCCATTTTTAGTTTGTTTTTAAATCTCCTGTCTTTAGAACTCTTGCAGCTGTTACATGAAGTTAATGTTTCCAGCTTGATAAGAGCAGCTGTGCACAATTCTGATGTGTTCATTGGTTGTAGAAGAGAACTGGGCTGGATCTAAGCTTAAAAACATCTGATATTCTTCACATTCTAAGACTTTACTCCAGCTCTGAGAGCAGTAGGAGTTGTTCTTTGCACAGTCTTTTTTTTTTTTTTAAGTTTTTGAGTGTCTTGGGCACCAGAAAAGATGAGACTTCTCCAAATTTACTTTTGTACTCTGCCTATTTTACAATGCAAACAATGTGAAAGCAAATAGGAAATGTTACTGATCATGATTTTCTCCTTTAATGTATGGGTTGCGTATTTTGGTTCTGAATAGTCTTAAGTCTAGCCAGCTCTAACTGTGTTTACAGGAAAATACTTTTGACTGTCCTTTGCAATAGCTCCCTAAGAAATAACTGCACTTTCTAAATGAGGCTTGTGCAAGACTCTTTTGGTTTGATTTAAACAGTTCCCTGAAGTCACCTCAGTCTTTATAGAAAGGTGAATGGATTGCCACCAAATACAGTAAAGTGTTGGGATTAAATTAGGGTTAAAATTAGGATTAAAACATGATCTTCATACCTTCTGTTCAAATATCAAAAGTCCAAGTGGGTATTTTTTCTATGGATGTATTGCTGCCACCTTTTTTCACGCTTTGAGAAGAATCTGTGGATTTCTGCTTGCATTCATTTCACTTTGTAATATTGTTTATAACACAATGCTGCATTTTTTTGTAGTAAGGCTGAATTCTAATGATTCTAAAGCCAGCTCAGTCATAGGGACTTCTCCAAGGTTGGTATCTGAACCAAAAAAAGCACATTTTATTATCTGAATTTTGAAACCAGGGCCTGATCCCATCATTCCTAATAGACTCATTTATTTGACAGTGCATTGCTAGACTTGAGCACTTGCCATCCTGACACAACTATTGAACCTGAAAAGGGCTCTTTAATGTATGTTGATAGCTGAGCTTAATAAGGACTGTGGAAATATTGGAAGTTTTGCAGCCTTTCTCTGAGCACATCAGCCTAGAATTATTTAAATGTTGACCCAGCTGGGAGCACAGCCTGGTGCAGACAGTAACTGAGACAGCTCCTTATGGCAGATCAGGTAATCACTTCAGCTCCTAATGAGGAGCTTGTTCTTAATGTTAGGACCAAATGACGATGATGATGATATTTGTAAAGCTCCTAATTTAAATATAGTTTTGCTGGTCAGGTTTTTCTCCCTACAGGGCTCCTAACATGGTGAAGTACAAAGGACAGAAAGTTGCAAAGGGCAGTGTGGGTCAGTTTAAAGGGCTAAAACTTGCAGCTGAAAAGGAACAGAAATGGATCAACCCCAAATCAAATAGAATCCTGAGGGAATTTGGGATACACACTCCTTAAAATTCAACTTCTCGACTTTTTTCCTTTTGTTTTCAGAGCACTTGAATAGTTTTGAGCTATATTGCCAAAATGCTGTGTCTTTGTGTATATTGCTTAATTGGGTGGGAATGGGAGAGCAAGCAGGGAGAAGACAAGGCAACATTTCAGAAATCTTGCCAGATAAGAGTTACAGCTCAGAGTACAGATGATTTTAGAGGTTTAAAGGATCAAACCATAGTGACAGATACCTGGGATGAGTTTGAGTTCTTAAATGTCAGCTGCTTTTGTCATTTGCACGAGGGTTGGGGAGATGGGCATCTGCTTACCCCAACTATGCCCACACACAAATCCCTTCTGCAAAATTCTTCATTAAACTGAAAGACTCAGGAAAAATGGTGCCTGGTGTTAGTTTGGTGTAGAGGAGTACTTGAATGTTCTCTTGTGTCTCAGTAGTTGTGTTCTAATTGAAAACATGGGAAAAATACGGTGTATTCACAATAAGACAAAATGACACCACTTTTCTGCAATGCCAAAATGTCTTACTTTGAATTACCTGTACATTCACTGCAAAGGGACAGTTAGAATATGTGTGCTTTGGCATGTACTGATGTGCTGATTAGTGCTGATTAGTATTGAAATAACCCTTTTTCTAAATATGTTTTATGCAGGGGAGGGGAGAGAGAGAGACCATGTCAGTAACAAAATTACATCCTTCACTGTGAATACCTTTGAATTGAGTGTAAATATCCATTGCTACCTTATTTTTTGCTTTTAAAACACATGGTAGTAGAACTTTGATTTGGTCTTTAACCCCACTGCAGTCACCTTGCCTTAAATTATTTTATTGTCTGAGTTTGGATTCACAGTTGAGTTGATCAAAGGAATAGATCTCGCCTAAACAGAAGTTACTGTTTTAAGGGATTCCATTTGGGACTTTGGGAAGTTTCCTGTCCCACCCTTACTGCCATTAATGGTGAGATTCTCAAATTGAACTAGAACTGAACCTTCAAGGAGTTGTTGTAGAAAACACAAGAAGTGAATTGAATAGGAAGCCTTGACCAAGATGATGATGACTGAGCTAGAAGAACTGAGACTTGTGAGGTATTTTTGTTATCTGGCTTAGCTTCCCCTGTGTGCATGAGAGGTTTCTGTTTTAAGTGAGCACAAACCATCAGTTGTGAGGTGCAGCACTGTCACTTGCTGTACAACAGGCTGGGCACACCCTCAAAGCAAAGCAATTTCCTCTCTCTCTCTTTTTTTTTTTTTTTTTTTTTTTGAGGTGTTTACCACCAACTTCAAAAGCCAGTTCACATGAGTGGTGGTGTTCTTGCAGTTTTTTGGAAATTCAAACAAGCCTTTATTTAATCTCTGTGTAACAGAGGCAGGGAAACCTCTGGTTTCAGACAGCCACTACATGACCAAAGGCATTTGGTGATTTCCTCTCAGATAAGGCCATCAGTTGATAACAGATCCTTCTCACCAGTGTTTGTGTGAAGAGCTGTTTCCTTATCTTTGTTATGTTACCTAACTGATATGGGGGTGTGATACTTGCTGGCTGTAAAGGCAGCTTTACAGATAAGGCAAGTTTCCTGTTTAAAGAGGTCTTCACATTTCTTTCTCTCTGACTCTTTTTGCCTTTTCTCTGCCTGTATTGGTGGCTTAGTCCAGAGTTGTGGTCCTTGAAGTGAAGGTGGAAGCAGAGAGGTCATTCAAAAAGACAATTGTACATGCTGTTAGAGGACATAAGGGTACCAAAGGCTGGCTGAAAATAATTTTCCTGTAAAACAGAGCTTTAGATATTTCAAAAAATATTTCACTGAAAGTCTCATTTTTCCCTGCAGTTTTCAGAAGGCAGGTAAGAAAAGCCTTGTTAGCTCAGAGCAGGGTGAGTTGTCCTTCATGTGGGATGGTGGTGGCATGACTTTAAGAGCTGACCTAGAAATGAGGCAGTTCAGGTGCTTCAACCTTAAATTTCCACGTCCTGTCAACAGGACTTCACCACCTCACTGTCAGCTGTTTTGAGAGTACATTTTAGCACAAAATCCTGTCTTTAGAAGCAGTAATGTAAATTTCTCTGGAACATTTTGTCTTTGAGAAGCCAACAATGTTGACACCAAAAAATCCCTGTTCTAAGAGGGAACCTTTTAAAAGAGAGAGACAGAGAACCTTAACTTGAGAACAAGTAATTTGAGAAGTTGCTATTATTCTTTGTGAAACTAATAGCTGGCAACCCCTGTTTACAAAAGAAATTCCCTTTCCTGTGGGTTCATTTGCTGCTTTTCACGGGTACTGGAGGGGAGGTGGTATGACAGCATTGCAGGAACCCAACTCCTGTTTATAAATAAACTGCTTTCCTCACTCTGGATTAAATCATCAGTTGAGCTTGGGGTCCAGCCTAGCTAGGGGTGGTGTGTTCTAGGAAGGTTTACATGTGACTGCTAATGAAAAGCCCAAAACTGAGCATTTCAGTGGGATGGATCTTTCACTGTGTGCTCTGCATAAACAGAAAAGACTCTGCATATCTGCCATGGGTATGGGTTGTGCAGTAAATCCCATTTTTTCTGTTGTGCCAGACTTGGCTTGCCTGTTCCTAATGGCTTCATGGTACTGGCATAGCAGCCTCCAAATCAGACCTGGCAGTGCTCCTTTTGTCAAGCAAAAGGTCTGTTCAGGAGGTGGGAAGAGGAACAGAAGCTTCAGCTGAAGTAGGAGGTCAAATTTAAAGGAAAGACCATGGGGGCTGAATGATGGCAGTTTTCATATTTGATCCATTAAACCTGTGAAATTCCTCTTTGCTTCCGGTGAGATTGTAACACATCACACCTCTACTGCCATGCATCGAGATAAGCATGCCCAGATTAGGAAATTAGAATATGAGTTCTTAGCCTCTTGCAAAAGAGCATTTCTAGGTTAGCCCAAGAATCTCTGTGCAGCAGCAGCTTCCAACCAAAATCTGACACTGTCTATGCTCTGAACATATCATATTCATAAAAACAACCTTTTTCTTTTTACCAGAAGCCTTCACTTCTTTAATTGTTGCACTCCTCATTTTCCTCACAAAACTTTTCCCCTCAAAGACACAATCAAAGACAGGTGCAGTGACATTACAAAATGGGGAAGTTGTGCATCTTTTGGAATCAGTAGAAAAGCTGCCCTTGGCTTTAGAGCCAGCAGAGCCACTTCAGAGCCACTTTGTTCACTGGCAAGTGCTGTAGCTTCTCCTTTATTCTCACAGTGGTACAGAGTACTATATTTAGTTGTTTTTCTCTCTATTATAAAAGTATTAATTTTGATAAGGGAAGAAACCAGGGTCTTATCAGACTATTTGCCAGTCAAGTTGGAGTTACAGAGTTCTCCCAAACTGCCCTCTCTGTGTGTTAATTCTCTTTACTTTGTGTTGTCAAATGCAACACTCTTGGAACTTAAAAAGAATTTCAAAACAACATCTTTATTCCTCATTTTAAAAGAAGTAACAATAATTCCATGAGCTGTTCTATTTAACACTTCATTGGTTATTTATTATAGACGTAAATCCTATGCTACTTGATTTTTAGTGTATTTTTGTCAGATGATTTTTTAAATTTAATTTTTGGTGCTTAGTGCTGAGAAAACTATTTTTCATTCAGTTTCTAACCATGTGTTTTCATGGAAACAAACCATCTAGAGCACATTGTATTTCTATGAAAACACAAGCTTATTAAATGTCAAACAGTTTATGTTTTCGTGGCAGTCATCTTGAAATTGGCACATTCCCTGTCAGTGTTCTGTGATGTAAGTTTAAAACTGTCACATTGTCAGTGTTCAGACATTAAAAGGTCTGAAGTCTCACACGTGGGGGAGGAGGAATTAGGCTCCTGTCAATGAGCAGGTGGTGATAATTTAGGCACGTTTGTTTGAGGTTTGTATTAAGTTAATAGAAACTCTCTAGTCTGAGTATCCTCAAATATTTGAGCTGATAAAGAGGTGGCGTCAGTGTTGAAGTCAGAGTCATTTGTGCTTACTAAGGGCTGGCTATAAATATCAGGGCTGCTGGTGGAGCTTGCAGTGTCTGTGCACATTTAACTTTATCACTCAGCCCATGCACTGCAGAATGGCTCTAAAAGCAGCAGGGTTGCAGGGAGCTGCACTGGTGCATCCCCTGCGCCTCTGCAGCTGCTGCAGCCTTCGGGTGGGCAGCCAGGGCTTCAGACTGCCTGCCCAGCTTGCAGTTACCACTGGGGCTGCCAGGCCGAAACTCCCTTTGAAAGCAGGAGAGAGGAGCCCTGGGAGCTCTGGCCCAGCCCTGTGCCAGTGAGGAAGGCTCAGGTTGGCTGATGGGGAGGAGATCCTGCTTTACTGCACTCACATCCCACCCTGGCACTGCCCTGCTGGCTCCTGAGTGGGCATCAGGCTGGTGAATTAAAGATGAGGGGAGCATTTGATGCATCAGGAACACAATGCACAGGTCACAGCAGAGAGGATTTTATCTTGAGATAGGAAATGCTGGTACAAGAAAATCCCTTTCAGCTCTGCAGCCCCCATCATGCTCACACTTCAAACAACACCCACAGCACTAGTGCCCCACAAAGTCTGACATTTCAATATATGTGGATTAACAGGCAGGAAAAATAATTCTGCATTTATCATGCTGTGCTGTATTTTGTGGAATAAACTGGTGTTGATTTTGTGGTTGAATTCAATATGACTGCACTCAGAAATAGCTCACATGCAAAAATCTTCAGGATTAATTTATGAGTTTAGTTGCATACATTATCCTATCACATTATGCAAATAATTAGGAAGAAAATAGCTATTTAGCTTATTTATTATCTCTATAGGGAAAATGTACACACTTTACATGCATGTTTCAACTATATTTCATCTTCTTGTGATTGTGAAAAAGCCTTTAATATATTTCTTTACCATGAATTTTAAATTTCACAGTGGAATTAGTTAAATGGTTTGTTTTGCACTCTAATGGATGGGATTTAAATCCAGTTTTTCACATCATGCAGGAAACATCTTTCAATAATCTTTTGACTCTGTTCCATGCACCAAAACCAAAGACAATTTCTCATTGTTGGAAATGGACTTTAAAGTAGTAAAGTTGCTCTAAGCTCCTTACTCAGAGTTTTCCTAGCAGCTGCTCATCTTCCAAACTGGGTCTACATGTGCAGATTGGTCTACCTGTGTGTATTGTTCTTCCATTTGGAAAGGCAAGTCAGATTGATCTTCTGGGGTTTTGTTACTATTTCTGTGGTGTAACATATCCAGTGTAAGAACCTCAAGTTCATTCCACTATTTAAAGAAGTGCTGGAATTTAGTAGTAGTAATTGTTATTATATAAATTACCACATACAGAGAAAACATTTAGTAGGGTGAAAGGGAGAAAGGCTGTTTGGTGTCCCCTGCAGATCATAAAAATGATCAGTGAAATGCAACTTCTAATAATGCTTTTCTCCATTGTTCTTGTATGGATTCAAGCCCAAAAGCTACATTGCTCATTTTGGAATTTATTGCTCCCGTGCTCAAAGCAGTGGAGATACACAGAGAAAAGAAGAAAACAATGAGGTGCACCATGAAGAAAGGCTTTCCACACAGAGCCCAATTCTTTGCAGGTGTACACGTGTGACCTTTTTCTTGTCATTATCTATGCACACAGAGCCTCTGATTCAGAAATTGTTTTGGCAGTGTCATGTACTGCAGTAAAGCTTTTGCTGCCTTGGCTTACTCACTCAAAATTAGCCCTAGTAAATACTAACTTGGTGTGATTTGTACACTGCTGACAATGTGTTGCTTGGCTGAGTAACTTGTAAAAAAGGCTGCAATGATTAGCTCCTACAAGTTCACATTTTCTTTCATATTTGAATATATGGATTGTCATTTGCTGCCAGGCTCTGCTAAGTGTGTCAGTAGTTCCTCACATTGACTTTGGGGCCCACTGAAGTGCTCAGCAGTCTCTGGTGCCTCCATCTGTTTGCCTGCCCCTGGTGAGCCAAATCCACATGTTCCTTTTCCATAGTGCCCATCCTTTTTCACAGTGCCCATCCTTTTCCATAGTGCCCATCCTTTTTCACAGTGCCCATCCTTTTTCACAGTGCCCATCCTTTTTCACAGTGCCCATCCTTTTTCACAATTCTCCACAGGGATGGGGCTGCAGGATCTCCTCACGTTCTGGGATGACGCGTTTGCCTCTGAGTCACTGTTCCTGTTCTGTGTCAGCCCTGCCTCCTTCTCTAATGTCAGCCAACCTTGCTTCTTCACCCCAAAAGTATTTAATAGTATTAGGGAGTGTTTATTTATGTTTAGGTCATCATACCTTTGGTGTTCCTTTTGAAAGTTTAATCTAAACATTGCTGCTCTTTTTGGTCTTTACTTTCTTAGTTCTGTTTGTTGGCAGTGGAAAGTGTGTCCTTTTCCTTCTTCATTTTCAGTGGAAACAGGAAGCCCAAGCAGAGAATGCCTCTTTTTTTTTTCCTCCTCAGAATTCAAATATATATTTATCTGTCTTACATCTTTTCTCTATGTTCTTTTGTAGACATTGTTATTGAGGTGAATGAGAGGAGTCATGGACAATGACTGTATTATGGCTTATGTGCTAATGTGTTTTTTTTGTTTGGTTTTTTTTTTTAATGTTACATTTCTTTTTGAAAATAATACATGTTAAAGAATTTTTAAATGGAAAACCACCTTACACTGGGAATGTGATGATTTGGCTGGGAAGGCACAAACAATGGTGGTTGGTGCATCCGAGAATTTTGGTTTTCAATCCTTCACTTAGAGAAGCTGGTATTGACAGACCTTTAATTTACATTGCCAGCACTGAGAAACAGCCACCAGAACTTCACTGTAATATCCTTTTAAACAGTATTTTTCATCCACCTATAATGAAAGGTGTCTGTTTTATGTTGGTGCCTGTTCATCATTCCTCGGACACCTGCTGCCTCTGTTATTTCTTAAATCAGAGTTAACCTTCGGATGTAATCCTGCTCTCCTTTCTTCCCTGCTTAAACCTATTATTCCACAAACCCAGCAGTCCAACACGAGTCCATAACCTGGGAGCACAAGGTGTAGGATTTATCATTTACCTCTTGTGTGTGCTGCTCCTCGGAGCAGTGGATTTTCACCACATCTGCATCAACAGAGGAGCAAAGTACCCAACTCATCTGAACTGCTCATTGTGTGCTCAGGGGTTTGCTTTATGTTTTCCCTCCCTGGCTCAGGACTGCACATTGTTCTCTAATTCATTCTGTAGTCAAGAATGGGACAATTAGCCACAAACTCTCAAGCTCTGGCAGATGATTAATCAAAAAAAAAAAAATTAACTGTGGCTGATAATGCCTCTCTGTGAATTATGAGCTGGATGTAAGCCAGGGAATACTCCTATTGTCCCCTCCACACATGGCCCATCCTTCCTGACTCAAGTGCACCAGAAGTAGAAACATTTTTCATCTCAGAGAATTTTAACCATTGCATTCTTGAGCTTTTTAACTCCTTGGTGCAGTGTTTGTGAATCTGTCTTAGCCAGCTATCATGTAATCCTCAGGGAAAGAACAAATCCTAATTCCTTTGTATTTCAGTATAATTTGGCAGTGGAAGGGAGAGGTGGTAAATAAAGTTTAAAGCATTTAGGTAAATAGCCACATTGCAAAATCTTATTGTTAAAGCTACAAAGGTTTTAATTAAAACTGTCAGCCTCAACAAAACTCCTGCATAGGCCTCTGCCAGTGACTGCAAATCAGTTTCCATCTGTGTTTGGCACTGACACACAGCCAAGTTCCTGTGAAGGGAATATTAATGTTACTTTCCTGTTGGTACCCCTGTTTGTAAAGGGTTCTCTCAGGCTGAGGAGCACTGAGGCAGTGGGGTGGCTCTGCCTGGGGAGGATTAGGGATTCCAAAAGCACTTGAGTGACAGTCACAATTAGCTGCTGCAAATGTATTTATTTCTGGGGAATGGAATCTCGGCTTTGCTTCCTAAACACAGTCTGGTTTGCTTACTAATAAGTATTATGAACCACTCCTCTGAGCGTGGATTTGTCAGCTCAGACCTCTGGAAGTCTTTCTGGATGACAGTGCAAATCTGTAGTTCTGCTTGGAAACAAGTGTCATTTCCACAGGGAGCCTAGACAGAATGTTTTCTCCCCTGCAAAACACTGTGATGAAACCCATGCTGCATAAAACCTGGGTTTGCTTTGAGGAGGAGGATTAGTGTGTCTGCTTCTCATAATTACTTATCTGTACTGGCACACATATGGAATTGTTTTTCATCCACCAGCAAAAGGATTTCTAGAAAAGTGCTCCACTCCCAGTGCAGGGGTGAAAAGCAGAGGCCATTACAGAAAAGCAAGAGCCTGGGACTGCCTTGTCCTGACTGCTTTTCAGCTCTTTATTGGATAATTGATAATTCCAATATTGTACTTTTCAAATTTGACATTACAAAAAAAATTTAAAATTGCTGTTATAGGCAAATGGAAAAATACTCAAGACATAGAGTGAATCTCTGGGGCACTAATAGTTAAAGGTTGGTGCCAAGACTTTACACAGTTCTCTGAAACTTTTATTAATATTTTATTCCATTCCTGCTCAGCACATGGAGTTTGGCCCATTTCAGTGGGCTTCCAATGCAGGAGCCATAGCTTAGCTGGGTGCTTATTGTGAAGAGGTTCATGTAGCATCCAATTAGTGTTTGAATTTACTTTCTTTCTCATACTTCACATTTACAGTTCCAAGGATTAATTTATAGGACTCAGTAGTGACTACAGGGAAAAATAAACAAAAAGTAGTCAAATTAAGTATAAATGAAAAGGTATTTTGTAGTAACTTGATGGGTGTTGGCTTAAGCTTGGCTGCTCTTATTTGTAGCTAAGCTAACTGATGATGAGCCTTCCCAAGTAGAAAGGAAAAAAGTTCAGGAAGCAGCGTCTCAAGGGGGTGATACCTGTCAGAAAGAACCATTGGGAAAGTCCTTTGGGAGTGTGTTATCTGCACAAGTTGTGTGAGAAATGACAAATGCCAAATTGTGAGCAGAATTTGTCCATGTGCATAATCACATCGAGGGTTGCCCTCATTAGTGCCAGAGGAGAACCCTGCACAGATTTTGGTGGCACAGCAGTGCTCATCCCTCGAAGGAGGACCAGGACACAACCCCAGGGATGTAAATCCTTCCCAGCTCCCAGCCGTGGTGCTGTGTGTGCCCCTCTCCCTTTAGCAGAATCAGCCTGGTGAGCCGTGCTCAGCCTGCTTTGGGCTTTGCTGTTCAGTCTGGGCAGGTTTTGAGCTGCCCCAGGAGCTCTCCCAGCAGTGCAGGGCTGTTCCTGAGGTGGGCACTGATCCCTGCCTGCTGCTCAGGCTCCTCTGCCCAGGGCAGGGAGCTTTTCCTGCTGCACAGGCCAGGGGAAGGCTCTCAGCTGGAATCATCTCCCTTTCTCCAATTCCTGCTCCGGTGCTGCTGAGCGGTCCCAGTAACCCCAGTTTGGGCTGCATGTTCCCAGTGCTGTGAGAGTCCTTTGTGCTGGGCATCCCTTCCCTCAGACACAGCTTTCCAATTGTTTCACAGACCCACTGGGTCCTACTTGTTTCTCAAGTACGCTTCTTATTTTTCATTTTAGCTGCTGGCAACATCTGCAAATAGGGAAACTTTTGGCACTGTCAGCTAATTGAAATTTCTGTGGGACAAAGTAGCCCCTGCTGACACTTCAGTTTAACTGCTTTACTTTCTATTAGCAACTTTTTGTTGTGTAGATATCCAGGCTGTAAGAAATGCACTGCTTTTAGATAGAGCTTTAATGCAGACTGCTTTAGGAGGGAACAAGTAATGTTGATTGATGATGCTGCTTAACATTCTTTTTGTGTTAATGCTAACAATTTGCAGTCAGAAAATGTTTTTCTACTGTATTGCTCACATTTTGGAATTTGTTTCTCTCCCCTTACTACAGAACACTTTATAAAGTTCTTCTTTCCCCCTTAATCAGATACTTCATAAATGTCCATCCTCATGTCATGAAATCCAGGCTTGTCCTTACTAAAAGCTGCTTCATGAAACATAAAAAACTACTTTGGAAAGCCTCTCTTCCCTTCCTTCCTCAAAAGAAAGCCTTTCACATTATTGTTTATATAGAAGAACATAGTTATATTTATTATTAGGAAAAATATTTTCCATGCAGAAGGCCAGGCCCTGCCATTGCCAAAAGAAGCACTCTTTGGTATTTTGGAAGGAGTCTTGAGAGAAGGTAAGACTATGGTTTGTGATGAAGGAAAAAATCTAGTATCTGAAACATTCCCTGCTGCAAAGGAGACCTTTGTGAAGTTGTTCAAGACTTTCTGGATTGGGATTGGGATTGCCCCTGGCAGGCTGCAGTGACCATTGTGATTCACCACTGCTTTATGGAATTACTGGTGAGGAGACTGCTCAAGGAATACTAAAATAAAATATAACACTGGCAGCATTTTCAGCCAGCAAAGTTTGTGTTATAATAAAGAACAACTAGCATAAGTAGCAACAGCAGCCACCTCAGCAGAGCACATCTGGGTGTGTTCCAGGTGAGGAATCCCTCAGTCACTGCTGAGCTGTGCCACCAGAGCTGTGCTGCTGCTTCAGCCACAGTACCTGGAGCTGTGAGAACGAGTCTGAGGTTTTACTGAGACAGATGTGCAAGTGATGGACCACTGATACCTGAACTGACCTGAACAAAGAGCACAGAGTGGCCACAGATGTCTGAGTGAAAGGAGAACTGACAGCACAGAGCCTCTGAAATCTGAGTGTCCCACCAAAATCTGCTTTGGTAATGCAAAATGTTTAGGCAAAATAAAATGTATCTCTTTCTTTAAATTCAGGCTGTCATTATGCACCCTCAAGTGACAAAATAGGCCTGATTGTTTTTTCATTTCTATTTTTTTAAACCTCCAGCAGTCACCTTTAAGAATCTGACCCTTATTCTTTGTGCTAGGGAGATAATTACTCATTCTCAATTGCTATCCCTAGGACCAGTTAATGAATGCTACATAATGAACAGAAGTAGGGCAACTGGATGAGAACAATGCACAGGTGGGTAAGAAGACTTCATTTGGTGAGAAGATAATGAACATGAGAACTTGTGGTTCATCTAAACACCACCCTTGCCTCCTCTTCAGATAGCTCCTGCATTGGTACTGCTCTTCCTCAGTCTTTCTGCTTGTTAAGTGACAAGAGGAAGGTGGTTCCAAAGGAAAGAGAGGTTTCCTCAGCAGACATTCAGGCAGAAGAGGATCCTCTTTCTCTCTCTCTCAGGCCCATCCTAAACATATTTACTTTTTATGTGCTATGCTGCACCTTCCCAAAGAGGCTCAGTCTGCAGGCAGAATAATCACTGCTTTGCAGTTTTATTATCTCTCTGCAAGACTTGTCCCTTTCTTCCTCAACAAAACTGTCCCAAATCTAACTTGTGGAGGAGAAGACAGGATTGGTTCTTGATACATGGATTTATGATTAGCACTGAGAGGAAAAGCAATCCTGGCCCTCCCACTGCAGGTTTTGCCATCTGCACTGCTCAGTTCTCTTTGATAAAGTTCTCCTGTGTGTCTCAGGAATATGAGTCTCTCCCAAGGGCGTTTCATGGCCCATGCACACAGGAAGGTAACTCTGCTGTCCAGCTGATCCATGTACAGTGCAGATCAGTATTTCCTGTGCCTCTCCAGAGCTGAGGCTGCAGTCCCAGTGTATCTGTGTTTTGCAGCCAGCCCTCGCTCATGATGGGACCAGCATTCTGTGAGGACTCAGTGACAGGAATGTTGGAGATGAACACAGAGCCAGGCAATTCACTCTTTCTGCTCTGGGTTTTAACCTGACTGACTCTCACAGAAAGGAAATGGGGTCTGAAGGTCCCTGACTTGTTAACCAATGCATTAATTACTTAGAAATTGCAAAATTTAGTTTACTGATGTGGTTTCTGGTATTCCAAGCACAACTTGACTTTTTATAATGTCCTGTTTGAACTGGAACCAAAATCAGTTTAGGTAGAATTTATCTGTCTTCCTGAGCCTGTTTTTAAAATTTCACCTAAACCTGTCAAAGGCATGTTTAATACTCAAAATGGCAGAAGCCATAGCCAGAACAGCTTCCAGCTAGATATGTGGTAGGAACATTATGCACACCATTTGCTAATGCAGGCACGTACAGGCCAGCAATAGTTCCAGAACCTCTGCCAGAAAGCTCATGAGAACATAGTTGGCCACAAACTTCCCTCTGACCTGGGCAAGGGCATATCTAATTCCAGTGGTCTCATGTCCACTAGCTGCAGAATGGAGGTACCAAAGCACCAGAATCAATTAGGATTTCCTGAGGGTTTGCAATGACAGACTGAGACATGATAATTGAGGAAGCTGCCATGGGCTGTATTTGCATGGGTGTGTTTTTCTTGAGCAAACAGGCTGGTGCTGTGTGCCAAGAGCTCGGCACATGCGTATGGGCTGATGAGGAGACACTCTGCATGTTCCACTCAGAGCATGTCTGAAGGAGCAAAGCTGAATGCAAGAGTTATCTGTTCTGTAATAGTCCAGGGAAATGTGGGAAACGGCATCACACCCGCTCCTCCAAACACTGAACCTGTCACAGGCTGAGCGCCACAGGGCTCGTGGCCCTGTTCATCCCAAAGTAGAAACCTTTTCTTGCATAGCACCCCTTGGAGTAGGAGCTAATTTTGAGTCTGTAAGGATCTGGAAAAGCATGCAGCTCTCCTGGTGCCCTCCTGGTGCCCTCCTGGTGCCCTCCTGGTGCTCTCCTGGTGCCCTCCTGGTGCCCTCCTGGTGCTCTCCTGGTGCCCTCCTGGCTTCTGATCTCTCAGGCCCTGTCCCATGAGGACAGGGAGCCAATCAAGAGCTGTTACTCAAGGACTCCCTGAATGGGGAAAACTTTCTCTCCTGAACTCTAACCCCCCTTCCTCCCCGTGCCCTCTGCTGACAGAGTTTAAGATAAGCTGTAGAATCTTTGTTTCATCCCCAGCAGCAGGCAGCACTGCCAGATTCAAAGCTGCAGGGCACAGAACTACCTTGTGAAAATGCAAGTGCAGCCCACAGTGATGATGGGCCATGACAGGCCTGGGCTCCTGGGGAGTGTCTCACCCAGCTCCGTGTGTCACAGCATCTTGGACTGTTTTCTTCACTTTCCAGCTGAGACCTTGCTGATAAATGAGCTACATGTGCTCTTTGTATTCCATGTGTAAGCATGTTTGGAGCTTGCTTGAATATTCCTACAGGAATTCCTACTGGCTTTTAGGGTCTGCATGGACTTGGATGGTTGGAGGCTGTAAGCCTTGGATTTACAGGTATTGTTATTGTGTTCTTGGCCTCCACTGCTGTTTGATTTATATCCACAAAAGTCATTCCCAGAAGGAATGTGACTAGATTTTTCTCCCAGATTTTTAATTTAATTGGTGATTGTTTACATGAGAATCTGTGCCAAAGTGAGATGATTTGGCAATCCTCTGGAATGTAAAGGTTAAGTATATTGATTTCATCTTTTCCCAAAGGAGCTGTTCTTTTTGTGCAAAAGCATCTTTGGTTTTGTTCTCGTGTCTGAAGCTTTGTTTACACGGGTTTAATTGAATTTTGTCTATATTGTACTGCAAGTGGGAGATGGCAGCTTCATATAGTTCTTTCTTCCTGGAATACAGATTTTTTGCACTCTTGGTTTTTTAATAAATCCTGACATTCCCTGAGCAGTAATTCTTCAGAGCTTTCAATGCCATAAAAACTGAAAATAGGGAAAGTCTGTCCTGCCATTATACACTCAGTTAACAGGAGTTATTTGTAGTGATGGCAGGATCTTAAACCCTTGCCTTAATGTGATCAGTACAGTCCTTAGCTTACAAATAACCAAAATAATGTCTGAATTACAATGTCTATAAACCATATTTATTTAAACATTTATTTTAACAGGCACAAGCTTCTGACAGTCTCAGCTTTTGAATTGTACATTCCTGAAGCGAAGTGAATACAAAGCCAGAATTGCTAACTTTGCTTTCAGAAATCACATATGTGATTTATTTCCCACTTATGCCAAAAGCTGGTTGGGTTTTGGGTCTGTGATTTATGAGTGAGTTGAGCAGCGATGGGAACACCTTGGCTGGAGTGTTCTTTCATCTGCTGGGCCGTGGGTGGGTCAGAGCAGGTGAGAGGTCTGGGGGGGTCACTGAGGGCAGAACAGCCTGAGAGGAGCTCGGTGTCCCTGCTCCCTCTGACCCCTGTGCTGGCCCAGAGACCATTGGGAAACTGCAATTGGAACTGGTGCTGTGGATCTGTCCATTTCTTTTTCACATCTTCATTGACATTAGTTTTCCACTTCCTTTCAATTCATCTACAGCTCTTCTCAGTGATGCTTTCTGTGATCCAGGCCCAGACAGTGATTCATTTCACAGGGCAGAGGTATTCCTGCTGTATTCCAGTGCTGCACAGGGATTTATCTCCCTTGGGTCCATTCTGCTGCTCTGAGTTGGAAAGAAGATGATGAAGCAGGTGCCCATCCCTGGGCCTCTGATCACACTCCTGCAGGATCAGATTTTGGTCTGATTGTTCAAAGACAAAGTAATTCCTACTGTAAAGTGCCATTTGGACGGAGAAAAATCAGGAGCGAACATGATCTTTGTAAACTTAAATTCAAAATACCTCTGCTTCTCCTAGCAAAATCTTCTTTCTGACATGCCTCTCCAGCCAGGGACTCAGTGTGAACACATGAAGCTTTTCTGTAGATAGTTCTCATTCCTTCTTATCGTGTCAAAGTTGGCAAGAGATTTCCTGATATTTTGTTTTTCTTTTCCCTCATTCCTGCAGGACTCAGTCTTAACTCAAGAATTTCTTTTGATACATACAGACCTTTAGGAAATTAATTTCAAATACTTTTTGATGCTTAAGGGTACATTGCTGGACACACTGTCAATAGCTGAAAAAGCCAAGAGCCAGCAGCTGCAGGAATTTCTGCCCATTATGGAAAATCCAGCGTGCTTGCTGTGGTATGGCAATACCAAAAGTCTGCTGGCATACCCGGCTGAGGTACTTATAACCATATAAAGGGAATGCCTTTTAGGAATTGGATAAAAACACAGACATAATATTTTCCATCAATTAGATGTCGAGAAGTCCCAGACATACAATGCTGCAAGTGAAATTAGATGCCTTGGGAAACCGATTCCAAATGGAAATCTAATATGTGGGATCCTGACTCAGTCACCACTCCCTCAGTTTTTTACCCTCCCAAAAATATATTTGGATATGCTAGTAATGTAAATATGGTAACATTACACCCAGTAAATATGCACAGATTGGATCATGCAAGCTGCACTAAATGCAGCCATGGACAAACCACAAACCTGCCTATAGGTATTTTAAAAACCTGCCAGTAATGCACATTTGCCGAGTTTCCTATGCTATGCAGATGTGCAGTGCTGCTATTTGTGGAATCCTTTCAGCAAACTGTGTATTATTTATAAATGGAAAATGAGGGAGTTTCTGGTGAGCCTTCTGTCATAGCTGTTTGGCACAAGGGAATTATAAATAGGACTGGGTAATCACTGACGTGCTATGCATTTGGCACTGTGGTCATTTCTGACCCAAAGAGAAGCCACAGGAGATAAATATATGAAGGTTCCTAGCAGCTTTTTTTGTGTGTTGAAATATATTTTCTGTTTCACTCTCTGCTTAAGCTGCAAGCTGAATGGAGTATTTTGTTTTACATAATTTTTTAAGTGCTCCCACAGCATGGCTCTTTTCAAAACAGTCCTTTCAAAGCGTTTGGGGCAGTTCTCTGTTAGGGGAGTGAAACCAGCACCTCATTATCACTGCCAAAGGGGTTGGAGAGCCCTCCTGCAGGATGGAGAGCTCAGCACACAGAGCTGCAGGGCTGTGCTGATGCTTTTGGATGTAATCTGAAAGAAATGCTTCTGAGTGCCCAGTGAAGAATTCTGCAAATCACATGCAAGAGGAAGTGTTCTCTGAACTGCAGGGAAAGCTTGCAGGCAGAAACACCAGGAACAACACAGCACCCAAATGGAACCCTTTGCTTCCTCCCAGTCTGGTGAAGGTGGAAAAGAATTGCTGATCTTACTGGTGGAGTTACTGTTCTCTTTGGCAACTCCAAGTGCAACGTTTTTGTTTTCCTTTCACATCTAATTCATTCAATTTGCAAGTAGCTGTGGATATTTTTTTAAACTTCTTAAGCACAATCTGTGATCTAGCTGCATCCAGTTCTGCCTCTTCTTTGACTTTTTTCAATGATAACTGCTTTCCTCATCTGAATTTAGTTGGCAGCTCTATTGATTGATGTTCCTGGTGGAATAGAATCCAGCTGTCTTCACTTAAGAGTATTGTGATGCAGGACAAACACTGCAGACTGTGTCATCCATGTAAACAGCCTGTGGTTCTAAAGCTGTGTAAATTCATCCAGAAAATGACAATCCATGCTTGGTTTTTGCTTTGCTTACAATGTGGACAGCTTACAATGTCAGGCTCTGGGTTTTTTTTCCTAAATCATTGCAATAAGCTAGCAAGGAGATCTGCCAGGCAATACTTCAATGAAGTATACATCAAGGTTGCCAAATAAACAGCTTTTGAGGTGGATGCATATCATTATTGTGGGAAATGTTTCTACTGGTATATTAGATAATAGATGCAATTTGAAAAAAGAACATGCAGTCCTGTTCCTCTCCACTCCTTGTGCACCCTTTGGGTGTGGACATGTAATACTGAAATGTGTTGTGGACATGTAATACTGAAATGTGTAGCTCATCACATTTTCAATTCATCTGGTTATAAAGAAGTTGCAAAGCAGCATAGATTTTCTTTTGCTTTCCATCTAGATCTGATGTACAAACCCAGTCAATTGTTTTTCTTAAGTGGGGCTTTTTTTCCTCCTCCTTCTTGATAAAATGCAGATTTTGACACTGTACTTATGGGCAGTGCACCTTTGTGACCTTGTAACCACTAAGCCTTTTGCATGAAGCTGTTTCTGCAGATGCAGAGAATAAAAGAAATTACCCCCTTCCAGGTGTGCCATGAAAGCAGATTTCAGGTGTACAAACAGTGCTGTTAGCTGAGAGTGCTAACTCAGAGAGAGCCCATTTATCCATGTTCTGATGGGGTTTATTAATTATTAGTACATGGCAGTTTAATTTGTAAGTTTGGGGCTCCCAGAGGTGAAAGGCTCTTGCTTTGTGATCATTTCCTGAGCCTGCACCAGGTCTGTAGCTCTTCACAGCAGAGTTTCTGTTTTGTGCCTCACTGGCTCATCCAGCTATTCCTGGTGGAGCTGATTTCTTTGAGTTTCTGGAACGTTGTTGCCAGCACTTCTCTATAGGGAGGTCAGCCAGGCAAATGACCACAGAGCTTACAATTCCCTGTGATGAGTGAAAAAACCACTCTAAATGGCTCAGTCTTTTCAAAAACCCTCTATAATGAAAAATTCTCAAGCCAGGGAAATGCATATAGAGGAGGAGTGCAACAGCTTGCTCTTTATCACTAAAAACTGCGAGCTTCAACATTGCTTTTGTTAAACAGGGATTTTTTATCTTCCTATCCAATCACCCCCTACCACCAGGCTTTAAGATTCTTTTTTCTCTGGTCAGAAAGCTGGTTCAGATGCCATACCTGTGGTTTCCCTCGTATTCTGGATCTTTTCATAGAACTTGGTTTCCATAGTAAATGCTTTTCAAAAAACGTATGGTTCAATAAAAGTACTCTGCAGTTCTTCATTTTATAAAGGAGTGCTCTCATTAGCTCACTGTTGAATAACTCTTACAACCTCAGATCTGTTTGAATTATACTCCAAATGTTCCATTACAGGCCATCTGACACCTCATGAAACACACTTTAAGCTCCATTGCCAGGTTCCAGATCTTAAGTCTTAGTCCTCAAATTATTTTATCATACTTACATGTGAACAAAATATGCTGAGACAGCAAATTAGGATCTATATTTAGCCATGCAGAAGCCAGGAGAAAGGATTGCTTGGTGTTTACTGTTCAAAAAATTAATGCTTTCCTAACTTCACATCACCAAAGAGTGATGTGATGCTTTTGTATTCTCTGTGTTGCCTCTTCTGGTTTTGTTTTGTCCAGACACCACCTCCCCGTTTGTTGTGAGAATTAGAGAGGGGAGGATGGTGCACCACAGTTATTCAGGGAGCCCTTTGTCCTGTGTGCCAAACCTGAACACAAACTGTGACCCTGCCAGCACAGGGCTGGGGCCACAGACAGGGAGAACACTGGGTGAAAGCCCTGTCCCTCGTTTCTGGGATCCTGAGCCCACTGCAGGTGCAGCTCTCGCAGCAGTGCAGCTGACATGCACCTGCAGCAGTGCTGTGCACACAGCGTGGAGCGCTGCACATCCTGCAGCACAGTCTGATGCCAGCGGGGAAACTGCAGCACAGAGCTCCCCCTCATCCCCTCTGGAAAAACTCAGCATCACCATAAAGGAATGAGATATTTGTGCTGATATTGATTTGTGCCAGTGGTAAGGTATTGGCGATTGATTGGGAGACGGGAACACTGATTCGGTGATCAGAATTCCATTTTACTCAGGTTTCCCAAAAGCTTATATACTATTTCAAACAGGTTAATGATTTCTACTACAATAATCAGGTTAAAAAGCACACAGAAAACACAGAAAACTCATGCATTTTACACCAATTCTTTGCTTGCAGAAGTTGATTGAATCTTCTCTCTTCCCATAAGCAGCTGTAATCCCATCTCCTGTAATTTTCACAGTTCTGTTTGTCCCTGCCATGGCATCTTAGTTATCAAACGAGCCATGCTAATCAAGTCTGTTTGACTCTCTGTCATATGTATTCCCGTAAAAAGGGAGAAATAATAACCTGGAAGTAAACTCATGAGATCCTTGAACAAGGCAAGATTCTGCTCTCAGATGTGACCTGGTTGTGTTTGGCTTGGGTTTGTGTAACAGCACAGTGAGCACCAAGGTACTGCAGCACTGCTGTGTTCTCATCCTCGCTCTTGTAAACCCTCAGTACAGCAGCATTGCTGAGTCCTCATCCTTTCTTTCA
The DNA here is from genome assembly GCA_013400215.1 of Cisticola juncidis. Classification (NCBI taxonomy): domain Eukaryota; kingdom Metazoa; phylum Chordata; class Aves; order Passeriformes; family Cisticolidae; genus Cisticola; species Cisticola juncidis. The sequence continues at coordinate 163,592 of VXBR01006665.1, forward strand.
TAAACCCTCTGTACTCCTGCAGTTCTTACTGTGCTGCCTTTGCCAGTCCTTGCCCATTGATGACTTTGCCTTCATCAGTTGGGAAATAATTAGACCTATTTCTAGTGAGATGTTTCACCTGACTTAGCAAGTGAGAAGCATACAGGCATCCTGCTACTCATGCTACCACTGTCTTCTAAGTTTGTTTTTCTGTCTTGGCTGGATTTTGGATCACATCAGTAACCTGTCACATCTCCAGCAACAGGCATATGAAATATGGGAGAACATTGTTCCACATTTTTGGATGATTGTATCCTACTCAGTGTCATGGCACATGAAAAATTACCAAAAATCTACTATAGTACTGGTGGGACCAACTCATGCCAAGCTGGTGCTTCCTTAAGTTATCCTTCTATTTTCAATGAAAAAACAAATGTGCAAAGCACCTCCATGGCTGGGTGGGAAATAATCAGCAGTGCAAGTAGTGAAAAATAAAAAGTGAGTCTTTAAAGAAGGAGAAATATGTGTGACAATATGTAATGATATGGCTGTGTGATCATCACTGCTCACAGAGTATTGGTGATGCACCTCTGCAGTTACAGGTTTTGGTATAGCAGTATGAAACACATTCTGATTTTCTCCTGACAAAGGCAGCACATTTTTCACTTAGGAAAAGGGCAAGCCTGTCTGTGATCACTGTGCTGGCTGCAATCCCCATGTGAACCCCAACTGCCTCCTCCTTCATACAGACCACTGATCCTGCATGGGTTTTTGGGGGCTGATATGAGAATTAGTTCTTGTATCAGGGAAGCTTGGTTGGGGGATTTTTGGGTGGTTTTGGGTTTTTTGTTTGTTTGTTTGCTTGTTTCAAATTTTGGTTTGGGTTTGGGGTTTTTTCTTGGTCTTTTTCGGTTTTTTTCTTAAATAAGATTTATAAATTTTTTCTTTCAATTTCATAATATAAAAATTCAGTGTATTTTTTCCTTCTTAGTACTGTTAAATGTTTTTCAAGCTTAATTTAAACATAATGATTGCCTGAATACATTTGTTTTCATATTTGCTTGACAAAACCAATGAAGCATTTTTATTGCAATGCCTTGGCATGTTTTCAGTTTGGGATCACTAGACAGCTAAAGAGGAAGGGCTAAAGTCTGTGGAGGTGAAAATAATGCACTTAATTCCTCTTATGAAACTGCACATATTGCTCTTTGCAGAGCACCAGCCCTGCATGGAGAAGTCTAACATGGAATAAATGTTTTTGTGTAGCTTTGAATGCTGTATGGCAAGACAAACATTTATAGAGATGAAGCAAGGAGACAAGGTTGGGAAGGAAGAAGTGAAATGTCCTGAGCTTTGGAATGGTGTCTTTCCCTGCCCCAGTCAATGCACATCTGAAAGCTCCATGGGCCCCTCAGAGGCTGCTCCCAGCTGATCTGCCTTGGAGCAGTGGCCTGGAGTCCTGAGGAAAAGCAGGCCCTGTCCCAGGAGTGGGGGCTCCTCCCTTCTCTTAACCCCTCCTCAGAGATCCTTGGGAGGCTCTAGGGACAGTGCATTGTGGAATTTCTCTCCTCTGCAGAGGGGACTCAGGACCTTGGCTGTGTAAATGTGCAAGGATATTGAGGATCCAGAATTACCTCTGGATTTTCTTCCTTGTGTTGGAGCAAAGTTCCCCATTCCAGAATCAAATACAGTTATTCCACTGAATAGGGTGTCCCTGCCAATGTGATGAGTTAAATGAATACAAATGTAGATGATAAAGCTCAAGGTTTGGTGACCCTTGCTGTGGGATCTACAGCACACTGTGGGATGTTGGCAGACCCGCCACAGGCACCCATGTGTTCCCAGCCATGGAGGCAGCTGCTGCCCTTGCTGCCTGTGTCTGCTGTCCTGGGCATTGCTGAGCACTCCTGGGCACTCCTGTTGTGCTCTTCACTCGAGTCAGAGCTTGCAGGCTCTGCTAGCACCAGCTCCCATTTGCTGCTTGTCCCCATTTCCCTGCTGTACTGAAGGGAAATGCAGCAGATGCAGCACAGACACTGGGGAGAGTCCAGGAGCTGTCACAGGGAATGCTGCATTTCCTCATTCCCTCCAAGCTGAGGCTCAGGAGTTGTCTAGTGTTTCATGTTGTTCAGAAACATGCTACAGGAAATTGTAATCCCTAAGTAATTGCTTCTATCAGAGTATCCTTTGATTTTTACCATATGCCTCTCCTCTATGATTTTCAAAATTATTAAGCAGAAGGTTGTGAAGAAAAATGAAGATGACTTCTGGGTAACAATAGCTGAAGTCCTCTCCATTTCTCACATTGTGGTAGTTTGCCATACCTTATCTATTTCACATTGGTAGCTCTCCTCCTGATATCAATTTCTGTTCATTTTGTATCACATTAACTATCCTCACCAGTGCTTCAGAAGCTGCCTCCCTCTGCATTTTGGTGCAGATCTCATCAATATCTCTGAACTTCAGTTCTTTTCCCCCTCCTTTTGAAATGCTCTTCTGTTAGAAGTGCTCCAGCTTCCATTCATCTCTAATTTGTTTAAGAACATCCATTCACTGAGCCCTTCCAGCCATTCAGTCATGAGCACAGGGGCTCCTTCCCAGCCCTCACCTGCCTTGTCCTCAGCACTGTGATCAGTGTCCTCAGCACTGGGGAGGTGCTCCTGGCTGCTGGAATTCTGGTGAATAAGAGAAACTCAACACACCTTGATCTTGAACACCTTTTTTTTGTCTTTCTGGATGTCCATCCCAGGAGGGTGAGAGTGGCCCCGTGGGTGTGAGCAGGGCTCAGATGGGTGCAGCAGGCTGTACCTCACCTGCAGTTATCATACAACTTCTGTGGATTGTGTGATTGTAGTATTTGTTGGACAAATGTAAAGTATAGCTGATGGTGGACTTCACCTGAAAATGCAGATCCATTTTGGTAGTTCCTGCTAGAGAGCAGATAAATGACTCTTAAAATAGCAAAAGCACTGATTCTGAAAGTCAGTAAAGACTTTCAGAAGTTAGTTTAAAAAAACCCAAATGTTTTGCCCTTTAGGTAAAAATGAATAGAATCATTAAAAGCATAGTTGAATTATTGGACACTTAAAACCCCAAACAATCCAGTACTGGAATTCAAGTGCCTCTGCTAATTGTATCTTGTAGAGCACTGCTTGCAGTACATGGGCTCTGGAGGGAAGGAGTTTGTGTTTTGAGGACAGGGCTGGATTTCTCAGAGCCTGACTAGAGAAGTGTGCTAGGAACAGCTGCCCTGTGCTAGAGGTAACCCCCCAGCTCCAGCAGCCTTCAAGATTAACAGCTCTTAAATTAGCCTTGATTCTGTTAGAAATGGCCCTCATATTTCATGCTTTGGAAAGGGATATGGGGAAAGAATATCATAATGTTTCCCTGTTCTTTGACAAGCCTTGCAGTAGCCTGTCAAAGACCCTTTAAAATGGAATTGAAATAATCAGGAATGATGTGCCTATGTGAAAAATGCTTGGCACTTTCTTTTCTGTAAGACGGGTGTATGCTAATGAGGTTTAAATCATGAGTAGAAAATGATTCTTATCAAGCAAGTGCTGGTAGCTCAGATCAAATTACTAAAACAGAAATGAGAAGGTTTCTAAATCCTTCCCCTGTTTTGCTTTCTAAACAGGATAAAATTACTACTGTCATGAGTTAAATTAATACAAATGCAGACTGTAAAACTCAACTTTAGATGAAGTAGTAGATGATTCTCTATAGGTGTTCTGCTCTATATGCTCTGCTCTGTAATCAGATTTATCAGCTCAGAATATTGCACTCCCCTTTCCAAATGAAAGATGCTTCTGTGCAGGTGTTCTCTGAACTTGGTGATTATTAGCAGAACAGTGCTCTCAAATAATTACCTGCCTTTGTAAGTGAATCATCTTATTGTTTTGCTGCTATTAAAGTCTAGTATCCTTCAACAGTGTCACGTTATCATGTCTCATAATCAGAATTATGCAAAGGAATTATCTGTATGGATTTCATGCCCAGGAACTGTATCATTGTTTATTTATCACTCTAACTAGGTATGCAGTGTTTTGTTTGTTTGAAGCACAGGATTTGAAGATGTATTGACTTTTGAAAATAGATCATTAAAGTTTATGTTTTCTTTAAAGTTGAAGCCTTAAAAGCCATAATCAGCTGCCATTTATTTTTACTAATGGAATCAGAAGTAATGAGTTTTCTTTGATCATTTCAAGAATGTAATGGTGCTGTGAAGGAAAACATCATGAGTGAAGGCTGCTGAAGTTTGAAGATGTGAAAAATGAGAGAAATTAGCAATGATCTACTAGTACAGGATCAGAGAATATGTTGGACTTGCCAATGTTTCTGTTCTGCAGCTCAGAGTTAACTAAGGAGGGACAGGAGATGCTAAAGCACAGTATTTACCCCCCCTCTCTTAAGCACTGTGCTGGAAAAGAGGGGGTCAGGCAGGCTTGGAAGCCAAAATATCTTGGCTTGAAGAATTAATTCTGGAGAGAGTCCCAACACAGAATTTTAATTGTCCCAGAAAGCATGTCTGGCTCTAAGCTTGTATTATGACATAGGAAATGTACAAGATCTTAAAATTTTTGCTATAATAGCACAAATACTCAGTAGTGCAAAGCTGTATAAATAATGTATATGCTCACAGGAGCAGGCCGCTGATCAGACTGTGTCAACTTAGATGAATCCTGTCCTGAAAGCTGTGCTTGAAATGTGAGCAATAAAGCCACTATTGACATGTGGCACTACCAACTGAAATATCAATAGTTATAAAAAGAGTATTTCATAACACAGAACCATTGCTTGGTTTGGTTAACTGGATAGATACCTCTACTTTCCACGAAAGAAAAATAATTTTTGTATTAGTTCTCTGAGTGCCCAGCACAGCTTGTCTGTCCCACTGATGCTCACATTCTTAATCCCATTGTTGAAAATGGGCAGGATTTGCTTGCTGGTCTCATCCAGTGTAAGAGGGAGGTTTGGCCTCCCTCTTGGGAGGGTCACTGGGCATGACCTGCAGCCATTTAAATGCTGGCATATTCACAGCTGCTCTCAGGTTCCTTCTGCTCAGTCTGGGAGCGGGTGCAGCACAAATCCCTTGTGTGGAACATCCTCATCCCATACGTGAGACAGCTTCAATTGTTCTCTGGCAGCTCAGCTCAAACATCATTTCCAGAGTTTATGGGCAGTTTATGGCTAGCTGCAGACTTACATTTCTCTGGTTATTCTTAAGAATAGCTGAAGCATTCAGTTTGTTCAACAGCTGAGAGCACTGCCATAAGCAGCAAGGAAATAAAGAGGCTCCAGTGCTGTGAATGCCCATGGCACATGGAGTGACAGAGGATCCACTGGGACATGCCCATATCATCCTGATTGTTGAACTGTTCCTCAAAAAAAGGCCAGAGAACTCCAGGGTTCCTGCTTGGTGCTGCACCTGGCCAGAAACATTTGTGAGGAAGATTGTGAGCCGGAAACCTCTCTCACTTCATCTCATGCTCTGCTCACTGCTGCCTTTTCTCCTGCCTTGGCTGTCCCTGGTGATGCAAAAGAGGGCAGAAAGGGAAGTCCAGGGATTTAAAAAATTGAAAAAACTGTTACTTATCCCTGGTATGTAACTGGCTAGCAATCTAAAGTCAGTAGTCAGGTCAGTGCTAAGTTTGCTGGGGGTAGCAAATGCTTCAGGCTGGTCTGGGGCATCCCTGCGAGCATTGCAATCCTTCTGCAAAGGGCTGTATGCACAAAGGTTTGGGAAATGGAGCTAACACTCTGTGAAACCCATAAAATAGAACAAAAACGCTGTAGACCAAAGGCTTTTTAGGGACGAGAGGACTTTTCTAACACTCGAAGGTGTTTTCCAGAAAGGGAGCAAAGCGCTTAGAGGGCTCTGTGTGCTCTAGCAGGGCTCCAGAGGCCCCAGGCGCTGTCCAGCTGAGGGTGTCTGCAGGCAGGCTCTGCTCTCATCCTGCACCAGCAGCAGGCTCAGGGGGTCACTGAGCAGCTTTGCCCCCTCTGTCTGTGCCACAGAAGCCTCCACCAGGGTCATCAGGAGCAAAAGCACTTCTGAAGATTCTAAAATACACTGAAGATGTTCCACCACAACCAGCATCTCTCTCGACTGATTTACAGGAAGAGGTGGTTCTTTGGAGAGCCTGCTTATTGTGAAAAAAAATTCTATGGCAAGGATCCTTGAACAAGGGTCTAATAATTACTTCATCGAAGATAATTAGTAACTTGCTGTTCTTTGTGTTGCTGCCAATCAGCAGTTGGTTTATACACTGTCTATTGACTTTTCCCCACCTAAAGGGATATACAGAACAATACATAGCTGCAGTTTTTGGCAAGCAGCACTGGCCAAACACCCTGGTAGGATTATGCATGGAAAAGAGAGCTCGAAGAGCTTTCCAATAATTCCTGCTTTTTGGCAACCTTAATGTCAGGATGTTGCAGGAAGATTTGATCCTTCAAAACAGTATAAATGAGGATCTCTCTGAGATCAGACAGGGACTCTGCAGTGCCAGTGTGATCACAATACCAATCCCTTCATAATGTCCTTTTAGGTGTAGACAAAAGGGGAGGCTACCAAAAAGTCCAGTCTGATCTACTTCTTGATAACTTTGTATTCTTTCCATGGCCCCACTTGCAGTTGGTGGCAGATGATGAATTGGTGATAATCTCGTCTTTCTAATCACTTTATTTTAAAGTGTACTGCTGTTACCTTACATTCTGAGAAGCAGCAATTACGATAGGTTTTTAAGGGATTTCAGGATGAGAGCAAGCTGGGTAGAAATGCAGTTGGCTAGGCCTTTAAAATCCTTTGCTACCAACAGTATGCCTAGCTGATAACAATGACTTTGGACTTACCTTTCATCCAGGTGAACCCCCAAACATTTTGCCAACTCGTGCTTCATTTCACCAGGTGCAGAACTGCAGCAGCTGCTTGGCAAAGCACAGCAAGCACTTCAACAGTTGGGGATAGCACTGGAGTTAATTGGGAGTTGTGGAGTAGTCTCTAAAATGACTTGATTAAGACGTATAGCTGGAGGCCCACGCGGCACAAAAGCACACCTCCTCAGCAGGAACTGAGGCTGGGATTTTGTCTGAAGCAAAATGGAATGATTGCAGGGTCAGCATAGTAGCAGTTTTAAATAGATGAAAAGAGGCAACTTAATGAGGACAGCCTCAGTTAGATTCATCTTCGACTGTGTGCTACTTGGAGGGCTTGAAATAAATGAAGACTAAAGTACCATGGAATCTAGAGGGGGATATGTGTTAGGGAGCAATCATTTTCTTTTTGGGGGGGTTGCATTTATCACTTGGAAGCCACTTAAAAATTGATTGCCAGCAGGGTGGACAGAATTGTGAATTGTGTTTTTAAAGATTACCTGGACCTGCAGTTTCCCTGCACTTGGTTTGGGGTGTGTTTGGTAAACAAGGATGTTGTGATTGCTGTACCTGCATGGTTTCACATCTGGCTATTGTTGAGTAAGGATCCAGAAGGGCAAAAGCAGAGTGTTCTGAGGCTTGGGATTGTTGTATGTTTTAAACTCTGGTCTCCTCTAGACCTGTAACACTAACACGAGCTGGGAGCTGAATGCTTTGCCTGGAAGTAGGACATGTGATGGGGTTGCAACTGGAGAAAGGCTTTGCTCTCAGTGTCACCTGCTTCTTCCCATTTACCAGCAGCTGTCGTCACCATCTCTGCGCACAGTTCAACTCCTCAGAGCAGCTCTTTCAATGTTGAAAAGAAATTTTTAACATTTTCTATGGGTGTTTTAGTCCTGAGCAGTACTTGAGCTTTCTAAATGTTTCTGCTGCCTATTTGAATCAATATAAGATTTCCTAAACATTTTGAAGAACTGCAATTTCACTGCAAGCCTATGCAGACTACAGAAAACCAATTAAAATCATGCATGATTATGTGATTTATACAGCCAGTCTGAGCCCATTTTTTAAGTGAAAACAAACATGTAAAACTAGTTGTAGGTCATTTTAAAAAAGTGAAGAAGCTGTCTTTGCTAAAGCTGAAAATGTGGAGGCTCTGGATGATTTATTGAAGTGTTCTTGTTATCACATTTCCTTCCCAGTAAGCAGGTTTTCATCTCCACAGGAGAATGCAGCAAGAGTTTTGCATGCAGTTGTGTTTGTAGCAGTGATGGAGCAGTGGGTAAATGCTGCACCTCAGAGTGGTTTGACAGCTTCAGCTTCAGAACAACCCTGTGTGGCTAAAGCTCCTTCAGACAGGGGGTGATTACATGACACATTTCCTTGTTTTAAGAATTCTTTTTTCCTCAGTGCTAGGTAGGGGAGAAGGGTGGTGGTTGTGCCCCATAATTATTACTCAAATCTTAAATTTTAGTGATAAGGAGGTCTCAGAGTTATTCCTAAATTAAGCCTAACCATGCAGCTTTACTTAGGCAAGAATGCAAAACATGACCCAGCAGTCTGCAGAAATGCTCCCCACTCACATTTCCAGTCAGAACAGCATAAACATCTTCATTTAATTAGTTGCATTTAAACTCCTTCTGTTTGGGGACGTCCTTGAACAAATAGTTAGGAGTAGTTGTTGGTTCATCTTGGAAGCTGAATTTATTACTTTGCTCAGTAGGTTTAAAAAGAGGTGGAGGAGGAGAGCTTCTCAGTGTTTTCTGTCCTGTGCTTGGAATACTCAATGAACACTGTCTCTTGCATTAGCAGTGCTAACAGCTCTCCTAGGTGTTTCCCCCTTTCTCTGGTAGCAATTTAACGCTTCTCTGTTTTGCAGCAGGGTTGAAAAGATTTCTAGCAGCAGTTGTTTCCCTCAGATGGCTGCAGAGGGTTGTGGTTAGGCTGCCAGGCCGAACACCTTTTCTCTCAGTACAGCACAGAGCAGTGGCTGATTAGGTTCCCCGCTCTGTTCCCATCCCTAAAGCAGCAGTCTAACATCTATTCCTGCGTGTTTGGGTGTGCTCAGGCTGTGCCACGGTGGCTCAAAGGATGAGCACGTGCTGTGGTCAGATCTGTTTGTGGCCACTGCTCACTCTGAACCATCAGTGAACACATTTCACATGGGCAGGAGCCTCTGAGTGCAGAAATCACGGCGGGAATTGAGCGTACCCTGAGGTGCGGTGTCTCACTCCTGCGAGGAGTTTGCAGTCGTGTGGTGTTTCATGGGTATCTATCAAAAGCTGAAGGAAGAAGCAGGAGAGACGACAAGCTTCTGGAAGCTGGGAAGCATTCCTATCAGTCAAACGAGAGCCTGCTGCACCAACAGTGAGAGCAATTGCCTGTCAAGTGCACTGTAGGACTCAGCTCGGTGTTATTTGACTGGCACATTGCGTGTCACTGACACGGTGTCTGAACTCCAGGGAGACTTTCACTCTTGCAGGAGTTGGGTAAATAGGGGAGGAAATGGATTTTGGATGGAGTTTTCATAATGAGGTCAATCTGAGACAGAAAACCCATGTGTGAATGGATGTGTTTACATATTCAAAAGTCCCCAGATGGCTTTAGATGGGATATTGATAACAAATAATAAACTATTTTAGGTATGCTCTTCTCACTTAAAATGTCTGATGACAAATCTATAATTTTAGGAAGCAGCCTTTGTAAGGCATTTGTAAGAATGCAAATCTATGTCATCTGCTTATTATTGAAGCCGTTTAGCACATCAGATGTCATTCCAGATTAACAGTTGCCTTTCAGCTGGACTGGAAACAAACCCCGATCAGTAATAATGTAATGCTGTGTACCTTAAGGTTAAATGTCTGACAAGACAAGCACTGCTAATGGACTGTGACATTTTTCAGGCCATCGCTCTGACATTACTTGCTGTGTCAGAGTAAAATGTTTACAAAGATCTAACTCCGCATTACAATACGTTGAGACATCATTCTTTTCTCGTGTGCATGCTCCAAGCTTTCTGGCTGCATGGAAATTCCACAGTTGGCCCGTGTGTAAAAGCTGCATCTTCCAGGCTCTGCAGAGCTCTGTTAGTGGGATTTGATTCCGTCCAGAATGCCCTGTAAGGTTTCTGTTCAGCACTTTGTGACTTTAGAGCTGCAGATAAAACTCCATGAGCACAAACCCATCTGGGACCAGGTCTGCCACTGCAAATTTTCTGAGCAGTATCACACTATACATGTGCTATTGGTAGGAATGGCTTAATGTAAGGATAGCAAATACAGATGAAAAAATGTGTGACAAAAATATCTGCTAAATTTACACTGCTGCAGCAGATGAGCTGTTGGACTTTTTCAAGTTTTAATGTGTGGGGTTTTTTTAATAAGGAAAATTTAAATCAGTATTTTGCATTAATGGGGCTTGAATAACTGATAAATGGTAAGTACACTTAGATCAAATTACAAATAATATCATATTGTATTAACCACTCATTAAAGGTATAGGTAGGAATTAGCCATTAAGGACCATTTAATAGTAGATTGTTTCAATGTCCTCATCTCATAAAGACTTTTTAAATATAGGGCTTTGTTTCAAATATTAAAATGGTTCCTCTGGCTTCTGTTTGTAACTATTTTCCCTTATTTTCATTAAATACTTACACTTCTGATTCAATTAGATTAGATGGTATATTCTGTCCCCTCTTGGACAGCTTGTAATGCATCTTTTTTTTTTTTTTTTTGCTGTGGTTTTATATGTCATGACAGATTATTCCAGTGGCTAAGACAGGAATTGGAAAAAATACTGGTTTTGTTAATGCAATTTTCAGCAAAGTGTGGGGGTTTTTAATGGGCTGGATTATTTTTGTGCCTGTATATGTGTTCAGTCATGCGCTGTCCCTCCTGTAGTGTGGATGTGTGTATATCCCTGAATGCAAAACTTCATCTCACAAACTGACAGTGCAGTGACATCTGATGCTGTGGAATAGATGAAAACTCCAGCAGCGGTATCGAGCTTCAGACGTTCCAAGTAAATCCTAAGAAAGCACGAGCCCATCACCAGACAGATTTAAAATGTAAATGCTGCTCTGCTCGATCAAGTCAACGACTATTAAGTGCAGAGTCGTGCCAAGATGTAGCGGCAGCGCGGTGATTTTTGACTTTAAACATCGCTCCGGGGGGTGCGGGACCCGCGGGACGGGAGCGGCTCCGGGCACGGCGGGAGCGGCTCCGGGCACGGCGGGAGCGCCGCTGCTGCCCCCGCCCGTCCTGCGCCGGCA
>VXBR01006665.1:175037-203204 GCA_013400215.1 Cisticola juncidis
GGAGGCTCTGGGGAGCGCTCGGGCACGGCTCCGGCTCGGCTCAGCGCGGGCCGGAGCCGCCGCTCCGCACGGCGTTAGCGGGAGAGCCGGGGCACGGCGCGGGCGGGCTGCGCTCGCTCGGAGCGGAGATGAGATGTTTGTGCTTGGGCTGTCTGCAAAGCCGCGAGGAAAACGCGCTCTAAAATCTGACTAGCAAAGGACGTGCAGCATCCTCTGGGTAGCTGATGTGGCTAAAATGCCGCCTTCAGACAGCTGCTCATCTTTCAGAGGCTTTGGAGTAAAAGGAAAGACCAGAGTTACGTAGTGATTTATTTTTTCTAAACCTGGAGTTTTCTCTTCTTGCGGATTCGAGTCCTTAATGAGAGGCAGTGGCAGACTGAGCACAGTCAAAAGAAGTTTTTGATGAGATACCAAAAGTTTAGAGGTACGTTGGTAGTCTGCCCTGTTTTCTGATAAAATTAGGTTCACAATGAAGCTTTGTGTTGCAGTATTTTTGAAGTCATAAGTTTGGGGGGGGGTTGAAATATAGAAGAAAAATCTAAACCGAATAACCATCTTACTTACACGAAATATTCTTTTACGATAATCTAAAGGCTCTTAAGTGCTGGCATTTGAATTTAATGCCCCCGCTAAAATACTGAATGTGTGCTGTTTAAAATGTTTGAAATTAATGTTAGGCAAAATTTCTCTTCAAAAATTTACTTACTTGGAAAAAGAGTATTGAGTCTTGCTCAAGTTAGAGACTGTTTTCTTTTTTTTTCCACCTTGCCAGGCACTAGGTAATGCACACCAGTAGCAGCATAGTGTTTAAGGATGGTAATTTTCAATTACTTGGCTTCCTTTTCTTTTTGGAGAGAAGCCTATGTGAATAAAAAGAAAAGCACTATATTCATTAATCATTAGCCATGCTGAATGTATTTGGCAAGAAAATGTAATTGGGTTGATTCAAACACTTGCATCTATAGCAAAAGGAAGTGCATTTTTTTAAGTGCAAACTTCATGGATATTTTAGCAGTCCTTTAGAATTCTACATATTCAGATTACAGTTTTTCAGCATATCCCTTATAAGCCTGTTAGAACCATGAAATTAAATAAACAAATTTTGTTTAAAAGGGAGGAAAGTACACAAATAAAAAAAATTGGGTTGTGATATGTTGTATGCTTCTGGACAGAGATATAAGGTGTGTTGTAAAAGAGCAGGCAGATGATTTACAGCAATTCAATTTTGGAATATATTTTTTGTTCTCATGGGAGTTTCATTTAAACCAATTTCCACACTGATGTAAAATCTTGGCAGAGCCCAGCTTTTGGATTTTAAAGTGTAATTCCTAGTGGCTTTATTATGGAAATGCTTAGGTCTTTGTGCTTTTTACAGACTACTTCTATAGTACATTTAATTAATGTTTCATAATATTTAGTGTTCTAGTGCATTGAAAAACTTCCTCGGTTTCTTATCCTTTCTCTGATTTGCTGGACAGGGTTCAGCTGAAGGAAATGTGTTGTTATTTGTCTTAAAAAGGCCTCTGGCTGCTATGAAATAATAGATCCACAGGCCAATATTGTGATTTGAGAGAAGCAGACCAATAGAGTAGGGAATGCAATTTGTTTAGGCTTGAAAGTGCAAGGGAAGAATGCACAATCTCTGGGTGAATTGTCTTGTTTGTTACTCATTTTGTGGTCACGTCTTCTAATCTTTGACAGTTCTGAAGTTAAAGTGCAAAAAATTATGGTCTTCAGGAGAATGTGGGATTTTCATACTGGGTTTATTTTTATTTTAAGATGAAAAGGGGGAGCATTAATGCTTTTCCTACTGCTGTTTAGATAGCCCACACTGATACCATGTGAAGTTAATTTGTGAGTTGTTTTATTTTTCTTGCAACACGATGTTCTGGCAGTGATGTTCCCTTTCATTCTGCAGAGTCCTGAGCCCTGTCCAGGTTTGGTGGGTACAGGCTGGCCCAGGGTCACCCCAGGAGCTGCAGTGCTGGGAGCAGAGCAGCCCAGGGAGAGCCCGGGCAGGCCTTTGGGACGGGCTGCGTGTTAGCAAATCAAACCTCCTCATTCCAGGCAGGGAGAAAGAGGAGCTTTTTCCAACTGATTTCTAAGAAAACAGGCAGAGATGAAGCATCAGTGTTCTTAATGACTGCAGAAGTATTGATGGGCTTTTAGAAATTATTTATCAGCTGCTGTGAGTCTGTAGAGTATCCAGGCAGCCTTGCATTCTCAGTCTGTAGCACAGGCGAGTCAGCTGCCACTGTGAAGGGAGACACAACTTTACGTGCTCAGCGGTGAAGTTTGGAAGAAATCCGATCATTCTGCCGGCGTAGTCACCGTACAGATCCTATTCCAGAGAGTCTTCCCTGGCAGGAGCATCAGGGGTGACTCCAAGGAGAACAGTGCTGAGTGTGGGATTGATGAGCAAGTACAGTGTGCTGGAGAGAAGCAGGGGTCGTTTGTCAGGCCGGTACAGACCCGGAGGCGAGCCCCAATCCGAGGCAGATTGTATCCTCGGTGTGGGATTGTACCTGCTTTGTACCCAGCCGTGTCAGTCAGGCCCAGCGCTGGGCACAGCTCAGGTACTTGTCTTGCACTATCATGAGGCCTGGACAGAAGGGTGCAGTCCACTGATGAGTTAAAACATATGTACAGAATCTGGCAAAATAGCTGCATTATCTTTCTTATGGACACTCCTAAATAGAGATTGGTGGGGGCTGATATAAATTTTCTAAACTATTTCCACCCAGGTGTATTTACTGTTAAGGTGGCATTTGAGGTACTAATCCCGCTACTGCTTTGTGAACATAAAGTTCAGTCTGTTGCTGTTTTGTGGAAGATTAACCAGACGAGTAGAATCTATTGTTCCCAGGCTGTAAGGGTAATGGTTTTGCTTTGGGGGTCGGTGCTTGGATCACTGAAAATATAACCAGCTTTTCTACTGACAGTGTCTCCAAATGAAAATTCAATCATTAAAAATACTTACCAAAGGAAACAGACCCCGCTGGTGTCCTTGTCAGCGCAGGGGATTTTTGGGATCCGCGGCGTTTTCCCCGGAGTGCAGTCGGGCAGGGAGCAGCGCTTCCCCCCCTGTCCCGGTGCCTCCTGCGGGCCGGGTCTCCCCGCTGCCAAGCCTCACCTTCTGACGTGGTTTTTGTCATCTGTCCTGGCACCAGCCTTCCCAGCACCTTGGTGATTACTCAGTGATTTTCGCCAGTAAACAAATGCTTATGGAAAAATATCTTGCCGAAGGTAGCTTTGCAAATTGAAGTGTGTTTAAATTTACCTTCTCTGTGGCACTATTGGAAGTTAAATCCAATTTAGCAAATACTCCAGTACAGAACTTCTGTTGACTAAATATTAACAGAATCTGGCCTTTGGAATTGCTAGCTGACAGGCTGTTTTCTTGCTGCTTTAATTTCGTATGACTGATCTGAATGACTTGCTTGTACCTAAGACATTTGTTGCATTGCATTCACAGGATAAGATTGGTTTGAGGTTTATTGCTGAAATGTACTTTTCAGGCTCTTTGAAAGACTCTCGAGATTTAAAAGTAAAAGAGGAAATCTGTCTTTATGTCTCGCTCTGTGAAAATCAAAGGCGGTTGCATGCTCTGTACAAGTCTCGGTTGGGGACACTTCTTTCAAGTGAGGAGATTCTGTCCTGTTTAAGTCAGCAGAAACTGTGGGTGCTGAACATCTCACTAGATCAGACTCTTTAAATTTATGTGCAGCTCATGCCTAGCTGAAATGGTGAGCCTGTTCCCCCCGGCTCGTAACGCAGTCTTAGAAATAATTCTTCCAGGATAATCCTGAATAACTGGGGCAAAACTCGAGCAGACTGCATACACAGCTGTGGGATTCTGTACCCTTTTTTCTGAAACAGAACAAAATGAGTCCCTGAGGGGGTGAGGCTGAGGAGGAGGGTGTCGGGCTGGTGTTGGGGTGTGGGCTCTGCACAGGTACGAATTGTCCTGCTGATGTGGGGTGTGGGGAGATGGCAGCTGCTGCACCCGGTGCAGGGGAAGGGCCTGCAGCTCTGCAGCCTGGCTCTGCATTGGGGGCTGCATGTTTGCATTGGCCCTTTTGAGTTTGGGGAGTAGCATCTGGAGACCTTAGTGAGGAACTGAGTCCTCTTTATATCAAGTGCTTCCCCACTGTGTGTGAAAAAGACTGTTTTCTTCACTTATTCCCCCTTATAGAGAAGCGAGCGTGTTTGGAGGGTTTTTGCTAGGATGATGTAGCACTCAATTTTAACCTTAAGGGGTTTTAAATCTTCTTTCTTGCTTCTCTTGCCTACAATACAGTGTAAAAATGATCTCTGTTGTGTAGTAATTACTATCAGGGTTGTTAGTATTTCATCTTGACTACACAGCAGAGTTTTAAATTGGTATATTTTAGTCTAAACTATATGTACTAAATCAGAATTGGTAAATCTTTGTGTCTCTCCTGAGTAGATACACTGCAATTCTCTATCTAGTATTGGAGGAAGTTGAGATGCAGCATGTTCTTTTTTTTTCCTTTTCATTCCCAGGAGATAAGTTTTTGTAGTGTGCAAAATAACTACATATGACAAGAATGTTATTACAGTCAGACTTGATACATTTTAGAATGTTTTTCTGTTGTTTTTTTTTTTTATTCACAATGAAAGGAAAAAGTATTCACCTTTCTTGTATTTATCTGTGAGCTGTAATTTGCAATTACAGCTGATAACTCCTGAGATCAAGCAAGCAGTAGTTCTCTCCTTTTGTGGTTTGTCTTTTCCTTGAGGACTGATATCTAAGGGATATGCACATAACTAATAGCACAGAAACTGTCTTCTTCCTTTTTGAAGATCAGGATTTTTTTCTCCTTTTTGCAATAAACATTAGAAGGGGAGGGGAGCATTCTGTCCTCCAAGAATAACTAAGTTATGTGGAAAAAGGTGACTCTGTACAATGCAGACCTCTGCTTGTTGGATCAAAAGAAGGCACTGACTGTCTGGAAAGTTGAAGTAGAAAGCCTTTTTAGGGGGTCTGGGAGATGGACTGTCTCCTTGTGCTTCATCTTGTAATCAGCCTGTGCTGAACAAAGTCTTCAGCTCGCCCAGATTTTGTGGTGTCTTGGTGTTTTTTTGTTTTTTTGGGTTTTTTTTTCACTTTGCTTGATAGAGGCATTTGGGCTGAGAAGTTCTGAGAATACAGGTTGGCAGACTCGGCGCAGTTCCAGGCTGTTCCCCAGTTGCCTGCACCTTCTGCTGAGAGCACGAGGGAGGGATCCAGGACACGGTGACTCACGGGGGGTGTGCTGTGGAATAAACCCCCCTGTAATGCACACTGCTGCTCACTCCTGCTGTGAAATAAACCCCCCTGTAATGCACACTGCTGCTCACTCCCCAGTGTGGAATAAACCCCTCTGTACTGCACACTGCTGCTCACTCCTGCTGTGGAATAAACCCCCTGTAATGCACACTGCTGCTCACTCCTGCTGTGGAATAAACCCCTCTGTAATGCACACTGCTGCTCGCTCCCCAGTGTGGAATAAACCCCCCTGTAATGCACACTGCTGCTCACTCCTGCTGTGGAATAAACCCCCTGTAATGCACACTGCTGCTCACTCCTGCTGTGGAATAAACCCCTCTGTAATGCACACTGCTGCTCGCTCCCCAGTGTGGAATAAACCCCTCTGTACTGCACACTGCTGCTCACTCCCCAGTGTGGAATAAACCCCCTGTAATGCACACTGCTGCTCACTCCTGCTGTGGAATAAACCCTCTGTACTGCACACTGCTGCTCACTCCTGCTGTGGAATAAACCCCTGTAATGCACACTGCTGCTCGCTCCCCAGTGGGGTCAGCTGCAGAGGGGCTTGCTGCCCTGCCCATGTGCCCTGGGCGATGCTGCTCACTCTGTGCTGCAGCTGAGCGTGGCCCTGTGACACCCAGAGCTCTCACAAGTGCACAGTTCTCCCGAGAGCTCTGGGGGCTGCCAGCACTGTGGGGTCAGGAGTAGCCCCTGTCCTTGCTGCTTTCAGTGAGTGTGGCTGGGGAGCTTCAGCTCAGGGGACTGGCAGGGTCAGCAGCTGCCCTGGCGCCTGTGGCCCTGCTCCACACCTGAGCAGGCAACTCCAGATTTCTCTGCATTTTCTGCTTTCTTTGCTGGGTGATGGTGAGTGGTGCACGACCCATCTGTGGCTCTCCTGTTTGTGTGATTCCAGCCTTTGGGCCTTTTGTCATGCTGCATACACAGCCATCTAGGCTAAAATCAATGTGGAGAGAGGTATAATCATCCCAGCTTTCATTTTAAGAGCATTTATCTCAAAGCTTAATTAAAGCTGCTTGCATGTAAATAAGTCTAACCTCTTCACTTCTGAACAATGCAAATAGAATAGTCAGCATACTTATAGGGTATCAGCCGTGTAATTATTGTGTACTGTTTGTGTTCTTTGAAATACTCTGCTGTTTCTTGCCACTGAATCCTGGGACAGAGTGCTTCATAAAACCAACTACATGACTCTTTATGTACTTTAGGAGAAGTTGATCATTCTCAAACAAAGGGGTGGAAAAGTGACATTAAATCTTTACATAGACAGATACACTGTGACAAAGAGTTTGGCAGAGTGTTCCTTCAAACTGGAGGGACCACAAGCTGGAGTTTTGACTGATGGACAGAGAAGCAGGGTTGTGTTCCTGCGTGCCAGCCTTGCTTTTCACCAGCTCTGAGTGGTGCTGGTCAGAGGCACTGCGGGCACCCTGCCCAGAGCCGTGTGCTGGGACCTCCTGCTACCTCTGCTCACACCTGGCATGTGCAGGATGCTTTCTGCACTCTCAGAAAGGAGAAAAGGTCCTGTCACCATCTGCACACGCTGTCTTCTGCAGGGTGCTCTTTGGTGTTCTAGGAGTGCTGAAGTCTTTGCTGCTCTTGCTCTTGCTGTAATTTGCTAACAGCATGAAATGGGGAGCGATGTGTTATAGCCGTGGCTTCTGCTCCCAGCTCTGGCAGATTCTGAGAGCTCATGCATTTCATTGGCTCAGCATTTTTTTCCCTTCATCCAAGTATCGTTTGCTGTTTAATGCTTTGTACAATTTACACGATCCAATTAGAAATCAAGTTCCCATTTCACGTGGCATTAATTCACACCTCTTGTGAGACTTCCAGGGGTCTTAGCAGGTGATACTGTGCCATGGGTTAAGTGTGCCTAAGACTTACATAAGCTGATGTTTACCTCACTCCTGCTTCTGAAGAGAGGAGCACTCTCTCGTCCAGCCTCCTCTGCTTGGCCTGTGTCTAATGGGACATGATTCAAAGGGCCAGTTAACTTC
Organism: Cisticola juncidis; assembly: GCA_013400215.1. Lineage (NCBI taxonomy): Eukaryota > Metazoa > Chordata > Aves > Passeriformes > Cisticolidae > Cisticola > Cisticola juncidis. Next base: position 182,331 of record VXBR01006665.1, read on the forward strand.
TTCTTCCCACCAAAAAGAAGGTTAAATTCTCTCTAAGCCCCAGGTGTGCTTTGCCTGGAGCCTCTAGTCTAGGTAGAGAGTTGAAAGTCAGTAAAAAATGATCGCTGGTCTGGTCATCAGAGCATTTGGAGTTTCCTTTTTGTACAGAGATACTCACATACTTTAGTTGTGGTGAAAACTTGAACAGTATGAATTGCTGTACTACTTGACAGGAGCAGCAGTAGCTGCTCCTCTCCTGAAACAACTGTAATGCTTCTCATAATGGGTGCATTTTCCCATTTGGCTAAATTAATTAGCCTATCTTTGCCTGTGTTTGATTTGTCAGAGTAGCTACTGTAAGAAAACACACAATTTACAAATTGAGTTTGTTATTTCTTGCTCAGTTCGGGAATTAATTAACCCATCTTGTGCACTGCAGAAAACCGCTTGTTCTAGAGTGCCTCTGCCTTTTCCTCCTCCTCCTAGAGTCCTGGAGAATTGGTGGTGTGATGGAATTTATTTTAGCAGTTTTGGAGCTCACAGGTGTCAGTGAAACCACTGTCCAGTGCTGGTTTGGGCTGTCAGGCTGGAGCTCTCCAGGCTGGGGAGGTGTTTGCCACTACTGCTGCAGGGGCACCCTCTGTCCTGTGGAGAGGGGCAGGTTGTTTGTGATCGTCTGGAGCAGCTGAGCTCACACTCGGCATTATTTTATGTCAAAGGGACACACCCTGCAATTGTTAGATTGACAGAGATGCGTTGTGTTAAATTTTGGGGAGAGTTTTTCTTGTACCATCGGTGCCTTATTGAATTAAATAAAAGAAGTATTTGCTTACAACGTGAGTACACAAAGATGTTTGTAAGCGCTGGACAGATTCTTGTATCAGCAGATAATAAAGTGAGACAGGTTAATTAAAGAGGCAGAGATGTTTCATTTGAGAAGCCTGATGTGCATAGGCGCCTCGGCAGAGGCTCAGGGCACGGCGCTGCCGAGCTCGGCGGCGATAGCCGGGCAGGGCCGGCCCTGGCACCGCGGCTCGGAGCTGCGGCGGGGCCAGCTCCGGGAGCCCAATCGAGGAATGGATTTTCCTATTGTCCGGGAGGATCAAAGCTCCCCCTCCTGCCTCCCGCACAGGATGCTTCCATGGGGCTCTCGGTGACAGGAGCGATGTTTCACCCTGGTGTTTCTCTTGGTGGGTTGTTTTATTGCACATGGTGGAATCTGTGTGAGCACTGAGAGGTAACATCAGCCTGAACCTGAAAAATGCTCTGAAAATGTGGTGTTTACAGTACTGCTATGGCTAGCTCTGTCCAGATTTCTTCGAGATCTGCTGGTATTTCTGGGATTAACTTTGTATTTCCCAGCCAGAAAGGTGGAGTGCAGCACTGGGCTGCCTGGCGTGGCAGGTGCTGGGTGCTCCTTCCTTCGCACACACCTCACTGGCTCTTCACAACACTTCTTACTGCACTGCAAAATGCTTTGGTAAACGAGGAATCAGTATCTTTAACAGATCTGTTTAATTTTAAATATTTTTTCTCACTTAATAAAACCACCTAAAATTATTGTGTGGTTTATTCACTTTAAAATTCTAACTTGTGATTAAAATGTCCAGCATGGTGCATTTCTCTGGCCGGCAAACTGACAGTGCACCTTTAAACTACTTGGCTCGGAGAGGAGCATCAGTAGCAGTACTGATTTTTGTTGTGGAAACCTAGACCTCAGTATGGGGAAATACTCACTCCTTGCTGTCTCTGTTCCAAAATATTCTAATTTTCTTCTGATGTTTTCCCTCTCAACCACAGTGTTTATACTTACAGAAGGGAAAAATGGCCAAACATAAAGGTCACTCAAAAGCAGAGACCTTGTCTCTGAATACCAAAATCTCACTCCAAAGAATTTCAGCTCATAGGATTGATTTAAAAACCCTCACAGAAGTGCTTCAGAATGGAAATGCTTTTTTGTGTCTCACTGAAAGCTGTAGCATTTAGTGCTGGTAAATTTGCACTTCCTAACATGTTATTTCTGCCAGTGTTGATTACTGTTTTGTTGCAGAAGTAACTAACTTTGTAATTTAATCTGCCGTGGTATTGTCAGGCAAAAATTCGATGTGTACATGCTGCATTATAAAAAACTGTATAAAAAACTGTATAAAAAACTGTATAAAAAACTGTACTGCAGAGGCTGCTTCTGCCTCTGGAAGTCCCTGAACTGTGAAGTGTTGGAGCTGGCAGAGCAGCCAGAAAGGTACCACAGCCTGTGTGCCTTGGGCTGTCCTGCTCCAGTGCAGCTGCTGCTGGTCACTGCTGGATTCCAGGCACCATCCAGAATTACCTAAAAGAGAGTGAGGAAATACATACTTGACTACGTAATTATACTTTATGTTAAATATACTCAGATATATTAGTCAATGCTTGTATTAATTTGTGGTACCTGAAAAACCTGATCGGGTCCTGATTTTTAATCAAGTTATCAGTCCAGAAGAGTAGCACAGTTCTTGTGGAAATTCTGGAAACAAGTTACTGAGGAATCTGACTCATAAAGCAAATGCCTCATGAAATTTGAATGTTTAGAAGGGAAAATGACTGGCAGCTCCTCTTGTATGCGTGCTAGTTGCAATAAAGTATAAAAGTTCAACATCAAAGAGATCACCGCTTAGTCTGTGGCGTATTTGTACATCAAAGAACAAACACAGGACAAAAGGAACTGCACAGAGATACAGTTCATCCTTGCAGACAGGTCCCTGTAGAATGCTATAAAGAGCTGTTTTCACAATGTGGAGATGATCTCTGGCACATCTTCATTTCTGATTTGGGGAGTGGGTAAGGCTGAGGATCAGAGGCAGCGTCCCGGAACGCGGTGGTGCCGCTGCAGCGTTGGCGCTTACGCGGTGTCAGTGCTGCAGGCTGTGTCCCACTTGGGGTCAGGAGTGTCACCCTGGGGGCCACATGGGGCTCTGGTGCAGCAGTGCCATTCCACTGGGAGAGGTGGGCCAAAGGGGGTCTCAAATGCTCCTCTGAAAGGGAAAAGTCTACTTTTTGATTTATTTGTTGTTATGCCGGTGGTCATGTCCTGTGTCGTGTTGCCCAGAGAGGTTGTGGGGTCTCCATTCTTGGAGATACTCAAACCTCAACTGGACACAACCCCAATCCTTATTTGACCCTGCTTTGAGCAGAGGCTGCATCAAGCTATCTCCAGAGGTGCCTCCAACATCGACTCTTCTATGATCCATGAGGAAAACTCTTTTGTAGCAAGGCAGCTGTCTACTTAATATTTTTATTTACGGCCTCTGTTAGTACAAGACACAATTCAGCTAAATATGGGACCAGCTCTGGCACAGGAAAAGTCCTGCACCTGTTTTTTACTGTTTTTCTGAGCTTCTGTAATGTGAAAGCTTGATGTATTTCTACACATTAGTACTTTCAGTAGTAGTTGTGGTTCTGTTGTTTGGTGGGGTTTTGTTGTTTTTTTCTTATTAATTCTTATTAATCTTGAATTCCGCCTTAAATTAGACAGAAAGTTTGTGTTTGTCTGCTTTAGAACTAAAGAGGAGTGATTTTGGGTATGTGGAGCATGTCCTCTTCAGCACAAGACAGGTCATGGGAAGTTCATCAAGTAAATTGTTGGACTGTCACTGACCAGTTGGTGAATTGTATTGAAGGCAGTGGAGACTTTGCTGTTAACTTGAATGTATCTGCTTTAATATTAAATGCTAAGTAGGTCACATCTATCCTTCCGTTCTAGTCTCTCCACTTAATTTGTATCTCTGTAAGTGGTGGCTGCATATGTGATAGGGAGAAATGTTAATCATAAGATCCAGACTAAATCTGAATTCTCCAAAGTTCAAGTGTGCTTGGATCAACGGTTTTAACAGCAGTTCCACCTATTTAGGAGATAGTATTGTCAGCAGACTCATTTCTTTTACTGCAGAACTAAAAATAGCTACAATCTCATGGAATCATTAAGAAATACAAAGGGTTTCTGTTGAAAACCCTGGGGAAACCTGATTAGGCAGACTACTGTATAATTAACTGATGTGCTACTACACTTGGAGAAGTAGTGCATCAGTAAACAGAAGTCAGAATGTAAAAGGCTAAGAAGAACTGCTGGGAATTGTGTTAAGACATCAAGGCGTGAAAATAACAATTTGGGCACCTCAGGAGAGACGAGCATTTGCATTTGGTGGAAGGACAGAAAACTCTCCAAAAGGCCAGGGCGGGGGCATCTGGGAAGGAAGACTCAGGCTTTGCTTAGCACTTCCTTTGCCAATAAAACACCTTTGCTACTCCTGGTCCCAGTGTTTTACACTACCTTCAAGCTGATGTTCTGACAGCTCCTGGATTAGGTTCTTACCTTGGTGAAACAGTGTCGGGTAGTGTTGTTAGAATGTCCTGTTAATGCTGTGCTTTAAATACATTCATTCTGATAATTAAGGTGTTGCCTAAGATATGGTGGTATGGATCACTGGCTTGTGCCATTGTTTGTCTTGTTTGCTCTGAGACTGGAAGTAATTGTCATCAAGCAGTCTGTAATTACCTCTTTGGAAAAAGTGAGGATCTTCTGTAACACTGCTGTAAAGAGGTGCAGCAGTTGTGTGTGTAGAGATCAGGGTGGCTGTGATGACAACATGAATGAATTATTCTTCCAGAAATATATTTAAAACCCATCCCTACCATTGCAGTTGTCACCTGGAGAAGGAGTTCCATGCTGGGACAGTACATGTACCATGACAAGGCCCTGTGGCCGAGGAGGGAAAAGGAGCTATTGCCACGAGAAATGGACACTTCTGGGAATTTGAGGAGGATGTTATGGGGACAATCAATCCATGTTTTTCTGTTTAGAGAAAAGTACAATGCAGCTGTTTTTAAGGAGGTCCATATCTGTGCCTGTGGTGTGGCTGACAGCAACACATGGGCCGTGCTTGAAGAGCTTTAGCATCAAGGTGGCTTCCCTGGATTTTGTGCCACACCGGAGTCCTGCTGGTAGCACTGGCTGCTCCTCCTGCTCAGGGGTGCTGGGGAGAGTTCAGAATGCTCAGCCTGCTGAAGTCAAGCCTCTTCTCAGGAAATGATAATAATTGGTTTTAAACAGTGGCCACTGTTCCCAAGTAAATGTAGTGGCTGTGCAGGTACCTCGCTCTGCGGAATGAGCTGCAGACGTGTTTGTACCGTGCTGTTCAAAGAAGGTGGAGCTTTCCTCACTCAGGGTTGTCAAGTCCTGACCTGCGGCCTGGCACAGACTGTGTTTGGACGAGACAGGAGCTTTACATTTGAGAAAGACTAATCAAATGAATTCGATGTATATGCTAAATTGAAGGGAAATTTACTTTCGAATTATCAAAAAAAAAAAAAATCCACCAAAAAAGCCTCACCAACAATGAACTTTTTGAGACTCCTTCCCACCTTCAGAATACCCAGAGTGTCAGGTGAACAGTTTATGTCACAGAGCTTGTGTGTGCCCTTGCCCAGGGACAGTTGCCAGCAGCTCGTAAAACCAAAATCCCCAAATGAAATCCTTCAGTACTTTTCTCTTTCCCTTCATTGAATTGAATTGAAAAATTCCTTAGGGAGGTGCCAACAAAAATAATATGGGGTTGTGTGGCTTCACTTCTTTCTTGGGCTGTTGCCGCAGCATTAGCGATTGGGTAACTGTGCTAAGTTCAAATTCTGTATTAGCAGGGGGTGGGAGCTCTTTATGTGTGAATGAATATCCTGAATGAGCAACATGCACAGATGTCCAACTTGTCTCTGTGAAGCCTAAAGTTAAAGTTCTAGGAGCATGTCCAAAGCTGGCATAAAGCTGTGTATCTCACATGAAAAGCACTGCTGTGCGCTGGCAAAGGCGTTAGCTCTGAATTGGAGTCAGCTTTTGTTAGCCAAGCATTTTTTCATTGGTGGAAGTTTTCGTTTCTGAGGACTTTTATCTGCTTCTAGTGTAAAAGCACCTTAATAATTGAAATTACATAGCAAGACTTCAAATATAATCACCAAATAGAATGTGGGAGAAAAATTAATTTAATTATAATTAATTCCAGTTTTCAGCAAATGCTTTCAAAGTTGTCTTAAGCTGGATACCAAAATGGTTATCACTTTGGAAAATGTTCCAAGTCACCAAACCTCTCAGTAAAGTGTCTGTTCCACAAAGGACTTCTTTGATCCAGCTATCTAGGAGATTTATCCGAGGACACAAAACCCAGATTGCTTGCTGCTAATCCAGTGCTTCACAAACAAGATTTTGATTTTTATTCACTTTACTTGTTTTTCAAAAATTCCGGCACATATACAATGGGATGGTTTCTTCCCATAAATAATTAAGCTCATTGTAAGCAAGTAGAAAGTAGTCCTGAGATTCGTTTTGTTTCAAGTACCCACTCGTTTTTATCTTTTTGAAATTAATACCACGTCCCAGGCAATTGGAATGCTCGTAAATCATGTTAGTTGAAGGGGAGAAACGATCCAAAGTTACTCTTTTAGGCATTTACACTTCTCAGGGGTGTTTTGTTGTCCCAGACTGTCTGGAGGAGGTTGGTTTTTGGCTGGATTCACTGCAGGTGTCCCCCAGGTTGGCGTGGCAGGTCCTGTTTGTGTTTCTGTGCACATGAGTGGAGTTGCCCACGTGCAGCTTATCCCTGTCACAAACGCAGGCTGAGCTCTCTGTGCAGTACCTGGGGAAGAAGGAAGGACTCTTCCCTCCCTCCAGCTGGGCCAGCAGTGCCCTGAGGTCTCTGTGAAGCTGTGCTTGTTCCTGCTGCTCAGAATCAGACCATCTTCATTGTGAGATCAAATAACTGAACAAGCTAATCAAAGGGGATTTCGCGGGGTCTGAAAAAATAAAAGGCATTCCCATACAAAAAAAAAAAGCAGCTGATTTTAGAGTGTGGTGTTTTTCAGGGAAAAGAAAGGAAACCAAAGGACTGTATTCTGAAAGAGACCATATCAGCAGGAATGAAAATAAGCATGTATTTGTTTACCTGCCCATTAATGCCATCCCAGTAGCTCCAAATACATTGTTCATTTGAATTAAAGAACTCACCCAAATGTTTTAAGACATTATTTATTAACAGTAACTGGTTTTACTGTCAAGAGAGGGTAAATTAAGTTGGTTACACAATTGATCAGATGCTGCTAAATGTTGTGGTTGTTGTTAGTCATTAAGTAACCAGCAGTGTGGCAATTTATTAAATCTCAGGGCATTGGATGCAGGAATCTCTCCATGTTTTCCCTATGAAGTGGCAGAGCACCTCAGAATAGTATTAGCAATATGCAGACATGGATAATTTCTTCCTTCTCTTTTTCCTCATTTCTCTCTTACTGACTGCTTTAAACAAATCTCCATTTAGGTTTTTAATGAAAACATTTTTTTTCTGGAGTGAATCTGCCAGAAAAAGTAAATTGACATGTCATGGAATGGCTTTGTGATTTGCAGGGTGGTTTTTTTTCCTTGTTTTAAGCAGATGCAAAAGGTGTATTTTGATGCTGTTATAGTGTGATGGATGAAAAAACTGCACTGACTTTTATCCAGGAGAGGGAAGCGAGTTGTTTTCTTTCAAGGGCTGTAGATCAATTGATGTCTTACAGCAGTAATACTATGAAAGTGGGGAAGAACTCCTCTTTGATACTCGAGTCTTTCTGTTTCAGTTGGTACAGTAATGGGCTTTTGAATTAGAGGTTTGTTAAAGCTTGTATCTATTTCAGGGTATTGACAGCCGAAGCAGGCTCACTCAGCCAAAATTTATGTGTTTATCCAAGCCTGTTAAAATCGGAATTTATGTTGACTGTACTAATATGTAAGCTTTAATACCACTTCTGTATTAGAAGGCTGCTATTTGAATTTTCACTGAAGTAAATTTCTGTACAATATGCCTTTGAGTTATGGTTTATAACTGGATTCATAAAAATAAATGCTTTCAGCTGAATGCTGTTGAACTAATTCCATTTTGAAGTCATTAATTATATTTAGCTCACTGAAAAAAGGAAAGAGAAGGCATCAACTAACCCTATATGAAAGTGACAACAGAATTATTTTGTGAAGGAGCTTTAGGTCTCTTAAACTACGAAGCGTGAGTAGTTTGTTGGGTTGGTTGGTGCTTTAATCAAAGAAGTGAACAGAAGCTAGATAATGCATTGCTATACTGCAAAGACATTTTGTTTTGAACAGACATTAATACAGTTAATGCTTTCTGGTTTTATCATGTTTGGGTCTTTGCAATAAAATCTGGCTGTGCAGTGACTGTACTTGTTTGTGCAGGAAAAAATCTTTGTTTCTTCTTGTAAATCCATGAGCTTTTGACAGATTGGTAAATTTTCAAGGTAAATTTCTTCTGATGTATGTTCAACTGAAAAAGTAGTTTGGTGCAGTCAAGGTAAGACAGAAAACTTACAGCTTTGACTTCTCAGAGTGTGTGTGCGTGTATAAATAGTGTGACACTTCAGACAGAATGCTCACCAGTCATCAAAAGTGAATTCGAGATGCAACCAAAACAAAAACCAAAGCAACATTTTAGTGCTGTTTGTGTGAGCCTGCTCATTGCACTTTATTAATCAGATTTTTTGTTTCAAGGAGTTAGAGGACATAATAAACCTGCTCATTGCAGTTTCCCACGGACAGATTGGGAAATAACTAGTGGATATATATTCTTAGGCTGGAGCGTGGTACTTAGGCCACTCCGATCTTTATCCTTCCAGTTTGGCTATTCCATTTAGGTGGGTGCTTGGAATTCACATTGCCCTGGGATCACAGGGCTGATCATCTGCAGAGCTGTCATCTTGCTGAAGTGCTGTGTAATTGCCTGATCCTCTTTCCTTTGCTGCCTAGTTCCTCTCTTCTTTCATTTCACTACTTTCATTTCTTCTCCTTCATGGTAACGTTCTTCATCTCGAATTCGCTTTCTTGTGTTCTTCTTTGACTCTCTTTTGAAAGCAAGCTGGCAGTGCCTTGTTGAATCTCTTTATCAGTGCACTGAGGGGTAACAGGAGTGTGCATTGCAGGCCCTTTGTGACAGCTGGTTCAGACCAGGGTGAGTGAAGGAGCCCTGGGGACACCTCTGTGCTCTGCTCTTCTCACGCTGCACTCTCGGTTCTTCAGGAGACCTTGGGTCCTTTAGCAGCCTTCTGGAATAGGTCCAGGAACACAGAGGACAACTGGAAGAAACTGTCTTTCCATCTGGACTTTGGTCTTTCCATCTACCAAAATGCAAGTCTGGTCTCCTAAAGCTCTGCTTCCTGCCCACCAGCCCCAAAACACTGCTGACTTCCTTAGCACCGTGTGGCACAGGAACACCCCTTGGTGGTCATTGGCACCCTCAGGAAACTCAAATTCTTATTTTACCTGAGGAGCAACTGATGCTCTCAGATTTGCTGTGTTGGAGGGAGGAGATGTGGAATTACCCTGCCGAGCTGCTGCAGCATCTGAAACATTAAATCGTTCATCATGAGCTCCCTAAACATGCGTCAACTGTTCTGGTTACCTGCGTGATTAACCAGAAATCAACCACAAGCTCGGTTTTAGGAAAGTCTCAGTGAAAGCTCTGCTGTGCCTGCAGACTGCCCAGTAAATTTGAGTTTATTGAAATGAACTACCAGGAAGCAAGAAAACTGTCTGGACTTACTCTTAAGTCCTTTTACAAAGCACAGGGGGCATCACTTAAATGACATACGAGGAATACAGAACTGGAGTTACAGTGGAGTGAGCTGGTCAACCCTTTTGGAACTAAATAGTAGGAAACAAGGAAAATGCAAGAGATGATACAATTTTGTACTTCCATTGAAGATTGTTGGAATGGGGACTTTCTTGTTGGCTGCATTTTTTTACATAAAATGCTTTATGTGTGAGGTCCTCATCCAAAACTGTGGTTCCTCAGCTCTACTGAAGAACAGTGGTGAACAAGCTTCTCCCACTGTCCTTCCTGCTAACTTCATCTGCAAGAGGAGATCCCAGGGTGTGTTTGCTGACACTGATAGCCAGGAAACTTTATGGTGGCTTAGAACAGTGGTCTGAAAACTCCTGCACCCCTATCGTTAAAAAATAAAATCAGTACATCTAGGAAAGTCCAGTAGATCAAATGATCTTTCATTAATTCATTGCAGTTTCTTGACAAACTACTGACTTACAATAACATAGATTTTCCACTCATCCATAAGAAACAAAATTCATGTTGGAAAATGCTTTCCTTTTTAAATTGCACACTTCATAGTATGTTTCCATCTTCTGCCCTGCTCATCTGATTTTATCCTGGTCTGGCTTTTGGAAACAGATGGATATAGCTGATTCTCAGCTATCAGTTGAAAATATTCCTGGTGGTTTTAATCATGGATATAGTTTTTATATATATATATATATATATATATAGTGATTGTAGTATCTGGAATCTCCAGACTCAGTTCAGAAACTACGTGTGGGTAATACCAGGTAAAGCCCATTCTACAAACTCATCATTCCTTTGTACTTCCTTTGTTTCTGTGTTTCTAGAAGATCTTCCTGTAGAACTTTGCCATGGACTATTTAAGTTAACTGGTTTTATACCGGCATCTTGCTTCAGTTGAATGTGGTGATTATGGAATGCTTCTCTCTGTCTTTGAAATCCAAAAGTCTCCCAAATAAACTAAAATCCAAATAGAACCACTAAAAAATATTCATCAGAAATCTTACAGCTTTCTGTGTTTCTGTGTATTCTTACTTCTTTCTTATTTTGTGCCTTTTTTTTTTAATTAAATACTCAAGGGTTGGCAGTGCTGTGGAGTAGAACAGTGAAACATAAATATTAATTGTGGTAGAAACATTGTCTAGAATCTCATTCTTGCTTTACTTGAAAATAATACTCAATTGTCTTGGCCGTGCTGGAACAAAGACAAGACCTGAGGGATGTGCATTTATTTGGCTGCAGCTTTATTAACACATTTGGGAGCAGTGCCTGGCAATAAATCACACGGAGTGAGTCACTGCCTGTTCCTTGATCCGTGCTGCCTCTCTGGGGAGCTGTGCCAGCCCTCCCTGCCCTGGCTCCTGGGCTGCAGGTCCTGTGTGCTGGGCTGGGGGAGCCTCCTTCTCCCTTCTCCCAGCAGCACAGGCTGGGAGCCTCAGCTGCTTTTTCCCAGCTTGCCCCGAGAACCACTGCTGGCACGGCTTGGCTTTTTTTCCTTCTCTGGCAAGGTGAAAAATTTGGGAATGTGTTAGAGACAGGCACCACCCAGGAGTGGCAGGGCCTGTACCTTCCTGAGGAGCAGCTCCTTCCCCTGGAATCTTACAGGGGCTGGTGATCCTCGGTTTGCAGGGGCTCAAACTGCTCCCTTCAGTGTGGGCAAGGCTGTCAATATGAGGGGCAGAGATGGAAATGGATAATGCATGTTTTTCAACCCCTCTCTCTCAGGCAGCCACACACATAGAGGTGTGTCTGCCCTGTCACTCTGGGTTGTGACTAAAGTTTCTGCTGGCTCTTTCCTGCTGTCTCCACTTGCCATGTAAGAGTATGTTGGTCAAAAATTTCCTCTCACTGAGCTCAGTGACACTAGTGCAAAACAGCTGGATGGGTTAAAGGGTTGGTATTGTTGCCTCACTGGGGGGAATTCAGAGCTTTTAAATGCTACTTTGGTGCCCTACCAGTGAATATTTCCAAAATGGATGTTTTAATTGAGTATAATTTAGCAAGTCTAGTTTAAGGCAAGGAGCACTTGTCCCTTCCATGACATAAGAAGCAATACCAAAAAGCTGGAAGCTGCAGTATTGCAATGCCTGTATTTGTTCTGGTAGCCCTGCTGTTTTCTGTGTGGAGCTGACAGGCTGCCCGTGCAGGGACTGAGGTGCAGAGGCTGCAGCTCCCCTGGAGCCCGGAGCCGGCTCCTCCCGGCTGCAGCCACAAGGGAAGCTCTGGAGTGGCAGCTCCAATTGTCCGTTCTGGGCCAGGAGTGTGAAGGGACCCACGGGCCCTCCCCCCTTATGTAATCCTGCACAACGTGGAGTCGAGTCTGTGTTTAGAAAAGTGGTGCTGATTAGTTAGTTAGTCATGAAATCATAGGCAATTTATTTTTAAATAAACCTAATGACAGTAGTTGTGCATGCTGATTTGGAGTTGCAACAGGACTTTTGATGGATTAATTACATCTGTTGTAAGCAAACACCAGACAAAGAAAGATGAAATTCACCTGAGTTTTGACTGAGAAACTAAAAAAATGAGTTTATGTGTGTTCTGAGGATTGTCATCCACTGGTCTTACTGCTCAGGTATTTGCCTTACAGAGGGACGGTCAGGTTGTTACACTGGAAATGAAGCAAATGAATTCAGTGGTGCACAGCAACAGTGACAAATCCATTTCCCAGTCCTGGATTATGGTCTTTAAAGTCAAGGCAGTAATTGTTATTTAGTTCCTGTAATCAGTAAGCTCGTGTGTTTCAAAGAAAACTAGAAGTATTTGCTGTGTGGGCTAGGTGATAACTCATGACAGAAATTCAGCTGTTGTTTGAAACTATATTTCAGCTCCTACTTTAGCTCCTGAAAACTGTAATTGCAGACTAAATAGAAACTTTCTCTTGTTTGTCTTTCAATATTGACTGTTTGAATTGATTGGTTTTTTTAAATGACCTGATTTTATAAGGTTTTAGACTTCTAGGTTGAGTAAATTGCGTGATAGTGAAGGCTGTAAATCTGTTGAGTTATATCCTGTACTATTTAAAGAAAAGGAAAGAGACAGCTAACATTTGTGGTTTAGTCCCTTCTCACTTCACCCTCTCTAGTCAGTGTAGGCAGAACAAGGATTAGTAATGCTTGGTCCTCTTTCTAGTCTGTTTCTGGTCATTCTAGGATGACACCTGTATTGTATTTAATTTGCTTTGTATCCAGATTTTGTGCTTAGATCTTGTACTGGTTTATGAACACTAGAAAATAAAGGTATTTATGGACTTTGTTCTAAGCACAAACAAGGCACTTGACACTGTATAAACAGAAAAATACATTATCTGCACTGTTGAGCTTACATCTGGAAATGTAGGATGATCAACGAGGCATTTGTAGAACTGTCTTCACATTCTCCAGCAACTTGTAAATGTATATATGTGAAAAACAGAGCTTCCACCATTGAAATCTTTGTTCCAAGTGTAAATGTTTTCTAAATGTTTTGGAATTTCACCAGAGGATGTTTGTCAAGATGGTACATACAAATTGTGCTGAAAAGTGAGGGTGGCATTTCATTCCGAGTACAACCGAATGCAGGAGATGTCCTGCACTGTAAGAAATCCTTATGCTGTTACTAAGAAGTACACAGTCTTTAGAAAAAAAAAAACAAAACACTTTCTGGAATTCAGTAAACTTGGTTTTCTGGAATTGTATGCAGATTGTATCATCACTTCTGGAATGTGCTTTTTCCCTGGGCCAGGGCTGCCAGACAGAGCTCTCTGACAATCTCTTTATCTGTAGGGTTGTCTGTAATGTTAATTAGTGAACTCTTTGAAAAACCTGCTTCCATGAGTTAATTTATGCATAAAACATCACTGAGGGATGTGTTTTACCTGTTTCACAAGTAGGGGACTGAAGCATAGCTTAAGGGACGTGGCTTGGGCCACACAAGAAGCCAGGAATCAAGAGATTCACATTTCATTGCCTAGCCACACAAATTCAGAAAATAAATAGTTGAAGAAAAGCAGATGCAACTCTGAGGATTTGAGTCTTGGGTACAATTTACAGGATGTTTAATTCTGCCCATAGAACCTCCTTCTTTGGGAGGCCAGTAATGCTTTTGCATTCATACAGTCATAGAATGGCCTGGGGTGGAAGGCATCTTAAAAACCAAATTGCTGCAAGCACCTGCCCTGGGCAGGGACCCCTTCACTGTCCCAGGTTGCTCAGAGCTCCATCCAGCCTGGCCTTGGGCACCTCCAGGGATGGGGCAGCCACAGCTCCTCTGGACTGTGCCAGGGTCTGCCACCTTCACAGGGAGGAATTTCTTCCAACAATCAGATCTAACCTTCCTCTTTGAGTCTGAAGCCGTTCCCCCTTGTGCTGTCACCTCACGTCCTTGTCCCCAGTCCCTCTCCAGTTCTCCTGGGGCCCCTTTAGGCACTGGAAGGTGCTCTGAGGTGTGCCTGGAGCCTTCTCCTGTGCAGCCTGAACAGCCCCAGCTCTCCCAGTCTGTTCAGCCCTGGCAGTGTCTCCGTGGGCTCCTGGCCCTGCTCCAGCAGCTGCAGGTCCTGCAGGTCCTTCAGGCCAGAGGCTGGGCTGCTCTCACAGCCTGGTTCACTGGCAAACCTGCCGAGGATGCTCTCAGTCCCACCCTGGACATGTCCAATGGAATTCCCACTGGTTTGGGTGCAAGGGGCAGTCTGGTAGTCTGCCTTCTATTTGCCTCGAGCTGGTAGACATTGTAGTCTTCCTTGTATTTTGGTAGTGCAGGATTTTCACTTTCTGTTGATGCTTTTTTCACTGGTACAACCTGTAATAATTGTTATTTATGGCTGATATCCTCACCCAAAGGACTAAGGAGACAGAATTTGAGTGTTAACCCTTGCCAGGGATTTTTACAATCTCAGCCCAATGCCTCAAAATCATAAGGCAGGAGCAAAAATCCCGAGGCTGGTATTTCAATTTTAAAGCTGTCTTTGGGAATTCTTGTTTTCCTGAGTTTGTGTTTGTTTTTGAATATGTGCTTCTAATCTAGCAAGGACATAATGAGCTCTTGAGACATAATAAGCTCAGTAAGACTTGAAACACTGTTTACCACTTGAAGTATTTATGTGGCTTCTATTCCTATTCATGTATCCAAGCACAATATGGCATTTAATAGATCCTCACAGATAGGAAGCCTCTAATCCTGATGTTCTGCAGGTATGAACTGAATTACAGAAAGGATGTGCCCAGCTTTGTGAAGCCTTTTAATCATTTAACTGGTGGTGTGTTCAGCAAGTTCCCACATTTGACAGGAGTTCACTGTGTGCCCAACTCTGGGGTAGTTCTGTGGCTCACACACCATCCTTGTTAAAGCACAGGGACTTGGAGCCACATCTTTCCAATCCTGTAGTAGCAATCCTGAGCTAGCCTGAAAGGAAGAAATGTTTCCCATATGCTTCTGAAGGAAGGCAGGAAAATTCAGGCTAGAAGGACGGGTTGTAACTGTGAGGAAAACAAGCTGTTGGAGCAACTTCTTTTAGAATCAGGATGTGTTTTCTATCACTTGATGGCTCTGTGTGCATAATTATGGCACTTAAAAAAGAAGTGCCTTCTAGTATCGCTGGTTGGTATGGGCATCATACAAAACCTGCTGGGTGAAATTCCATCATCTCTATCACACAAAAGGTGAATTTGATTATAATGTTATCTACCACCCTCATGTTTCTGTTTATGTAAATTTTCCTTGAACTGATTCCATTATGCTGATGCTGGAAGCAACGTGTTCACAGAATTTCTTCCAGTCCTAATCCCATGATATTTTGTATCATGCGGTTTTATCTCTTCTCGTCAGAAATTTTGGAATTGGGAATATGAGGAAGGAGAATGGGATACAGTCTATCCCTAAATGTTGTACAGCTAAATTAGCACATTGGCACAGTGCAATTATTTTTGCACATACGGAAGACGCCTCCCTGTAAATTCTTTGTGACATAAGGTTTCTGACTAAAATTAGGTCACGGCTGTTTAATTGTTTAGGTGTCCACCCACGAGGGAGCTACAGAGAGCTCTTTCAATTCCTTGCAATCAAGTAAGTAGCAGTTACTCTCATTTATCCTCTAAGGAAATAGTCCACCAAAAATAATATGTTGATTCCTTAGCCCCTCCCTGTCAGTAATCACTCAGCTCTTGTAGCTGCAGACTGACTTGGCCTTCAGCACCGGAGTGTCCAAGTGCCTCAGTCATTAATTTTCAGCTTACGACACTGGGGTGATGTAAGAAAGCGTTGTCCTCGTTTCACGGCTGGGGAATTGACACATCAAATGAGTGACTTGCTTAAAGGTTCACAGCAATACTGGCCATAGAAACCAGTGACTTATTCACAGACTATTCTGTTTCTTGGAAAACCAACCCAGTGTTCCTTGTCCTTCTGCCTGCTACCCCAGATCTCCTCGGACCAATTTAGCAGGCCAAGAGTTTAGGCCTGTGTGTATTTTAGCCTCCCATAAGCTGGCATTGCCAAACAAATGCACCCCTCCCTTGTGTGAGCACAAGCAGCATCTCTGCTGTCACGTGGGGAATTAAGTCAGGAAACTGATTCAGGTTAAAGTTAATCCCCAAAGAACAGTTTCAACCTGAGTCGTTCCTCGTTGGGCACCACTGAAGGGGGAGAGGGAAGGAGGGCGAGGCCAGCTCTGCTCAGTGACTCCATGTTTCTGCTGCCTGAAATGCTTGTGCAGTTAGTGGGGTCAAATTCATCAAAACCTTGACCAAAATGAGTTCTAGTTCCTTCTTTTCTGGAGTGCACTTCGTGTGCTTTGAGTGTTCCCTATGTTCCCACCCAAAGCACAGGGACAGACTGTGTCCAGAACACAGAGGAGCTCTTGGGATCAGTCTTTGCTCTGGGCACATTTTACATATTCCCTGTATGGCAAGTTTTTTGTGTGTGGCCGCTAGTATTAAAAATGCTTGATTCTGTATAACCTTTTTCTGTTTGGAGTGAAACTATGTCTGAGTAGTTGCAAATGCAACCAGAGAAGGAGCACTGTTAGCAGGATAAGTACATTTATAAAGGGAGTAAAGTGCTGTAAGTGTGGAGCTGAATGCCTCATCTCACCCTGCACCACGCTGACCTACATGAGCCCACATTCATTTGCCTCTCTGCCCTGAGTGGTCCCAAAGAAAACAAGACCAGTTAGAATCATGTGTGTGATTTTGGTCTTCAGGTGGAGCCTTTCTGCCATGACTTCCCACATGAGTCAGACGTATGGGGAGAGTCTGCCTGTGTTCCTGATCCCTCTCTCAGAAGAAGTGTTCGAGGCCTTCCCAGTCTCTGGGCTGAGGTGAACATCCAGCTTTGACAACCAAGTACCAAATGCTGCTGCTTCATTTAAGGACTGCAGCGCAGGAGAACCTGTAACTATGGAATGATGCCCTGCTCCTGACTGCATCAGAAGTCCACAAAAATGTATGCAGTGCCCTCGGCATGCTAATAACTTGGTTGTTGATGACTAAGGCAGGAAGAAGGGTGCCAATGACACCTAAAAGGAGACTGAAAGGAATCCACGTATTTTAAAATTGCTGTGGAAGAGGGCAAAACACCTTTTAATGACTGCTATTAATATCTTGAACCTTTTCACTTGAACTGCCCCATGACCCCTGGGAATCTTTTTTGCCATCTTAGTTGCTGAGCCCTGTTCCCCAGCTTTTCTGCTTTTTCATTTTGTGGCTGGAGTGTGAGTCCTGGCTAAGAGAGTGAGAGGATGTTGCAGATGGTCCTCAGCCCTAAACTTCTGTAAATAACCCTGGCCTGAGTCAGCCACAGCCCCTGTTCCAACCCGGCCACCTCAGAAGCCTCAAGAGAAACGTGTGTGGGATTGTTGTATTTGGGGGTTTTTTGTTCAGGCCGTGTTCAAAGGTTCAAGATGGGGGCATAAATCGTTTGATTTTCCTCCTCAGCTGAAGACAGATCATAACATTTAGAGCACAGCCACTTTGTGTAGCAGGAACATAACAAAAACCAGATTTTAACATAGTCACTGGTTCCTTTGAAGGAGGCAGTGTTAGCAATTATGATCTAGACTAGACATTGGTAAGAACTTACCAAATAATTATAGGCTTCCTAAAGGAGTATAGTATGAGTAATTGCAGGTTTAAAAATGTCATTATGAGGAGTAGTTTATACCGAAACTTCATCGTGCTCTTTGAAACCAGAATCTGTAACTCTCATCATGCCACAGCACATGCTTGCCCTTCTCCACAGAAGAATGTAGACTCGCCTTATTGTACAGCAAATGTTCTGTGGTACATTATTTAAATTAGCATATAATAGAAACCTAATTGCCCACTTGGGCCCACAGCTTTAGCTGGTGGAGATCAATGTGCTTCCACTGAAGTCAGTGTAGCAATGTTGATTTTCACCCTTGAGGATCTGGCTCAGCAGCTTGTTTCTATTCCAGCATTGTTAAAGGAGATAGTGTGTTTAGAATATTAAACCATGGCATTGTCAGAGATAGTCAACTCAATTTATGTGCAAGTGAAGAGAAATAAAGCGGTAAAACCATTATTTTTATCTGAGGATTTCAATTTACATTGTCGATTATTCATATTGACTGATCTGCTACAACAGGGAAATCATGAGCGTGGGGTCATCTTGTTGTGGTTTTAATTTCCTACGTCTGTAGTTATCTAATCCTCTCAGTGTGAGCAAGCATGATTAGTATTTATTTCTATTCTGTGTGCCAGTGCCCTGGGCCAGGTTCTGTGCTAAATCCAAAGTGACTCTCCTACTTAATTGGCATTAACTTGTGCTGCAGTAATATAAATAAAAACTTGTACTTTCTGTGTGAAGCACTCACAGCTCCCAAAACAGATCTCTTCTGTATGGATATTCTCCCCTCATATTTAGGCTTGTGATAAATCTGTATTTTTTACTCAGTTTGGAATTTCTTCTGGCATACTTAGGGAAGCACAGATTTGGAAAGACTCGTTAACCACTGAGGCACTTCCAGGGGCCTGTAGCTGTACCCTGGCTAAGAAATTGCTACACGAAGAACAACACCTGTCTCTCAGGAGAGAGTCAAGTACCAAAGGGAACAATAATTCTTCACTTTGTCAAATGGTTTTTACAATCATTTGGAATGCTTGCTTAAAGAAGCTTATTTTATTTCATGAATGCTCTATTCAGAAATAGGCAAACTTTAGGGCTGGGCTGAGCTGAGCCAACAGTTCTTTGTGGAGTTCCTTTCCTTTCCTTTCACTCCCATTATTCTCAGAAGACCTCTGGCTGCTCCCCCACTTACCCCTGCTTCCATGTGTCCCCTGGGAGCTTTGGATAATCAAAGTTATGCTGCAAGTACTCTTCAGAGAGTAGGATGGGGGAATTCTGGTTAAATGGTTTGGGTCTTTGTCAAGGACAGTACAGTAACTGACTGTGTGAGCCTTTTGAAATAGCACAGTGCTAAAACTCCAGCAAAATTTGGAGTTGCCTGGTGCTCGTTGCTGTCTGTTTTCTGATGTGTGCAGGGCACAAGCGTTGGAAGGAACATCAGCAGGAATGATGGGTAAAGACTGTCTTGAAAGGGTTGAGAGATTGTGTTCATCGCTTGCTAAGTTACTGTATGGCTTCATTCAGCTCTGGTTACACGGTGGTTTTCTTGTCTTGACAAAGATGAAGCTGAGCTCCTGAGCTGGTTTGGATTGGCCTTGGATGAAATGATTGCTGTAATACAGGTGCTGTTTCTATTATTTTCTTCAAACTTTTATCAAGCCTCATTTTTGGGGGGGGAGCACAAATTGACATTCACTAATTGCCCGCTTCTACCTTTTTGAGTGATTTGGCCTTTAGAACATGGTATTAGCCATGTGAAGCGAGTTGGGTTTATCATTTTAATCTACCCAAAGCACTTAGCAACGCTCAAATCAACAATCTTATTCTGTGTTCTTCTGTTCATACTTGTATTTTGCCCAGTTCTGTGGGTCATAGGGTCATTGTGTTCTCCTTATTGAACTGTCAGACTTGTATGAAAAAGATGTCAGTGTTTCCTGTTTGGGGGAATTTTTTTGGTGGCCATTTTGCAATTTTGTAAATTTTATAACCAGAAATACTAAGGCATTCATATAGGTGTTGGTGATAAGTTCCATCAAGCTCTTTCGTTTTTAATAGGGGGTTTCCCAGGTCTTTTTGTGGGCTTCTTTCCCTTGGAAAACATGTAACACATGTGACCAGACACTTACATAAAACAAGATATCTTGTGTTGAGATAAGGAAATCGTCTTCAAGCTAGATATCCGAGACCAGCATTGTGTTATCTCCATTGCAAAGATAACATTAAAATTCTAGAGTCTGGTGGCCAAATGGCACAGCACCAAACAGGATAGATTTTTTTTTTCCTCGAGTGGTAAATCGTGTTAGATAATTCATGATGCAAACTGCTGTTATTTCGAGAGTATGTGAGCCTCTGATGGCAGAGCAGATTTTCTTACCTCTCTGGGTTAGATGAAAAGCTGAAGGAACTTTGAGAACTGCAGGAAATGGCAGCAGCTTTGCTGCAGTAGATCAGCCGATGCTTCCTCGCTTGTATCGCTTTACTCCCCAGAGTGTTCGATGTGGTGCGGCTCGTACGTGCTCTGCTTCTTGCCTTTTTGTGAGGAAGAAGCGGGATCGCAAAGATAATGGGAGAAGGCAGTGGAGCATTCATGGCAGTAATTTCTAAGAGCTGGAGATAAATAAGCAGGCAAAGTTGTCGACTTATCTGGGTGGGGGTATTAGCATTTTGAATACCCTCTGCACAGATGCAGTTATCACTTAATTGCCTTTACACTAGAAAAGCATTTTGTAGCTGTAAAGAAAGAACTTGTGCACGTGTTCCACGATGGTTCTCTTCTGCTGTACCAGATCCTCGGGCTGCCCTCGGCACTGCTGGTGTGACTGCGGGGAGGGAGAGGGCAGGGGTGCGATGTGCCCCTCGGGAGCCGGGGTGCGCTGTCAGCCCTGCCCGGCCGTGCCGGGCTGCCCTGAGCGGGCTCCGACCTGGGCCCCGGGGCCAGGGCCGGGGGGCGGCTCTGTCCCCTGTAACTCTCCCGTGCCGGGCTGCCCTGAGGGGATCCCGGCCGTGTTCCCGGGGCCAGTGCTGGGGGCCAGCCCTCTGCCCTGAGGGGAGACCCGGCCGTGTTCCCGGGGCCAGTGCTGGGGGCCAGCCCTCTCCCTCTGACCCCTGCCCTGAGGGGACCCCGGCCGTGTTCCCCGGGCCCATTGCTCCGGGCCAGCCCTCTCCCTCTGACCCTGCCCTGAGGGGACCCCGGCCGTGTTCC
>VXBR01006665.1:203350-248766 GCA_013400215.1 Cisticola juncidis
CCTCTGCCCTGAGGGGATCCCGGCCGTGTTCCCGGGGCCAGTGCTGGGGGCCAGCCCTCTCCCTCTGACCCTGCCCTGAGGGGATCCCGGCCCTGTTCCCGGGGCCCATTGCTCCGGGCCAGCCCTGTCCCCTCGGGCTGCGGCTGCTGGTGCTGCCTGTGCCCCAGGCCCGCTCCCTGCCCTCCGCTGCAGTCACGGCAGCTGGTCCTGGCTCTGGCTGCCGCTCCCACCCTGTGTGAACGCTTGGGCTGCCTCAGCAGCGGAGTTTGAAGGCAGCGGCGAGTTCACTGTGGGGTGCAGGGCCTGGCTGCCCGAGAGGCCGCGGCCGCTCCTTCCTTCTCTGCGGTCCCCGGGACAGCGCTGCCCCTCGCCCCGGGCCCTGCTCTGCCAGGACGGACAGATGCGGCAACCAGGAGAAGACGGTCTGTCCATTTTGTTTCTAACCTGTCAGAAACAAAGCAGGGTGTTTTAAATTTTAAAGGAGTTTTGTGGGAAAGCAGTTGCTGGTGTGGTGATTAGAGAGGCTGCAGGGAATTCCCACCGAGTCCCTCCATAGACCGAGGTGGGTGTTTGGTGCCTGAGCACCTTCGTTTGCTCACCCGGATTTGCTGAAGATTGTCGGAGTTGCACAGACAACGTCAGCAACACCCTCAATTCAATGGGGTCTTTTTCTGTGCAATAGTTACTTAGTTTGCTTGTAGTCACTATTTTAAATTTTGCTATCTAAGCATGTTAAGGTTTTACTGGTATTATTCCTTCAACAGCAATATTGGTTACTCCAGGCATTGTTTAAAAGCTTATTTTTTTTGCAATTCTTAAAGAGAGATTTGGCTTAGAGCGAAATCAGTAAGGGGAAAGAATTAGGAAATCAAACCCTTCCTTTCCCTTTTTGAACCTCTCGGTTTTCCAACCTCAAATAAGTACGTGAAAGGGGTTTAACAACTTTAAATTGGATTTTGGAATGTCAGATGACTCTAATAGCCTTTGTACACAAATAACAACAGAAGAGCTGATTATTGTTTCTGGGCTCTGCGATGCAGTTATGTAATCATTAATCTTGGCACTTCTTTATCTGCAGCAGATTAGGAGGCCACTGTCATTTTGAAGACTGCCATTAAGTAGACTTTGTTAGTGTTTAAATATGCGAAGCTTAACTTTAAGCTTCCTTAATGTATGCGGTGGAGGTATCCTGTGCCTTGAATAGAGCTGCTGGAGTAAGTTTCAGTCACATATCTGCTGCCACGGTCTGACCTCAGACGCGGGTTTATGTACAGTGTTTGTTAATCAGCCTCTGAAGACACTTTGAAAGCTTTTTAAGCGTAAAGCATTAATATATCTGTTTGGAGCAGCCAGCAAACTTGCTTTATCTACTACCTTTCAGTTGGTTTAATCATCAAGAGGCAGGAAATTAAACGCTATGAAATGAGAAGGCAGAAAGGGTTTTAATGAAGGTCGTAGCACCTAATCTGATTGTGGCAAAGGAAGAGCTTGTGCTAGACCTTTTCTTTCCACAAGCTTGTAATTTTCTAAACCGTTTTTGTGGGCAGATACATTTTTTTCTTTCTGATCCTTGTCATGAAATGAAGATGGTTTTCAAACACTGAGTATATCATATATAGACATCATAGGGTATAAAGAGCCTCAGAAACAGAGCTAAGTCCAGGGAGATAGTGTGAGCGTGGTTGGTGGGAGACATCACTGGAATGTGTGGTTTGAAGAAAATGTGTGGGAATAAAGCTTTCTGCTGTGACAGAAATGTTTTTGAAGCTGTTTGATAGACTGATGGTGCGTTTATTTTGTTGTAAGCCAGAGCGCGTAAGATTTCTGTCTCCAGTGATGGTATCTTGTAGGTTCTCCCTGGTGCAGTTTTTGGGGATGGGCCACGGCGTTTTCTTGCTGTGCCCTTTTCCAGAAGATCTGAGGAACCCTGATCCCACATACACGCCAATATTGCTCTGTGAGGTGGGGCAGGGGCTGAATGAGGAGAGAAAAACAAGCACATTTGTTCAGCAGAGGTTTGATCTTCTGTCATAAAAAAGGCTGTGAGCTTTCTCTAATGTCTGCATTTGCTGGTGTCTTAATATGTATCAGAAAACATGTATCAGCTGTAACCACTGCTTGGTTTTGAACTACAGTAATATTTTCTTTGAAATGGGGGAAACATGGGTATAGCTGATGTGTTTTGTGCTCCCCCTTCAAAACCTAGAGGAGTAGCCCAGGATGTGGCTGCTTCTGGTGTCCCTCAGTTTCGGTCGTCCTCTGATGACCCCTGCAGAGGACTCACAGAGAGGAGCTGTGGCAAACCACACACATACACTGGAAATGATGGCAGTGGAAAACACCTTTGTATTAAAAACAAGGGACCTGACCCTGTGTCAGGCTGGAAAGATGAAGAGTGTGGACTTCAGGAGAACCTCTTGTGCGAGGTTTGAGGGACTCTGGTTGTGATTTGCTTGCAATAGCCATAAATCACAGACAGAGTTGAAGAATTCAGCAGTATTGGCTGCTGGGTGATGAATCCAGGAAGGAGGTGTTGGAGGGAGTTAATAAATGAGTGAATGCAGCTAAAAGGCGTTTTACTGTTTAGACTTCTGGAGTTGGTTTTGGTTGTTATTGTTCATCTCTCAGATGAATCATCCGAAAATGAAAATTTAAACTAGACATTTAGAGTGCACCTTTGTGAGCAACTAATGATTCTGCTTGGCATACAGCATCAAAGGAAGCCTTTTTAATGACATCAAATTCATGTACAGCCAAAAAGAAAAATATCTTAAAAATGCAGATGTAGTCACATCAGAATGATGGAGTTTCTAGTCTGGGTGAAATACTTTTTTTTTCCCTGCAACTTTTTATTCTAGAATTAATTTCAGGCTTTGAGTGGTTTTTCATCAAAATGCAGCTCTCTTGTAGGGATGTGGTTTCTGCACCAGCCACGTTTGTCTGGCTTTAACTTAATCATGCACAGTCCCATTTCTCCATGCACAGTGACAGGTCATGCAAATTCTGCAGAGGCAAAACCCTTTATAAAATCCATGCAGCCCACAAAACAGCAGGACAAGGCTGAATCACAGCAAACATTATGAAAGGACACTTTCTGGCTTCCCATTGCTTTGTCACCTTTTCTGAGTGAGCTCCATATTCCTCTTTCCAATCCCGTGCTCTCTCAAGGAGTGAGCTGTGAAAGTGGAACCTGACCTGGCCAAATGGAGAGTACCAAGGACAGCATTGTGGGCGTTGTGATGGAGAGCTGTGGTGGGGCTGGGCTGCTAATCAGAGACAGCCCTCTGAGGAGTCCTGTCAGAATTGTTCGTGCTTGCTCTGAAAGCTCGGGGCACGTTTGTGCAAGTGATGAGGCTGCAGTGGTACCTCCCCAGTCAGTGCTGTAGGGTCACTGCAGCCCTCAGGTTCTGGGCCTATCACCTCGCTAAAGGGTGTGGTTGAAATCGCAAATAATTTTGACACTATGTTGCAAATGATTTTTTTTCTCAGGTCTGTGTGGTTAGCTGGGGTTTGTTGTTTCCTTGTTGATTTTTTTGATCAGGTACCTGTGGCTGTCGTCTGGTCTTTTCTGGTAAGCAGCCTAATAAGATCACTGAACTGAGATGTAATTTTGCAAATGGATAGCACAAGTGTGTGTAGCTCCTTAACAAATCCAGTTATGGAGCTTTCATGTTGTATAAAAGGAGGTCAGAGACTCTTTACTGCTGTTCTAAAAGACCTTTGCTTAATGAACGCTGCTGTAATTCAGGTGCCAGCTGAGGTAACTCCGCCTGGAAACAGGGGCTGGAGTGATTGCCTCCCCAGGATTGCCCCCCCAGGACTGGGCACCCAGGGCTGCTTGCAGCCTGGGAGAGGCAACAGGGAAAGGTTGTTGAGCTGTGATAGCTGTGTTGTACTTGACTTGCTGAAGTGCTGCTTAACACTGGTGAGGGGCTGATAAGTTCTTTATTTTCCTACTACAAGTGAATAAACAGAAATGCCAGATTCTCGCCTAAGCTGGTGCAGTTAATTAGGGAAAAGAAGGTGGGAGGACAGTGTTGGAGTTAACAAATTCCAGTCTTCAGAAGACCAGGTCCAACGCTTGAGAGTAGGAAATTACATCAAATGGAGGCTCTGTGCATTAATCTGTGAAGAAAATGTTGGGGTGATTTGGACCTGTCACTGTAAAAATGCTACATTTCTTCAATAATTCCTTTATTTAAGTCAAATCTATTAGTTTCTTCCAGAGATTTAGAAAATAGGGCAAAAGTACAACTAGATTTAAGCTTTTCAGTACAGGTTTATTTTTGAAGGAAAGGGAGAAAAATTCATTTAGTATTGTCTAGCTAACTCCAGCAAATAAATTAATCCTGTTCTCCTACAGATTTTACTTGTTTTCCTCTCCATTAGTGGTAGATAACGAAAGATCATCATACAGACACCAGGAAGGAGAAATTGGTGTAGGTTTGCTTTTCCCAGTGCAAGACAGCAGTGAGTGGCAGAGATTGCAAGAAAACTCAGACTGAGCATTCAGGGCTGCTTTGCCTGCAGGTGCACAACGCGTTGGCCCCAGCTCATTCCCGGTGTCTCTTTCCATTTGACAGCCCACATGCCCTGCCTGCTTTGGGCAGCACAGGCTGGATCACAGCAGAGCTGTGCCTGTGCCCTGCTGCAGGTGTTTGTCTTGACAAATGCCCCAGGTTAGTAATCAGCTGTAGGAAGAAATTAAGACTGTCAAAACATGAGTGAACTCTAGAATCCTGTAAAAACAAACATGATGGATGCACACAAACCTCAGCTTGCTGCCTACTGGATAAATGCAGTAGCAAATTAGAGCAGCAGAAGGCAGTGCTGGCAGTTCCTGTGGTAATAGCTCACACCTATGCTGCTCCTAAAACTTGTATTTTGTGTCATTTTATCAAGAGAAATCTTTTGTAGGTGTCAATAGACCTGTAAGCTTTGTTTTAGAAAGGGAGAAAGAAATGTAACAGCAGTCAGCCCCCAGCCCTGCTCTTGTACAGCCCCGTAGCAGCTCCTCTGTCAGCAATGCAGAGCGCTGCGGATTTGTGGGGCTGGAGCTCTGCTCTCTGTGCCTGGGATCATAAGAGCATAACCCCAGATCTGGCAGTAAGCACCAGTCATCTGAGGTAGCTGGAGGTAGGGGTACAGATAAAGGATGATTATGCTGCTTACACAGATAGAGGAAATGAAACACCAGCTAGCATTCCCGTGCTCACAGCATAGCAGCACTAGTGAGATTATAGTCTCTGTAGCACCTATGTCTTGACATGCAGTTCAGAGCTTTGATTAAAACCATACTGTATTTCATTAGAGGATCACATGATCTCAGTGTCACTGTGTTTGCTTTTCTTATGAAAAGATTTTTCTGAGTTGCTTTATTTTCCATTCAGCCTGGTGAAACTAATTACACCCCAAGCTGTGTTCATTGTAGCCAGTGTAACTCCTGTTAATTTTCAACCAGAGAAGAAGAGGCAAATGAAATAATTGTTTATTCATAAGCACCTGAGCCACCAAGAAAGTGAGAAGCCAAAACGTGGCAGAAACAAATGGGTGTTTTGTGAAATTTGGAAGTCTGTGCTGACTACATGGAAACCATCAAAGTTTGGTTGCTGTGTGTTGTTACTGTATCCCTCTGTTGTGCCTGGTGAAGGACAAAAGGGGACCCCCCAGAAGAAATTGTTGCAGTTGCACATCTCTAGGTGCATATTTCTCCATCTTCATTATTTGTGTGTAAGTTCATGAAAGAAGTAACAAAGCTGGAGCTTGGGGAACTCTGTAGATTTTGTGGAGTGGGAAGATGTTAATTGCCTGTCCTGGATGTACCAAGGGGTTGCCTGTCCCAAGAGCTGCTCCTGTGCTCCTGGGCAGCAGAACACCAGGGGATGTGGCAGGCCTGGCTGGTTTGGTTGAGCCCAGGCTTGGATTTTGGTTTGATGTTACAGTTTGGGCTGTGGTGTGGTTCAATAATGTGGCCAGGGTCCCAAGCTGCAGTTATCTCTACCTGTCACTCCTTCAACAAGGAAAATCAAATAATCTCCCTTTCAGGTGCATGCATTGCTCAGTCAGGAAAGAGTGGGAATATTTCTGGATGGATAAAGACAAGACAGTGGAGAGATACGAGTGTTACACAGAAGGAAATTAGAATCACGTACACATGAATGGGAGGGAGCAAACATCATCTCTGAGTTCCTCTAAAAACCCTAGACCAGTTTTTAGCTTGTGTTCCGGAACACTTACAGAAGTCCTCGATTGTTTGTGTTGGGATGTCGTTTGATTTTTCTTTATAGGAATTCAGAGTATTATGGTGATATTAAACTAAGGGTTTGTGGCATTTTTCTATTTGAATTCAATATTAAAAATAGAGACCTCACCACAACAACTTTACTGAAATAGTTTTGCCTTTTAGAAAACCCAAACTATTTTCCATCTTGCCTTATTTCATTAGACATTCAGGTGTCTTTGTTGAAGCCAGTGCTTCATGAATTAGCAAAGCTCTAGTTCTTTAAATTAAAATACGTGTCAGTAAAATTTTGTGTGGCTTAAAGGAAAACAATAACCCTAAACATCCGTGATCCTGGCATGGGAAAATGAGCTCCTACTGCACTGTTCCCTTCCATGTGCCCAAATCAAACAGAGTTGAAGGAATTTATATTGATTCCTCAAAGTCAGTCTTGCAAGCCCCAGAAGTGCTCAGGTGGTGCCATGCTCTTTATCCTGTATCTCCTTTAATATGAATGTTCCCAGTGTTTGGGAATGCTGAGCAGTGTCAGTGACCTGCTGAGGGATCCAGCTGTGCCCAGGCCCACAGAGCTCATCCTGGCATTGCAGCATTTGTGTGTTTGAGGTGTTGCTCATACTTTACTTTTAATTAATACTTTGGTGGCCATGTTCGTTTCTACTCCACCCATCACACCCACAGACTTCAAAGGATTTGTACCAGTATAACCTCAGTATTTATTTTATTACCAGTGTGATTTCCTTAGGAAACAAGGCTTGGAAAGGTTGTTTGTGTTTGTCTGGTTTTCTGCCCATCACCCCAGTCCTCTCCATTTCCAAAACATTTCAGCCAAGCTTGAGAGCATCAGTAGTTCCAAAGATGTGAAAATTGAAAATCAGATAAAGTTCCCCATCTGATGCCCCCCTGAGGGACAATGAGGGAGGAGAATCTGTAACAGAGAGGAAGATGCCAAGAGTGTCCCATGTGCTGGGAAGGCTTCTGCTGGAATTTCAGCCTTACTGGACTCCAGACAAAAAAAATCTCTTTTGTTAGTCCTTCTCTGGAGCTGTGTGTTGGCAGGTCTGACACTGCAGTCTCCAGTGGGGCCTGCTCAGGAGGTCTTTATGGTGGGGATTGTGAGTGGGATAGACACACCCCACACGAGGAGTGGGCAAGCTGTTATCAAACCCTGCCTGTGTGTTCTGTTCTGTCTCCAGAGCAGCCATTGTCCCCAGAAACACACGGATTTCAGTGTCGGGTGTGTGAGAGGCAGGTGGGCACTTGAGAGTGCAGGGACGGGGTGGGCAGGGCTGTGCTGCCACCCGTGCTCGGCTCCGCGCAACTGCAGCCTTTGGGAGCTGCAGGTGTTCGCAGGCGAGTAATTTGCAGCCAGCTCAAATTACTTAGGGTACATGACAGAGCAAATTATTTAGGTAATGAAGCTGAAAATGCAGGAAGATTAGAATATTATATAGTAAAATCATTCCGTGTTAATTCAGTTTGTGATCAGATATCATGTTGCTTTAAATACCACATTACATGCAGTACCCTTGTTTGAGCCAATGAATATGTATGAATGTGTCACTGAATATGCATGCCTTCTAATTTAATCAATATACTTACAAACAGCACTAGCAGGGATGTCTGGCACAAGCTGCATCCCTCTAGGAGCAGGTCGGCCCAATCTGTGTGTGTGTACCAGGTTCATTTCTGAGCCCTTCTGGGTGAGCTGCACAGTCACACACACACCTGAGAGGATGGGCACGGGTGAGCCACGTCCAGGGAAGGGGCTGGGAGGGGTTGCTGCAGCCAGGGAAGGGATTGCTCCTGGAGCAGTGCCTGAGGCCCAGGAGGTCCCACTGCAGCCCTGGGGCAGGGCTCAGCTCAGCTGGCAGCTCTGCTCACTGAGGAGGATGCACAGTGCCCACGGAGGCTTTAAGGACCGAGGTTGGTCTGCAGAGTCAGCAGTGTGTGCTGCAGTCCATCCATTCCGGGTGCAAAAGCAATTTCTGGGCAGTGCTGCCTCGGGGGCTGGGACCGGGAGCTCCCTGAGGCGCTCGAGTCCCAGAGGTGCCAGCGAACAGCAGCCGGGACTCTGCTGGCCCTGGGAGAGGAGAGCACCTCCTGCACAGGTTCTCCTGTCCAGAAAATTATCATTTTCTAAATTCAGGATAGTGAGACACAGTAGGATTTACCTGGCTTTCACCTTCCAAAAGTTAGGCTTGTAATTGAAATATCTTTAAATTCCTTCTCTGTTGAGTGAAGAGGCCTCTCCACTCAGGGGTTCGTGTTGCTTGTTATGAATGAGGTAAATCATAGGCCCTTTTTCCTTCTTGTTTTCTCTTTCTCCCTTCCTTTCCTCTCTTCCTGCCTCCACTCTAGAGCAGACAAGACAATTAACTTCATTAATTACCCAGATTTCTAGATCACTCAGGTCAGCTGGGTGGATCTCCCCTAAAAGGCAGACATGGGACCAATTTTTGTATCCACAGAAGAGCCCTTCCCACAATACCAAATCTGAGGTTTTCTACCTGTTGTGAATTGGGAAAAAAATGTTATTTGTATGCATGTACAATTTTAAAATAACAGTGTGAAAGCAGAGGGAGGAAAGGAAAACTCCTTTTTCTACCCCAAGACCTAGAAGAGGTCTCTTCACTAGAAACAAGCATTTTGTTCAAAAACATTAATGGGAAAGAAAAAACTTCTGTCTTTGGAAAACAATTGTTTCTTTTAAAAACTGTGTTCCTCAAGGTGCACTGGTAAGGCACTTTCCTGTGCTCAGTGTGCTTCTGTTTAAGGAACTGGGGAGAAAGGTGAGCTGCGCTTTGCTTGGCTGTGCAGGCTCCTGCCCTGATCTGAGTCTGCCCCATGAGTTAGAAAGGGAGAAATCAAAGATTACAATGAGCTTGTAGAGTGCATTCCCTTACAGATACAGAATTAGATTGTCTTACTTCTCTACTGCCCAGACTGGCCAAGGAATAAAGCAACATTTCATGATGTGGGAATTAATAAAAAGGGAGAGGCTGTCTAGAGGGTTTGGCTGGGGGAGGGAACTTGCAAAAGGCAGGCAAACCCAGCGAAACTGTTCCAGGTTTGGGTAACAAACTCTCCTGGAGCAGGAGGGACTAAGACATAATCTCCTGTTGCAGGTGCCAGCAGAAGATGTCATTGAGCTCTCACTGGCTGGCTGCTGGCACATTCCCTAGGAATTAGGTGGAGGCAGTGGTGTTATTTAAGCATTCCAGAGCTGCCTCAGCCAGTTGCCATGTGAAGACACAGTGGATGGAGGAAGAATAAATGTTCAGGGGGAAAAGCACTGGCTTTCTTGCCCTGTAATACTTGGGCTGAAGTTGCTGTTCAGTCTGATTCTGAGCAGACCAGGGCCCACACTCCTTTTTCTGGAAGGAAATCTGACGTTGCAGCAGCAGGACAGTTCGCAGGCAGTCTGGGGATAGGAACAGCTCCAAGTAGGGGCACATTAACTGGGGGTGTTAGGGAATGGCAGAGGCCCTCTGCTGTGGAGATGAGCTGGTTTGCCACCAGTTTGTAGGGATTGCTGCCTCCAGCCCTGGGAAGGTCCCTGCTGTCTGTCAGGAGCCCTTGTAGCAGCTTGTTTGGTGGTGGGTCTTGGTGCTCAGGCTTCCATTTGTTGCTCTGGGTGCTTTGTTTGGGCTTTTATTCCTCCTCCTGCTGCCTTTGGCAGAGAACAGCCTTGGTGGGATTGTGGAGCACTGTTATTTCAGGGTGTGAAAGAGTCTTAGGCCTTTAATCTGGGAGTACAAACTACATCTGTCACCTGGGTATCTGTGGCGGTTCCTAAGCAACCACAAGAGTTTATTTTTTTCTGCAGTTCATATTTAAGAAATAGTTTGCTCATGCATGAACCAGCCTGAATCAGCCTGAGCACCACCCCAGGAGACAGAAATTGTAAACTGTAATTTAGGCTAATTCTAGTCTAAAGCATGAATTAGAGTATTTTATGTAATCTTGAAAAATATACCATATAAATAAATGTAAGCAGAGAACAGGTACAATTAATTTGAGCACAGTAGGAAGCTTTAAGTAACTCTGGGAATGTGAGAAACCAAGTCGGAACATATTCTTGACATGTAAAAATATTTCCCACCTGCCTTGTTTGCATAAGAACAAGGTTTTAGCAAGTACATATTTGCATGTCAAAGTTAAAAGTGGGGAAAATATTTTCACCCTTGTAAGAAAAAATGCATAATCTTGGCACAGGCAATTTGCATTTAGTAAGTTTAAAGTATCTTAAGTCCTTTCATGCTGTATGGGAAGAGTATGAATGTGCGACAGGGGTTCCATTTCAATGAGTTGATTTGCAAAGGCACCACGTGGAGCAGTAATTGATCTGATCTCTCTGTGCATTAATTTGTACTACAATTGGCTGTGGCAGTCCCCAGCGATTTGTGCCTCTGAGATTCGTCCATTGTCCTGCATCTCAGAGTGCAGCAGTGCAGTTGGAGTTTAAATGCTGCGTGCCTAATTGAAAGCAAGTACCTTGAAGATGTAAATTTGAGGAAATCGGGAATCCTGAAACGATACCTGATGTGGTGCCGGCACTCATAAAAATGATGCTGGGCAAATGCTGGCACAGCTGGAGCCTGTGAATCTGTGGAGATTCTCTAATACCAGTAAAGCACCCTGGAAAATGCATTTGGGACTAATTATGGCACCTTTTAGACTATTACTAACCTAGCTTTAGGCCATCACTTTGAAGGCATGTTACATTCCTTCAGAAACACTCTGCAAATGTCCTGTTGCTTAAGAAATAGGGATTGCATAGACAGGCTTCATGGGTGATTTAACTAACATGCTGGAGATTGTAGATAAACTAGATCCAATTATATCATACCTATTCAAAATAAGGCAGTAATTATGTATATAAAAGTGAAATGTAAAAAATACAGTGCCATGTAGCTGTGGAGATAAGCCTTGTCACTACCCTGTCCAAGGAGCTGCAGAAGGCTGCTGATTCACTGCTGCAGAGGAGAAAAATAATCATTTGTTGAAAAGGCACAACTGGGATTTGGTAGAGCTATTCTGGAATTTGCCCACAGGATTGCTCTCTGCATCTGAACTGCACATGATACAAATTCTGAGTTTCTGTGAATTTCAGTCTGTTCTCCAATTTGTTGATGTGAAGGGGGGGTTATGCCTCCCTTTCTGCTGCAAGCTCATAAACATGTGAGGCTCAAGTAATAATTCATGTAGCACATTAATGAAACAGCACACGCGTTATTTTCTCCTTTTATTAGTTCACTTCCTGCTCCATTGTGTTTAATGTGTTAGCTGAAAGCAAAGTGAAATTAAAACCATTTTTGGGCAAGAAGTATTTCCTTCCTTAAGTGTCCTAAGCAGACCTCTTAATTTCAGCCTGTAATTTCATTGCTACAAGGATGGTGGGGTGTAAAGGTCAGGGCTACCAGGTCTGTTGATGCAGCAGATCCAGGGGGTGTCCTGCAGTTCAGGGCTGCCTGGGGAGCTGCTGACATGGCACTGCTGCCCAAGGCCCTGGGCAGCCTTCCTGCCTTCCCCATCTGAGCCTTGGAGCTGCTATCGGGGTCCCTGAGCAAACAGGTCCTGTCTGGCGCTGCTCAGCTGCCCCACTGGTGCATTTGATGTCACCTGGGGAGTATTTTGAAGGGGTATTTTAGCACAGTCGGTGCTGTGCTGCAAGTCTTTTGGGCTTCTGCTTTATCATTTTCTTCTGTTTTGGGCCAGATCCTGAGCTGTGTCGTGCTATAGTGAAACGGAGCACACAGGAGTACTGCAAGATGATTCTTGGTTAATAATAAGCAGCCAGTCAGGGATTCAGTGGCATGCAAAATGCAATGGTTTTAGAGTGGACATGACTTTCTGAGAACAGAGTACAACTGCAGCTAAGCTAATGCCTTGTA
The DNA here is from genome assembly GCA_013400215.1 of Cisticola juncidis. NCBI lineage: Eukaryota > Metazoa > Chordata > Aves > Passeriformes > Cisticolidae > Cisticola > Cisticola juncidis. The sequence continues at coordinate 215,486 of VXBR01006665.1, forward strand.
AGACAGTAGCATTAGATGTGATTTTGCGTGTTGTCACAGACCGGATAGCCATAAATTGGATGAAATAGGAGCTCTCTTAAACAGTCAGGCAGCTTGTGAATGGCTTTGAGCTCCTCGAGGAGGTGAACAGCACTTGTTAATGTGTCTCAGTACAGACACAGCAAGAGCTGTACTTGTACTGCTCCAAATAAGCCTCTTCCAGAAAATTGCTGCAGCTTCATCCCAACACACTGCGGCAGAGCAAGAGCTTTCCTGGGATTTCAGTCACCTACCTGTGTGTGGTCTGTGTTTGTGAGCACCACCAGGCACAGGTGAAATGTGCCCTGCTGGTGTCTGATCACTGAGGCACTGCCTGTGCACTGTCTGTCCAAACTTGCACCAAAACAACTGCAGCCATGCACTCCAAAAGCAGCTGGGAGGTATCCCTGGGCAGGCAGGAGTCCCTTCTTGGACCCGTGTATTTACATGGGAAGGTGCTTGATTTAGAGATAGTCACACACCAGACTGAATTCAGTGGGTGGGTTAGATGTATGAATTTACATTTATCAGGGCTTTCATGCCTTACAAGTGTATGGCATCTTCCAGACTGTGCCAGCTCCTCTGGTTTCATTAAACTGAGTGCTCTGTATTTTCCTGCCTTGTTTGTTTTGTGGTGGATAGTACACAAATAGGTACTGATAATTCCTTTTTTTCAGCTGTAGATAAGTTTTGGATTTCTCATGTAAAATGGAGTCAGTCTTCACCTTGTAACTCCTCTTCAGGGCTGGCCAGCCCTGTGAGCTGGGTGGATGTTGGTGGCTGTGGTAAAGGTGGTGCATTTGCTGCCAGGCAGGGCAAGCTTTAAAATTACCTGCTATGGTAGTGCATGGGTACAGTTGGAAGAAACCTTTCCAGTGTCATCTTAGCTCTTTGGCCAGAATGTGAACTCTCCTGTTCTTTTTGGCTTTGAAATGCTGATTCCAGCCTTCTTGTGGGTTCTTAAACACCTTCTCAAATGACCCATTTTAATAACCCAAAAGCTATTATATAACGAGCAGCCATAATTTAGTCCAAAGCTCTAGGGGATCCTTGCAGTTCAGCAATGAATAGTTAATGCAGTATAATGTTTAGCAGGTTATTAGTTTTCACTGTACAAATGCTGATCAGGGAATGCTTTTATAAGGTGTTTAAAAGAAAATGTAATTAACTGGTTGCGTGCTTCTGTTGCAGCTCAAATTGAAATTATTCCATGCAAGATCTGTGGAGACAAATCATCAGGAATCCATTATGGTGTCATTACATGTGAAGGCTGCAAGGTAAGCTTCTAAAATATTAAGTCTGAAAAGAAGCATTTAGCCTTTTGATAGCGATTATTTTCCTTCTTTTTTTAAAGAGCAAGCATTGCTTCTAAGTTGAATATAAAATCATTGGATCTTCTGAAGTGCTGGGTTTTTTGGGCTTTTAATAGGATGTTTCTATGGCACACACACAGTTACATGCTGCAGATTTTAGGACAATCCTCAAAATCACACAGATGTGCAGAGGAATGATCTGCTTCCAGCACAGCACCAGGAGCCTGCTCAGTGCACTCAGAGAGAGAGGACGTGTCTGGCTTTGCTGAATCTCCCTATCTGGCTTTGCTCTGTGAGTTGATATGAGCCCCTGTTGAAATAGGTGGGAGCTCTCCCCTCTGTTTCTCTGGCCCTCTGCTGCAGTCAGAATCTCCTCTGTTTGGCAGGGAGTGGTGTTCCACAGCAGCTCCTGGTGTCAGCATGCTCAGCTCTCACTGAGAGCACTGCCTGTTCCTTGCAGTGCAGTCACTGCTGTGTAAGCCTCAGGCTTTGAAGCTTTTCCTGTAGTCGTTTTCCTTTGGTAAATCCAGTGAGCAAGGATTGCACAGGAAGCATTTCTGTTTTGTTCAGTGCATCTGTCACAGCCAGGAATTAAACTGGACAGTGCCAACAGCAGGCAGGAGTGAAGCTGATCACTGCTTTTGATCCCTGGTGCAGCAGCACAGCCCTGGCTGGGGGTGACACGGTGCGCACAGCATGCTCTGGCTTGTTGCTCTCTTCGTGGATCGATGTTGCAATCCCATACTCATAGGCTTTCTCCTCCTAATCTATACTTGAGGTGTGAAGGATTGATGATTAGAATAGTTTTTAGTCTGCTCTCCTGACCTGCTTGTACTAAAACCCATCTTCAAAAAGTAACTTCCTTGTGTTCACATTATAAAGTTTTCTTTTGTGTTTTTCCCAGGAAGATTTTTGTGTTTTCATTTCCACATCCTCTCAGTCTTGTGGAAGTATTGGTAACAATGAAGGAAAAAAACTAAATGTACGAATCTTGGAATGATAAGGGAACAGCAGCTTCTGCCCTTTGTGACTGCTGTTCCTATGGAAAATGCAAGAAATGCACTAAAATGCATTGATAACCAAGTGGTGATTTTTCCCCCTTTATGTTGTTAAGCAGCCTTTGTCAAATTTCAGCTGTGGGAAGTGCAGACACTTTTTGTGACAGTTCTGCTGTTTGACTGTCTTGTCAAGAGGGTCTGAGAGCTCTTTAATCTTTAACTGGTCTGTGCCAGAGTGCCTGGGAGAGAGAACCCTTCCAAACCTGAGTGCAGACACAGCAGGGTTAACGTGGTGCTGGTGCTCAGCTGGGCCTCCCCACACTGCACTTCTTGCAGAGCAGCAGCCCAAGGACAGGGAAGCTGCCAGCTTTATTTTCCTTCCTTCATCTTCATGAACTTAGTGAGAAATATGTGTGCAGTATCGGTGTTTGAGAACAAATGATTTTCCTTCAAATGTTGTATAAATCAAGTTCTCTTGGAGCTCTGTGCACTCCTCTGCTTCTGAGAATTCCACCAGAATGGTCAGCTGCTGAGAAGGACAAAAGGGAGGGCAGGGAGGCGGGGTGCTCAGCACACTGAAACCCATTGGGACCTTGGAAGCAGAGTGTGAGAAGTAAGACAGGGCCCAGGGAGTGATTCAGGCATTTTCTCCTCCTCTTGAAGGAGCACAGCAAAGTTTTGTAGCCATACAATTTCAGACAGAATTTTAAAGCCAATTAATACCAACTTAGTTAACCAAGTTACCTTCCTTTGGGAAGCTCACTCCTAAAGAAGCTCAGTGTTTTTTAATTGCCAGAGCCCAGATGACCTGCAGGTAGTGACAGACTGGGGTAGTGCTGGTGGGCCTGAGTCCCAGGAAGCGTTTACATGACCATGGCCTAGGCAGCATTTAAAATGCCCTGCTGTGGCTGATGGATTCTGCTTGTGCTAAACTCTGCCCCAATAATGTCAACAAAGTCTCACCCAACAGAACTATTTTGGCTGGTGGAGAGGTTGGCATAGCTTGGCTTCTGCCAGAGCAGCCAGGTGTGGATTGGTATGGGTTTCTTTTCCCAGCTTTTCTGTGGCTGTGACTGCTGCAGGTTTGAGCACGCTTACGGTGCACTTCATGTTATGCTAAAGCTTCCTTTGTGAGAAGTACCTGGCTACAGAGACCTCGTTCCCAGTGCTGTGCCTGGGCTCCTGCAGCCGCTGTCCTGCACAGCCCCAAGAGGTCAGCGAGGTTCTGCGCAGGTGCCACAAACCCACCCAGTGCAGCAGATGCAGGAGCAGGGCTGTGGCTGTCAGAAGGCAACAGCTGCGGTGCTGCTCTCCAGCCAAGCCTGCCAGGAAAGATCTACAGGCAGCAACAGCCACAGCAAAGTGGGGTGTTTGCAGCTTGGACTGGTTTCACTCCACTTTGGCATGAACTTCAATGTTACTTAATCCTAATGTTGACTTAAATGTTACTCTGTAAATACTGATAACCAGCAGAAATACAATTTATTGAAAACCTGAAGTGGAGTTTTAGTTGCAAAGACCTACTGTGCAGTTCTAATCTGTATTGGAGATGAAATCACTAGCTCTTGGCAAATTAACTTTTGCTGATTCCACTGCTCTTCTGCAGCCTTGCAGCCCTTGCATTTCAGAGTTGAAAGTGTTCTGAACAGGTTGAGTTGTTACATTGCATTTCACATAATCAGATGTGAAGATTTGTAATGAAACCCATTAGTGTTTCTTGGGAGGTTTTCATTTCCTACCTTGTTGTGATGCTGCTGGCTGTTTTTATGAAGTTATTGGTAGTGTTTTGCACAGGCATTGAGGACTCCCAGCTCATCAGCCTATTGAGCTCAATTTGAATCTGCCTTTAAAAAAGTAACATTTAACACCCCTTCATCATCTCCCCCTTAACTGAAAATTTGAGGTCTTTAGCCAGGCTGTATTTTACACTTATCTAGGAGGGCTTATTATAAATAAAATGAATTTTTAAAGAGAAGGTAGTTGTACGAGTGCTGCTGACAAAACTAGTATCTGTATGGAGCACTTCACTCAACCATTAGCTGTGGGAACCCATTAACAACCTTTTATGCTGTAGGAAGGACCGTGCTGGGAAAGGAGAGTGGTTTGTACACGTCCATGTTCTTTTCTCCTGGCTGAAAGTGGAATTCAGTTCCACATGGTCATACAACGAACTATATAATTTAATTTGCAGATGCAGTTACTTGGGTTTGCTGTCAATAGTTCATGCCCAGCTGACCCACAATGGTGTAACAGTCCCTCTCTTTACCTGACTGCATGCAGCTGGTCTTACAGAACCATCCATGCAGGGCATTTCTCGGCATTTCAGACACTGTCAAAGGTTTAGCAGTACTGGCTTTTTTGTCTCTTGTGTTTTTGAGACCTCAGACGATCTTGTTCATTGTAATGCAAATTGCAGCCGGGTTCTTTACTTCAGGAAACAATCCTGATGTGCTGTCCCTGCCCATCTCACATTCATTTGTTGACAAATACAAGCTCACTCCTGTCTTTATTACAGAGGTAAAACTGAATGGTTTTGCTCTGTTTTCAGTGACACTGACTTTGTTAACAAACACTTAATTGACATGGTTTATTAAACAATATTATCAGAGCACTCTCCTCCGTTTACAACTGAAATATGTGCTGGTGGTCATAGAAGGGTTAAAAATCCAATTTGAATGTTTGCCTGTCTTTTGTATTACAGTGCATTTTTCTGATGTTTCTTCGAACACAAGTTGTGTTGGTTTGCTTTAGAAAACAGCAAAAGAGTGACTCCCTCCCCAACTAATTGTTAATTGCTCAGAATATTGCAAAACTTAATGATACGTGGAAGTCTTTAAGTATTAGCCATAAATCATGGGATTATGAATAAGCCTTTGTTGTCACAGGCTCGCATACAGTCATTCCAAAACGTCTGCCATTAGGATGCAGCAAGGCAGCTGTCAGCTGTTTTCTTGTAATTAAACAGCCAATGAGCAGCTAATTAAGACATATGTGTATACAGAAGTGGAAGTGGGTATGTTAATGAACTGTAGGAATCAATTCATTAAATGAAAATTTGTCAAAAGACCAAACATGAGCTCAGCGTTTGAGCCCATGCGCGGTGGAGAGGGCGCCTGTGCCGGGCCATGTGGGACACCAGGGGAGCACAACTGGCTCAGGAGCCAGCTCAGACACCAACGTCTCCAGTGCTGAGCTGAGCAGAGGAGCCACTGAAACTATTCACAGACTTAGCAAAAACTGCTATTTACATTTCAAAGCCCTTTTTTAACAAGCTGTTATTCCAACTGACTTGCAGATGAAAAGTTGTTGCGCTCTTTTTCCCCCAAACCTGATTTTGTGGCAGCGGATGAATACCTGTGCTGTGTATAAAGAGGAGTCTGAAGCGCAGGGACTGTGCTGGGGCTGGATGGTTGTGCTGACATCAGGAGGGGCTGAAATTCGGCCCAAGCATGCCATGGCCGGAGCGCTCTGGCTCTGGGGCTTGTCCCTGTGCTTCATCGGGAGGGGTGGCTCTGTCTGCCCCATGAGGTCACAGAGAACAGGGGCTGTAAACAGGCGTGCAGTAAGAGGCATGTGGCCTGGGCTGGCTTGCATAAGGCTTGGATGTATGCACGTGTACCAAGCATGCATCCACCTCCTCCTTCCTGGTGGAAAAATTACAGGCGGCTCTGTGCCTCTGGCAAAAGACAGGGAATATATGAACAGAGTGGAGTTTCTCCTTTTAATAAAGGAGGGAAAAAACCTAGAAAGAAACTGTGGGTACTTACAGAAGGCTCCTGTAACAGGGGCTTCCCCACATGTCTTAGAGTGATGTGAAAGCCCAAGGACCACCAAAAGCATACAAAAATCACAAGTAAATGACAGTACCGTAGAACAAAAAATCCTCACTTGACCTTCATGGTCAATTCACTCCCAGATCTCAGATACCTGTGCTTCTGAGCTCTGGACAAGTTTAGATGAGTTTTCGAAGTTTGTGGCAAGGTTTCTTCTTTCTTTAGCTGCTGCTGATGTTTTCTTGGGTTTGTTTTTAAAAGCACTCTGTCTCTGATTGTAAAGTGCAACTGCTTTTAAAGGCCTGGGTTCAGGCATTTCTGCTCTACTGGAAATTTACCTTCAAGCTGTAACTTAGCTGATACATTGTACACTAAAATGTATTGAGCAGCTGTGTCTCTAGGGAAATCTGGAAAAGGAAAGGGCCAGTATTTTCTCCATTATAATACTAAAAATAATCCTCAGCTTGACAAGGCTATTCTTAATAAAATATGCCAAGTGGCAATTCAGAATCAGTGTGTGTGTATATATATATCTCAGCTAAAGGAAAACATATGGATCCTTGAGGTTATTGGGACATGTTAGTTGCACATATTGTTTAGTCTGACTTCCATAGTCTCAGGGGTGGCAGAGGGTTTCACACAGCTTGTATGTGAGCTAGGAAAGTGTTTGGAGACCTGAAATTTTGAGGGACTGGCGCAGAACCTTGACCAGTCACTGGTCAGCTCAATCCCTAATCCTGTTTTTCTGGTGAATGGCATTGCATTTGGAGTTCAGTGGTGTGAACATGCTTGTATTTGCACTGGAGTGACAGACTCCACTGATGGTGCTCCCAGGACTGGAAATGAATCAATCTATTTAACCAAGAGATGGTTTCTCTAGAGGGATCAGTTGTGATGTTTGAATAGTAGACATTTCCATGATATTTCAGATATTCTTTAGGATGAATTGCATTGAATTGGAGGTCAATATGTGCAATACTTCAGTCTCAGTGACAATTATCTCACTATCAACAAACATAAAAAAACAGTTGAAAGTTCAGTCATATAGAAACAAAGACCAGAAAAAAGGGTGAGAAATTATGTACAGGAAAACAAGATTAAAGATAGCATCTTCAGTTTCTGTTTTTTTTATATTCCATGTTTCCTCAGTAAAGTTTAATAAAAGGGGTGTAATCAGCAGAGACTGGTTCCCTCCTGCTAAGATGGAGCAGGGGCTTTGTCTCAGTGTTTGGCCCTGTTTCTGTCTGCAGGCAGTTTGGTAGGAAGTACTTGACTGCTTGAGACTTGTCATGCAGAAGTCCTTCCTTTGTTTGCTCCACCAAGTATGTGTGCGTGTGCTGAGGGACTCCAGCATGAAACCTTTGAGTAAATAACAAATTGGTAAAAGTCCAGCTTTAATTAAAAGGTGCCCAGCCTTTCCAAGGAACTCTTTTCTTTGCAGCACTGTTAATTAATCCATTATGTGGCAACATAAAACTAAAATAGTGTGCTCACTGCTCTCAAATGCCTCTTTAGAATGACTACATCTTTGCAGAATCCTTGTGAAGTAGGTATTACACACACAGCAGCGTATGTTTGGGCAGTCTGTGGCAAAAGGATGAAATGGACTTCAAAGCAAACATCTGCAGAGTGGTTAATGACATGCACCCTTCTGGGGGAGACCATAAAGTCGTAGCTGTGCGTAACCTTCCAGCTTCCTTTGGAGATGGGGTTGCTCAGGAGAGAGATCACACATAAAACATGTTTTAGCTTTGTCCCTCTTTAAGGATCTAAATCCTGAAGAGAGTTGAACACAGCCTGTGCTGTCAGCATCAAACTAACGCACACTGTAGCAGCAGTAGGTGACAGCAGCACCAGTGCAGTGGCCATCCCTCTGTCCTGGGCACTCGTGAGCACCTCAAGTGCTGCTGTGTCTGGTTCTGGGCCCCTCACAACAAGAAAGGCATTGAGGGGCTGGACTGTGTCCTGAGAGGGGCAGCAGAGCAGAGGAAGGGTCTGCAGCAGACAGACCAAGTCTGTTACTGGTTTTAAATCTGATAAGGAATGCCTGAAGGTACTGAGGTTGCTTAGTCTGGAGAAGAGGAGGCTCAGGTGTGACCTTCTTGCTTTCTGCAACTCCCTGACGGGAGGATGGAGCCATGTGGGGCTCAGACTCTTCTCCCATGGAGACAGCAACAAAAGGAAATGGCCTCATGCTGTGGCAGGGCACGTTTCAATTGGGTATTAGGAAAACAATCTTCACTGAAAGGATGAGCAGCATTAAAATAGGCTGTACATGGAAATGGTGGAATCATGATCCCTGGAAGTGTTCAAAAACACGTGTGGATGTGGCACTTGGGGCTTACTGCTGAACACAGTGGGCTGGGATAATGTTTGGACTTGATGGTCTTAGAGGTCTTTTCCAGTCTTAATGATTCTGTGACTCTATTAAAAACATGTTAAGAAATTGTTCTTTGTAGGAGAAACTGTTCAGCATTGTGCTGTGTATTTTTTAAACACATACACACACTGGCAAGGCTGGACATCGGAGCCTGCCACTGTCACTCCAGAGAGCAGAACAAGGGTGTAGCTGTTGAATCCTCCCTATTTTGGAGAACTGTGCCATCCCAGGAAAGATAGGAAATCAAGGTTTCTAATTCATTTTATCTCATTTGGAAAGAACTAGTGTACCATATGTAATATGAGATCAAATCAGTGAATAAAAAGTGTAATTCCTTTATGTGTTACGACACTTTTTAAATGAACTGTTTCTTGCTAGTTACTGTTTTCTGTTTATTTCTAGGAGAAGGAAAAAAACAACAAACCCTTTAGTTTAACTTGGTTTAGTTGACTATAGAGCATTTGAACTTCTTTTCTGTCAAGTACACTACTGTTCAGAGTCTTTATTTGCCCCATCAGTTACCATTTTCTTGACTTGTGTGTTGCCCTTTCATCCCAGGGCTTTTTCAGGAGGAGTCAGCAGAGCAATGCCACGTACTCGTGTCCCCGGCAGAAGAACTGTCTGATCGACCGGACCAGCCGGAACCGCTGCCAGCACTGTCGCTTACAGAAATGCCTTGCTGTGGGGATGTCTCGGGATGGTAAGCGCTGCCAGCTCGGGGCCTGCCTGCAAAAAACTGACCTGAGGGGTACTAGGAGGGATGGTCAGCCAAAATACAGCATTTATTGCTAATTGTGCATTGGGCTGGTAGTTGAGATCAAGTGAGTTTTAGATGCTGCAATGTGTTTTTCTATGTTATATGCTATGTTAGATGCTACTGTGTACTCAGATAAATATAAATCAGGGTATGTACAGAGTTCTGGGATTTATCTTTTTTCCTATTTACCTATTATAGTTACCAGTTAAGAGCTTTGTCTCTGGTCATTTCTTGAAGATGCAGATTTTTAGTCTTATGTTAATACTTCCTCTATATATTCATTCCAGCTTAAGTGATCTCTTGTAGTTGCAAGTAGCACTGGCTGGTGCATGGGTATGGATCAGAACTGCTTCACAGTATCAACAGAAGTTAAATATGTGTATAATGAATGATGGAAATAATTCAAAGAAAGAAAGTGTTTTTTCAAAGATAGAACTCTGAAGAAAAGATGTTCCAGTGCTGTTAATATTGAGCTCAGAATTGCAGCTCGAGTAGTGACGAAAGCCCGCCTCTGCCAAACAGTTGCTTATGTAATTCAGTCAGAACTGGCTTTGCAGCTGAGGCTTGCATGGCTCCCCCACAGACCAAACGGAGCTGCCACCACTCACCCATCCGAGCATCTGACGCAGTCCTTTCCCCCGCTGCAGTGACAGCAGCGCTGCATGTCCTGCAAATGCATGCACATTACTCTGCATACATGAAGCCCGATCATGGAGATTGTTTCCAGATCACATTTACTTCTTGAATTACGTTGTCTTTTTTGATTTACCAAAATCAAAAAAAAACCTGAAACAGTTGATCATGTAATGACTAGTTCCTCCAGTTTGTTTGCTTTCCTGTAGAAAAGCAGAAAGCAGGAGTCACCTTTCTAAAGGATGAAGCTTCTACAGCTGATACAGGTCCTTGAAATCCCATGCTGCATCCTTGCGAATTCTCTGGATGCTGCAAACCAGTTGCTGCTGGCTTACAGCTAATGCTCCTCAAAGTCATAGTAATGTGGAAATACACCCGTGCACTTGTGTGCACACACACGTAGGTTTAACCATTACTCATCTACTAAACATTTTTGCTTATCACAGAGGTGCTGAAGGCAGGTTTGGTGGTTCTTCCCACATGCTTTGGTCCCAGTCTCAGTAAAGCTTGCTGTTCGTTCACTTGACATGGACCCCACATGTTGGCACCACACTGCAGGTTCACTCCACAGCATGAATGTACAGCTGCTTGGAACTGGACAGTTGTCTCAGGCCAATGTGTTCTGTTTTAGCTTCTACTTTTCTAGGTAGGGTTTGAATGCTGGAGAGATGCATCTGTCAACCTCAACAGACAAACAAGAGAAAATCTTTCCAGTACAGAAGTGGAAAGTTAATGAATTAAGCTAAACCAATGGCTTCTAATGGTCCCTTTCAATGGCATGTCAAGACAGTCTTTTAAAGAGCAGGTGCTACAGCTGTGTCCCTGCAACTGAGAGGTGGTTCTTAGGTCTGCCCATCCTGCAGGTCTGGGGTTTGTGGTGTATCCCTCCATGTAGTGTTTAAAGACTCACAATTGAAAGGCAGTGGTGGATGTGCAGAGATGTAATCTCCTGTGTGTCTGTATTTCAGCTGTAAAGTTTGGTCGAATGTCAAAAAAGCAGCGGGACAGCCTGTACGCCGAGGTGCAGAAACACCGAATGCAGCAGCAGCAGCGCGATCACCAGCAGCAGCCGGGAGAGGCAGAACCGCTCACACCAACATACAATATCACCACCAATGGGTTAACAGAGCTACATGACGACCTCAGTAATTACATTGATGGGCATACCCCTGAAGGTAGCAAAGCAGACTCTGCAGTTAGCAGCTTCTACTTAGACATACAGCCTTCTCCAGATCAGTCGGGTCTTGATATTAATGGAATCAAACCAGAACCAATATGTGACTACACACCAGCATCGGGCTTCTTCCCTTATTGTTCTTTTACAAATGGGGAGACCTCTCCAACTGTGTCCATGGCAGAATTAGGTAATGAGAGAGAAAAGCTTCCATTGTCATTGTTCTAACAGTACCCTTTGGATTGAAGTGACACGTGCAGCCAGGCGATAGTGAGAATGCTGCTTCCGTAGGGCTGTGGGCGTGCCTGGGCATTCTTGTGTGAAGTGCACAGCAAATACCCGATCTGGGGGCACCCGGGGAACTCCTTACTGCTCTGCACTGAAGCTCCCGGGGGACTGCGGTTCATCAGCTCTACCAGTGTTGCTTTTGCTTTCAATCCTTGCAATAGAACGCTTGGAATACTGATTAAGAAGCTAATTTTTAGTGCTGAGAAAACAGGGCATTCCTTTATTTGCAGATTATTTCTTAACAATTCATCTCCTTTTTCATTACCTCAATACTGTTGCTCCTAACAAAATGCGATGAGGCTGATTTTCTTCTGCTCTTTACCTGAGGAAAGCACCAGGCTAAACTGAGGGCAGCTCTTGTCACTTGTTGAAGAGGATCTGGCCCCAGATACTGAAGGATATTTTTGAATGGAGCAAGTTTTGATAATTTCTCTAAGAGCCTTATAACAACCAGATTAATTAGCACATTTTTACTTTAAGCTCTTCCCTTAATGATTACACTAGTGCTGAATTCCACAAGTATGACTTGTCAACAGCTGAGACTGGAGTTAGAATGTGCTATGTGAACAGGTTATAAACAAAGTGGAACTGGACATAAAAGAAGTGGTTTCATGATTCCATCAGTTATGTAAGCAGACAGGCATTTAAAACTGATTCTTAAAGCTTGCTTAAGTAACATTTTTTCTAATTAATTTATTATGAAAACCTAAAAATAGCTCAAAAATCAGGTATTCCACATTAAAATTTTGTGTGGTTTATTTTATGTTCTTTTGAGAAGTTTTGCAGAGAGGAAGTCACAAGAAGCTTGCTTTTTGATGTCCTTATGTTGCAGAATGCTGTTCTCTACAATGTAATTTGTCCTGACAGCCAAAATATTGTGTCTGGCTTCAGTTCGAATAATTTCAGATAGGTAAAAAGGAGAAGAAAATGTCAGGACAACAGCAATGCTACCAGCTTTGTCTCAGTGAAATGATTGCTAATTTCCTCATAGAAGGTATTAAAAAGATTAAACTCACAGAGAAAAAAAAGGGTTTTTCCTCTGTAGGCCAAGTGTTGAGTTTGAACACTGGCCTAAGCTAAGTTTGTCTTGTTGGCTTACCTTTATTTACACAGTGCTTCATTTAAACCCTGCACAGCATGATTTGGGTGCCCAGCATTAGCATTACTGAACAATGTTTGAAGAATGTTTGTCTGCCAGACGAAGGTTTCAATTTAAAAAGGTGTGGCTGTTCAATGAAAGTATTTAGGTGTGTGCTGAAATACAGTCCCGAAGTGAGGCGGAGGTTTGTGAATAACATGGGAATTTTTCACCTCCTGTATCCTGCAAGGGCACAGGGATCATGCTGTCAGCTGCTGCTACCGAGAACAAGTGTTTTAACTACACACTTGTAAAAAAAAACAACCAACCAACCAACCAAAAAAAAAAAAAAAATTGCTCTGAAAGACATTAGAGTTATGGTGACAAAGTATAAATCATGTTGTGTTCTACCTTACTGATTGGTCAGGTAGCACATATATTCTGATTTTACCTCATCTGTATATTAAAGACTTTTCAGGTAATATCTTAATCCAGCTACTGACAGACTGATTGGTCCAGCAGTTCAGTTTGTGAAGAGTTGGTTTTGATCATTACCAAACAAAGCCAGTTTCACAGAGAACCAATACTGCAGTCCCTCCCAATACCTCCATGTTGTAGTGGCCACCATTCCTGTTTGGTTGGAGCCTTTATTTTCAGTGGCCCAACAAGCAGAATTGTGTGAGACAACCCTGGCTTCTACTTGTCACATGCTAAAATAGGAGAATGTGCTCACCTGAAGGGTCAGAGTAGGAAGATGGAAGTTAAATAAAAGTGGAACTCAGGTATCTAAATTCTACTCAGGCTTCTTATAGTGCTCCTAAATGTTTATAGAACCAAGTTTTATTAGTAAATCTGCTTTGTGGGTCTTTTAATCGAGTATAACAGGAGAAAATAATTTTATTTGGAATTAAAACATTGTATGGAAATTCTAAATCATGGTGACGTGAAATAGGTCACTATTCTAAAGCTGAAGGAAGAAACCCCTAGTGTTAGTGATTTTTTAGTGTGTTATGTTAATCATCCGGATTCGCTAATGCATTTTCCCGATATTTTTTTAATGCTATGAGAGTAGGAAAGGAAAAAGACATTTTGCCCTCCCAGGCAGCCTCATGAGACCAGAGTCCTACTTGAGAGAGCTCTAGCTAAGTGGTAACTGTATTTCTCTGCTGGCAAGCGTTGGCACGGGCAGCTGTGCCTGGCTGGCAGTGCTGTTCTGTCCCGTCCCTGACGCGTCCTGCACTGCCATGTCCGCGGACAGCTGCGCGCCCTCGCTCGGGGGTGCAGCACCGCGCTCCTTCCCGTAGCTTGCCGCGGCTGTGCTCGTGGTGTGTCCGAGCGCGGGTGTCCGGTGCGGGATGTGCCCGGGGGGTTCCCGTGTCCGTGTCCCCCGGTCCCGCTGTGCCGCCGCTCCCAGCCCGGGGTCGCGGCGCCCTCTGGCGGCGTTGCGGGCACGGCGGCGCTGCGGCCGCGTTAAATGGCTGCCGGCCCGAGCGCCGCCGGCCCGAGCGCCGCCGGGGGATCGCACCGCAGCGCTTCTCTCGCTCGGCTCACCCTCTCCCCTCCCCCGGTGCAGCTGCAATATACGAGCTTGTCTCGTGTCTGAAGGGATAGCTTTGCGTTTCTAACGCTTGTCGCTTTCTTCTCTTTCTTTTAGAACATCTTGCACAGAATATTTCCAAGTCTCACATGGAAACTTGCCAGTACTTGAGAGAGGAATTACAGCAGATAACATGGCAAACTTTTCTGCAGGAAGAAATTGAGAACTATCAGAACAAGGTATAAAAGCGTGCCAAGCTACGGCATGGTTTCTTTAAAGCATGGTATTTCCATAACACACTGCAAAATTCACTTTTTCACTGCTTTCTCCTTACTATCAGGAATGTCTATTTCTGTGTGTTTAAAAAAAATAATAAACTAGAATCAAAAGCAGCAAGATGGCCAGGATATCCTTTGCATTTGTGATTTTTACAGGTGTAGGAAAAGGCGTTCTCCTAAAACCCGTCTCTGATAAAGCTAGGAAATAATAGGAATTTTTTCAATCCTAATTGGCACGTTGTTTTCTTCTCTTAGTTTGTCATGTCCTGGATCAACAACAACAAAAGCTGAAGCCACTGAGTTTGTGATGTTACAGGCTGTGTTTCGGTTTGAGTTTATAAACACAGAGCTCCATCAGGTTTCCAGCCTTCGGGGTTCCCTGCAATCCTGATTCATGCTCCAGTTGTCCCTCAGTGTTTGGGTTTTACCTGTGGAGTTGCAGCACAGTGCTGCCATGCCACCAGGGTATTGTAAGGTCTAATCAATGTTATTTCCAACATGCCTTCCATCCACAAGCTACTACCAATTGGCTACTTTTTGAAAATGGCCTTGGGAAGCACTGCTGAAGCACACTGTTCTTTGAACATATTTTCCATTTCTGCAGAAAAATATTTAACCTTTAGGAGTATAGATTTTTCTACTTTAGGTGATTTCGTTCTGCATTATTATCAACACTGGAAAAACTCAGTACTTTTGTGCCTTCCTTTTGTTGTTATCAAGATGATTTTCATTTATGAACATCTTTATCCTTCTGAAGATGAGCTTGATAATTTGCATTCAGTGCAAAATAGAGAAGCTGATAGGAAAAACATGATCATGCCTTGCTGGTGTAAATTGGCATCTTATTTTCATGCAGAAAAAAGTTCCCACTGAAATGACCAAAATCATTGTGCTTTGACATTTTTGGCTTATGGAATGAAAGTTCTCCAAGGTGGATCTCTTCTGACATGACTGAAGAAGTCTCCCGTGGTTGCACTGTCACTCATCCACATGGTTTCGAGGTCAATTCCCCTGTCTTTTAAGCAGACTCTAGCCAGAAGTGTTGGAGAGAACTCACTCAATTTTGTTGTTTGGGATTTTTTAGCTCAGTTTTACTTTCTGTCAATGAGCTTTCCAAAGCTTGGTTAGTAATTTGTGCATTTCTCTTCTCTCTCACACAGCAAAGGGAGGTAATGTGGCAGTTGTGCGCAGTCAAAATAACAGAAGCTATACAGTATGTAGTGGAATTTGCCAAACGCATTGATGGCTTTATGGAACTGTGTCAAAATGATCAGATTGTGCTTTTAAAAGCAGGTATGTGGGTCAGTTTTAAGGTCTGCTTCTATTAGTCTTGCCTGAGGAATGTGTTACATGTTACATACAGTGGTTGTATACATGTATATTCATATGAAGTACAATGATCATTTAAAATTAAATAAGGGAAACCCTTGCAAATTTTCTGAGTTTGAAGTAACATCGTCTTAGTCATTGTGGGGAGAAGGAGTTCAAATCTATCTATTAAATTCTCACTATGGACAAAGGGAGCAATGAGTGTGTTGAGATGTAAAAATTGGATGAAGATTTTGAGTGGGATTTTTTTGATTGTTAATAGTGAATATTTCAAGGTAAAAATCCATATTGTTCTATGCAAAGTATTGTAGAAGTAATTTTAAGTAAGATTACAAATACTCAACCAAGTTGTTAAGGCTTGATGAGCATAAATTTAAATGAGCTGCTTTGGCTTCAGAGACTTCATCACTCTAAAAATTTTACTAGAGTTTATTAGCATTAACTAAGTTGCTTTAGCAAAAAGTTCTAAAGGGGTTTATGGGAATTCTTTTAATTCTACCAGCAAACCAAACTATGCTCTATTACACCACAACAACTTACTTCTACTAAACTGATAATGAATGCAGAGCATTATTATTAAATCCTCACTTGCTCTTTGCAACTGAAGTCTCTCCTTCCATAGTCAAACATACATTGTTTCTGTTTTAGGGTCTTTAGAGGTTGTGTTCATCAGAATGTGCCGTGCCTTTGACTCCCAGAACAACACAGTCTACTTTGATGGCAAGTATGCTAGCCCAGAGGTTTTCAAGTCCTTAGGTAAGGAAATGTGTTGTGTCTTTAAACCAACAAAAAACAAACCACAAAAACCAGAATAAAAAACAATAAGGTGGAAAAGCAAGGAAAAACAGCTGCTTTGAAAAATTCAATCCATAGTATTTGAACAAAAGAGTTCTGGATGCAAACTGCTGTTCTATAAGCTGTCATGCTGGCTTTGTTAGAGGCCAAGCTGATTTCAGGAGGTGAAACAGTTTAACTCTGTGCAGTAAAGGACTGTTGGTGCTGAAGTTCAGCATTTTGATTAGGACAGAGCAGTTTGGGCTTACTCGTTGAGAAGAGAAGCCCAGATTTCATCTCTAATGGAACATTTCATAAATCTCGTTGGAAAAGGCAGCAGATTTTAGGCTGATTCGGAATATACTCATGTTACTGCTAAGAGTGGTTATTTGCTGGTAAAATACTGTAAATCAATTTTACATTATACTACATACAATTTTAATTTTTTCCCATGTATTTTGCTAATTTTAAAAGGATGTATTCAGTGGGTATAGATTTGGGCTGTAAGCCACTTTGCAGGCAGTGAAAATATGTCAGTGGAGAATGCTGGACAATTACTGAAGTATTCTCTGCCTTTCTAAAACACCTCAAGGTACAAGGTCAGATTGCAAACAGTTCTGGGTTCTAAGGAAATATAACAGCTGTGTCCAGAAGTTTGGGCTGGGGAGGCTGAGGAAAACCCTCGTCTCTCAGGTTGTGATGCTCTTCAGAGCAAAGCTCACTTTAAAGACTGTACCTGCATGTGTGACAGCAGCAGTAACCTGAATAACACCTGTGTGAGCAAGAGAATGGATGGAAGGAGACCGAGTTCTTCTTCTGCATGAACCGTGTTCAGCCAGACCTTGGCTTCCCCCTTTGCTTCCTGCATGTCCCTTGTGTGCCTCTCTCTACCCCCACTCTGTGTGCTCAATAATCTTAAAATCAGAACTTCTTAAGTCCACATTTGAGCCTTCAGTTGACACTGACATGACAAAGTTCCATTTAGAACAGGAATGAAGATAAAGCAATTCTGAGCTTGAAAATAAATGGCTTGAGATTTATCCATATTTACCCTGTGAGAACCCTATGTAGAAAAGATAGTGTGCAAAACTTCAGAATCTTGGCTGCCAGGATGTGGGAGTGGAGTAATACCCTCAAAGATGAGTGAGATCTCACTGCCATCACTTCACAGGCCTTAAGGAGAAGACCACCTATGAAGTGTTTTACATCTGTTTGTCATCTCCATCAGACTAAATCAACAACTCTGTAGCACTGAAGTAGTTTTAAACAATGTAACAAGAGCTTACCTTCTTTTTGGCAGGTTGTGAAGACTTCATTAGCTTTGTGTTTGAATTTGGAAAAAGTTTATGTTCTATGCACCTGACAGAAGATGAGATAGCTTTGTTTTCTGCATTTGTTTTAATGTCAGCAGGTAAGAGATGAAGGTTTCCTCTAGATTTATTTGTTTTTAAGGGGTTGTTTTTGTTTTGAAGCCTTATTAATGATAACGTTACGATTATCAGACATTGTGGGAATATCATCTTTTTGAGCGTCTCCTCACCAAATTTTTTATTTTAATAAATACATTAAAACTATAAATTTAGGAACCAATTTGTTAAATTTGAAATCCTAATCTAAGCCCTTATCTTCCATATTTTCACCTTGTTGAGGACTCAGTTTCTTTGCAAAGGTGTAAATCCATTTGAATGAGACCCGTGAGCCAATGCTGGTGAGAACAGGCAGTTACTGGACTCCCATAGTCAGCTTTCCATGTGTGTGAGCTTGCAGCTGCAGCACAACAGCAAACTTACAGCATTGCCATTTTAGTGCAACTGGGACTCTGGAAATTATGGTGCCAGACATCCAAGTCACCCCAAAAGTCAGCCTGAGTCTGCCATGCCTGTGGATATAATCAGTTAATAATCACAGGTGACTGTGCACGGTGTGCTCCAGGTCCTGGAAAGGCTTCTTAGGTCAGGTGGAGCCAGGTAGTGGAGCAGAAAGGCAGTTTGTGCCTGGCCTGACACCTGAGGAAGGAAATGGCGAGTTCAGACTGCAGCACAGTGGACTCAGGAGTGGTGATGGAAATGTCTGTTAGCAATGGTGGGTTTATTGGGCCTATCCTAATTATGTTCTCATGCTGTTGGGCAGACACGAAGTGTGTTAGCCCTGTGTCTTAGCAAGCCACAGAACCCTACAGCTCTGTCATACCAGCAATGTGGCAGCTAATACCACTTTTCTGTCAGGAAGTTTAGCTGCTTTTTTTTTAATAGCTGAATCTTTACATCTGATTTTTCTGTAAGTCACTGTAAGTTCTGTTGGTTTTCTATAAGTTCTGTAAGATCTTAGCAAGAAGATCTTCTCCAACTACTTGTTCATTATATGATCTAGTAATTTCCTAGTAAAGCTGATAGCCTCATTTTGTAAACACCCTGCATTTTACAGATTTTCTTAGCAAATGAAGAGTAGATCTTACTCAGATGCATTGCAGTCTCCTAAATAAGGAGTAAATAAGAATAAATAAGATAAAATTCTAACTTTAGGTGCATGTAATAAATGTATTTTAAAACTTATTAATTTTGAAACCCATTTTCTATATGAAAGTATGTAACGAGTGGAAGGAAGGTTGCAAACAGGCCAAATGGATCTGTAACAGACTTAGTACTTCCTGGTACGCTGTGATCCATGTGTGCATTACTAGAGGTTTTAACTCCATTTATATTCAGATCGCTCATGGCTCCAGGAGAAAGTAAAAATTGAAAAACTCCAACAGAAGATCCAGCTAGCCCTTCAGCACGTCCTACAGAAGAACCACCGAGAAGATGGAATTTTAACAAAGGTAAGAGTCATTCTGGGCCATGTCACAGGACTGTGAAAGAGTGGCTTCAGCTGAACACTGCCCTGATTATGGGGTAAAAGCTCATCTGCAGTTTATTTATAAACCCAGAATTCTTTGTTTGAAATCAAGCTGCCCAGCTGAATCTATTTACTTAAACCTATCAGAGGTGAAATGATGATGTCCTAGAGAGCAAGGTTGATAAGGGTCTGAAAGGGAGTATTTTTATGTGGAACTTCATGAAAAGCAGTGAAAGTTTTTATCATAGTTCTCCTACACAACACTCCTGCCATACAGAATACAATTCCAGTGCTACAACATGCATGCCTTAGGATTTGTGGAATCCCTGTCTTCATGACAATGAAGTTGTTATAACGTGCAACACACAAACTAAACTTGTTTTTCAGGCTTCCATTAAGTTCCCCACACAGCCTTTTTCTCAGTTCTTCCAAATACTGAGCCTAGGAAAAAGAGGCACTGCCTACTGTTATATTAAAGTATCTTCATGCAGTTTCTCAGAAATGGGAAATTGATGTGATGTTACAAGAAGTAAATCAGAAGAACCGGGGAAAGATAGGCACTTGAGTTTTACCTTGCAGAGGTAGTTACTTTTACAGCTCTGCACAGCCAGAAAGCTTCTGCTTCGTTTCACACCACAAAATTAGTTACAATAGAAGCAGGATGGGCCAGCCTGGGCTCTGCAGATTTTCTTAAATTCAAATCCTAGCTCATGTAATTTTTGCTCAGTGAATACTTTGGATACCTTTGTTGGAAGAAAGTCTTCCAAATGCTTTGATACAAATATTTGATTCAATAACTTCAGGGAGTAACCTCATGATATTTTTGAAGTATATATTTTTTACCTTATTTGGCTTAAGGTAAATAAGTTTAATCTATTGCATTGCCAGTTCCCTCCATAATATTTCCAGTGGGTTTAAAAGTAGTTGGGATTGCCTTCTTCCAAGAGGGTAATTTAATGAATGAAGATCCAGCCCTGAAATACTTGTTTATCAATCCAGTGAGGAAACCCAATGCCACATTTCCCTAAGAACTTAAAAAAGATTATTTCACAAATAGCTGTGAGTCATTACTTAAACATTTTCAGCAAATATCCATGACTGTGCATCTGAAATATCCTTGTTAAGTAAATAATTTGGTTTGGGAGAGCCTTAATCCTTACAGCAAGTTTGGGAGGCTTGGTTCCATGTATGACCATATGACTTGTGTTCATTTTTTTACAGTTAATATGCAAAGTGTCTACTTTAAGAGCACTGTGTGGACGACATACAGAAAAGCTTATGGCATTTAAAGCAATATACCCAGACATTGTGCGACTTCATTTTCCTCCACTTTACAAGGAGTTGTTCACTTCAGAGTTTGAGCCAGCAATGCAAATTGATGGGTAAACGTATCACCTAAAGCACTTCTAGAATGTCTGAAGTACAAACATTAAAACAAAAGAAAGGAAAAAAAGGAAAAAAAAAAGAAAGAAAACCAAGACACTTTATATGGCCCTGCACAGACCTAGGGAGCCAACACACTGCACATCTCTTGGCGGTCGGGGTCAGGCGAAGGATGGGAAACAATGAAACAAAGTTGAACTTGTTTTTCTCATGCATATGATTTCCATTATGCCTACAAATATGGACCCTTTTTCTGTCTCAACTTCTCAATCCTTGACCTCTGTTTACACAGACTGAGGGTACTAATGTCAGAAGGTTGTTTTCTCCTGTAGTTCACTGCCCAGACTTTTGACAGAACAATCAATTTGTTGGTCAGAACAGAGTCCACCTAGTAATCAGCGACTGGTGTGCATTGCAGAGAATTCAGCATCAGTTTGCACAACTTGCTCATTGTTTCATGAAGGACGATTTTTTCTCACCTACCACTGTTTGCCAGTAGACAGAACGGCATGAAAAGGGTCCATAGCAATAGCAACAATAGCATTATAATATATTACAGGGTAAATGGGCATGAAGACTATATATAGCAAAAGAGATATTGTTTATATATTGTTTTAATTAATATAAAATGTAGTTACTGGTATAGCTTTTCTTGTTGAATTGATAAGGCACTTTCATTTTGCACCTTTTTCTTTAAATTAAATGCTAGCGTGTTCATTGTTGTGTTGCATGTGCACCAGAAATTCAAGTTTAACTGAAAAAGGTTTGGCAGGTAACTGGTACATTGGGAGGTATTTATGCTGCTGTTTTCCATGTTACTTTTAAAGAGAGGCTGGTCATATCCTGAAATGGTTACAGATTTTTTTAAAGAGTTGAAAATAATAACAATTTTCTACATTAAAATAATCTTTTCAGAAGCTAAATTCAAAGGTACTTTTCTCTTGAAATCTTTCAAACCTGGATGTTTCAAAATCAAAAGCCTCATTTTCAAAGGCTCTGAGTTTCCACTGTCAGAATTACAGATTAATTTACAAATTAGTAACACAGCATCTTTGAAAATCAGGCTATTAAATAGTGTATTTCTGCCCATTGTAAATCCAGGTTTGAAAGTATTTATTCAAGTCTGTATCTACAGTAAAAGTATGTGTGTATGACATGCTTGCGGAAAAGTAATTTTTATACGTAATATTACATACTTTTGTACTCCATATCGTAAACAATGCCTTCAAATGCCAAGCTGTAGCCTAGCAAAGTCCATAGGTTTGTCTTGGACTTCAGTGAGCTGAGACACACTGACCCCTGTTCTTCCAGCATCCAGCAGTTCAGTTTCAGGGAGCTGAACAGAGAAGTCTGTTCTCTCCTTGTTCAAAAAGACGCACTTTAAAGTTGATCAGATGGGGACAGACTAAGAAAGGAAAGGCACACTGTTGCTAGAAAGCATTAGTTTGTACTCAGTACAAACCTGGGAATAATTAATATCAGAAACCTGCATTCTGTAATTCTGATTGCTGTATTGCATAACCAACCAATATGCTGAATTTTGCAGTGTTATTTATTATCATTCCCTTCAGGAAGAATTCTGTCTCTGAGCAAAGCTGGCAGTAAATGTAGTTCTGAAGGAAGCAGATTCACATAAACGACATCACAAATGAAACTGTGGCTGCTTGAGCCAGAGGTGTATAATTGGGTTTGGATGAGATGAAGATGCATAACTGTATGGCCTCTAGGCCATCACAAATACAGTTTTGATGAGGTACCTAAGAAAAAGCTGGGAACATCAAAAAATGAAAAGAAATGAGACATAATGTGCCCTACTGCTTTAACTTCCAAGGGTAAACAATCTCTTATATATGTTACAGTTGTTGAGAAGTAACAAGTGAATAGAAGCACACAGAAGCTTAAGTATTTTTAAAAGGAGAATCAGATCAGCAGGTTCTTATTAGCAAAATCTAGGTTTATTCTATGAACGTGTTTCCTTTGGGGTCAAATTGCGACATTTATCTGTGGCACTTACTGGAAATGTTCCAGTCTAGCACATCAGGGAAGGTTACAGCTATTCCTCATCTCCAGGCTTTGGAAGGAGGGCTAGAGAAGAGCATCCCACTTCCTCCACAGAGCAGTCTGCCCTGGAGGGTGGGAGGGGAGCACCTGCAGCGCTGTGAGCACTGGGGTGGAGGCAGGAGAAGGCTTTTGGAAAAAGTCCATAGAGCTGTCTTTCCTGCTCCATCCTGCCTGCTCCTGAGGAGGCAGCTCACAGCCCAGCACATGCTCTCTCCACTCCCACTGAAACACTTTTCCTAGGATCATTGTTTACTTTATTGGAGTAACGATATGGTACTTGCATTCTAATGCGTATTCCCATTTTTGAAGCACCCCTTTTGACTAACAAATGTTTTCTGAATGTGACCAGCCTTAGGTGCTAGTCATGTAAAGATCAACTAAACTTAATCTCAGTGTCAACTAATGAATAGTGAAGTAAGACCTGTACTTTTTTAGAGAGTGAGATACACCTCCTACTTCTGTCAATGTAGACTATCAGGCAAAATATTTGGGGATTAGTTTTCAGTCACGTCCTGTTCTTAACTTTTCATGATGAATATTAGTGCTTTACCAGGCATCTAGACACCAGTGGTTTTGTCTGGAATCTGTTTAGCATATTGAGATTCATAAATCATTGACAATATAAGTCTTGGAGCATTTTCTAACAAAATACATAACAATAAGAAGGTTTTAAATAGGGCCTTAGCTGAGAGTAATATTCCAGGCCAGAAAGTACTGTTGTTTTTGTTTGTGGGAGCTCATGTGTACTGGGACCTTGTTAAATCAGGCTGAACAAAGGCACCCCAAATAACTCTGCTTTCCTGGTCACAATTAACAAACAGCCACTTGGCAACAGAGTATAATGTTTGGGTTGTTCTTGGTGGATGGGGAGAAAAGGGATACAGCACAGCAGATGTACTGATAAGACATCTGTTGCCAAGGAGGTTTCTATGCAAAAGGACTCAGAATAACACCAGAGTGGCTGGTCAGAGATGTCCATGCAAGAACCCAGTGCAGCAGAGGAAATGCCCTCTGCAAACTCCTGGAACTGTGGCCTGGTATCAGATGATCGACCAGTTAAAAAACACTGGAGGTCAGTGGATATTCACATGAGTATTTTGATCATCTGCCCAGTTCACTACAAATAAAAACACTAGGATAGCTAAACATAATATTTTAAGTTTTGATGACCTACTCCTTAGAGTCTGCAAAGATATTTTCTTTGGGAGTTACATGGAGTTATATAAATTGGAGATGTTTTCTGGCTTTCTAGGAAGAGCTACTAGACTATACTGTCATCTGAACCATCCTAATAGATGTCATCACCTCCAGCATTTTTTGATGTATGGAATTAGGTAAAAAGGGAGGCTGGTTTTAAGTTTGGTTGTTCTTTATTAGCTTATCTTAGTATGAATACCAAGATATCTGTGTATGTGCACCTGTGTGTGTGTGAGAGAGTCCATTGTGTGTGCACATGAGTGTGTGTATGTGTGGGACGTGTGAGCCGGCTGCTTCTAGGCTGTTAAGTGTCAATGGAATAAAGAAAATGTATTCAAAATACTTAAGTCAAAAATAGAAGGTGGTAAAAAGATTTATTCTATACAAAGCCTTGTCTGGACCACTTTAGAGAGACTTCTATTTTTTTAACCCTTCTATAAATGTTTGATGGCACTTGAAATATTCCTGCAATAAAATGTGATTTGTGTAAACATTAAAAAAAAAGATTTTGTAATGTGAAACAATGAAAGAAAGTAATGTAATTTTTCTAAAAAACAAAAAAAAACCACAAACGAACGAACTTTGTATTATTTTCTTGATGGAATTTGTCTATTTGTCTTTGGAGAACTTTTTATTTCATTGAATGTGCCATAGTAGAGGTGCGTTTTTCTTTTTCTTTCTTTTTTGTTTTTTATTTTTACATTTTAGATTAAAGGAATAGCTGTGTTCCGACATTCCAAAATGCAAGATGACATAGCAGTCATGATTAAAAGGTTTGATTAGTAAGCTTCAATCATTGTTGCTTTTTTTGCACATGTTCTTCATTCCTCTACAGTGCAATATGTACATAGAGCACTTGCGGGTGTAACCTTGATCCCTCAGGGAAAAATACATATTTGTACAGGATTTTTCTTTTTTTTTGCCTTTTTTTTTTTTCTTCCTTCCTTTTTTTTTTTTTTTTTTTTTTTTTGCTAAGGAATGTCGATTGAATCACTTGTCTGTTGTTGAGGGGCAGCCAGATAATAATCCTAAACCACTGTCACAAAACACTGATTGTTTAAATTTTGTGCCCTTTTATTATTTAAAGAAGAAAAATAAAAGTTATTTTCTGACAGTTCTTTGTGCTGATTGGTGAAAAAAAGGGTAAATAGATAAGCACCTTATGATTGACTTAACTGTGAATGACAATCCATCTCGTTATCAACAAGAGAAGCCCTATCATTTTGGAGCTGGGGTTATAAGTCAGAAACTAATGTGCTCAGGGATCTTCTAAAACTCTTCAACAGGGTGGCCAGTACTGCTGGTGGAACAAATTACTTTTTAAAAAATATGCTAGTATTTCTTCCCTTCCCCCTGCCCCCAGGCACAAGAGAACTGGATATTTTTTTTAACTAAATGCTCTGTGTGTGCCTCATTCTCTTGCTCACTCTTGCAATAGAGCTGCTTTTTGGTTGGTATTGTGCTCAAAACAGAAGTATTCCAAATAGCGCAAAGATTTTACAAGTATATTTTAGAAAATAAATGCTGACCCACTAAACAAATGATTGAAATTAATTTCAATACCCTCTAGACATTTTTATAATGATGGGACTACTTTTCCAGCTGAAATTCAGTGTTCTGCAATAGAAAACAGCTTTGTAGTATTTCAATTATTCTCAAAGAAAATGAATCAGGGTTTTTTTTGTGAGAACACAGGGAGAATGAAAAAGTCATGTTTAGGTTTTAGCAGTGAAGTTACATAGGAAGGAACACAGATCTGCAGAAATACAAGAACAACACTTCAGATGTTGTCTGTCGTTGTTGCAGATGTTTCATGGTAAAGCCAAAACCTGACTGGAAAGAAACACTGAGGCTGAAGAAATTTTCATATCTAGTACATCAAATAGAGCAATTCCAAGTGATTTTACAATGGCACCAAAACCCAGCAATGTTTAGAAGTCTCCCATTGCCAAACTATAGGATGCTGGAAGCCTGTCTGAATTACCTTTGTTGTATGGCTTCACATTCTTTGGGAAATGCAAGTAGAAAAGCAAATAAACAACTATGAACAAAGTCAGGAAGACTTCAACACTTTGGTTACATTGGAAAGAGAGCAAATTTGATTTCTCCACTGAATCTGTCTGCTTGGAGAAAGCCCCAGTTTTCTGGTCTTTTTGAGGACTTTTTCACGGGTGGACAGCTTCCAGTTGGTTACCTGAGATTGCTTAGCAAATAGGGAACCGTACTTACGGTTTCACAGGCTGACAGTCGGGTTTGGCTGGGAACGGCTTTCCGAGGCAGACAGGCGCTTAGCAAGTATGATCAGTTGTGTTCTGGCATCTTCAGCAGAAGAGGATTCCTATTAGTGACTCACAGTGGATTCTATGCTTTACATACTTGCACATCAATTAAACACTCTTAGAACAGACAACCTAGAAGATGTTTAACTGTGTAGTGGGATGATCCAAGCATTACAATATTTTTTTTTGGATTGGCATAGACAATCCCCAGTCTGTACTCGATGAACAAAACAGGTTACACAGTGTAAGCTGTGCAAACAAAGTGTATTTTTTTCCCTAGACATTATTAAACTCCTCAATATAGATAAACCTATTAATATAAATGGCAGAAACAGCACTTAGTACACAATATCCAAAAATAACAAGCAATTTTCTCTTGACTATTCATTGTATGAAATTCTACCTGTGCTAACTGATTCGGATTGCACAGAACATCTTTATTTTCCTTAGCTGGAGAAATATAACTATTAGAATTATTTTTTAATTATTGATACTAATAATATTTATTACTTTTAAAGTTACATCCATTAATATATTTGAATTTTAGCCTCTTGCTTTCTTTATGTTTGAATATTCCTGTCAGTAAATCATTTGGTGGAAATGAGGGCAAATGCATACAGATACCAAATACCACAACAAAAAAAAAAGTTTTAAAATGTAAATGAGTATTTATTTAAAAATCCTTGCAGTATGTGCTTTAATTCTAGTACTGTGATAATGGCTTGCTACACAATGCTAAGTCACTGGACTGGATGGGGAAAAATACGTAACATAATATACAGTCTGTCTCTGGAACTTTATTCAGGTACTAAGTAGAATTTTAACATCTGAACAGAAGCTGTATTCTACCTTTTCCATCTATAATGTTGCCGTTTGCTTTGGGTTTTTGGTTTTGGTTTTGTTTTTTTTTGCCTTTATCATTGGTAGAATATAGCAATAACTTTATAGCAATAAGTAGGCTATCCAAATAAGAAACAAAACATGATAAAGGCTTCAGATCAATACTCATAGGCTCACTTCTGCCACAATATTCACTTGTATGTCTTCCCTCATAATGTTGTTACTTCTTCAAGCTGAACTTCACAATCAAGTTGTTCAACTTGATGTGTGACATCACCCTTTGTTAACATCTGCATGTTTTCAGTGTTCACGTGTCCTATGTCTACTCGTGTTCCTATGTTAGTGTTTCTCAAGGTTTCTGAAAGCACAATCTCTGTGAGCTATGTGTCTGCACAGGGCTCTCTGTGTTGGAATTGACTTTTGTTTCCTGGGGCAGGGAGTGTGAATCAGCTGGAGTTATTGGCAGCGTTTCCTCACTGAAGGAACCAGGCTGCTGCAGGTTCATGGGGACTCTCCGGCCCCTGCAGATGCAGAGTGCAGTCCGCAGGCGGCTCTTGCAGCTCCTGCAGGCCGCGGGGCTGAGCTGCAGCACCCGGAGTTCCCCGCCCAGCGCTCCTGTAGCCAGCACAAGCACGTGTACCGCGCTGGAGAACCTGCGCTTCACTAAGAACCGAGCTGGGCGTGCCTGGCAGGGTGTTTTGATCACAATCTAAACACTTGGGCAGCGTTCTGACAACCACTTGTGACTTTCGGTTTGAGAAACACTACCCTGAATTACCCCACAAAGTCTTAATGTAGATGCACAAACTTTACAGGAACTTGCAATCTGTAATGCTATCTATATCTAATGCAGAGAATTCATAAGCAATACAGTGAATTTTATTTCACAAAAAGGCATACGTACTGTACACCTTTTTAAATCCAAAATGTTCCTCATTTCTACATTGATTTAGAAACAAGTTACAGAACAGTGGTCACTATTTGAAGTATTTAGGACATTAACTGGCTGCTTCTTTATATGTATGTAACTGTATTGTCTGCCTGCTCCTTTTCTGGAGATGTGTTTTTGTATTGGATGTTTGGGCCAATGGGAGGCTTCAAGCTACAATGTATTTTCCCAGATTAAATATATTTAACATACGACAAACCCCAGACAAGGCTTTTTAAAATGTATAAAGAACTGCAGTGTTAGGTGGTTTATTTGCAAACTGTTTTCAATGTTGTCCATTTTTATGGCACCTTTAACAATATTCTTGTTTCCAAAGTACAAAAAAAAAAGGTTAAAAATATTCTAGCCATAACTGAATGTCAAGCAATAAAAACAAATGACTTTTTGTGCATAGATTTAAAAGAAATACAAGTTTTAGACATCTGCATGTAAATGCAATCTCTTGTTTACTGCTTTCTTAAACTTGAGCAACTGATTCCTTATTTTACTACTAATTTAAGGACTTGTAATGGCCTGTAAACATTTTATCTTGCTCTATTCTTTCAACTCTAACTTTGTCTCTGCTTTGGAGTCATATTTAATGTTGTTCTGCTCACCTCTATACAGTTAACTTTTTGCTTTCATTCTGTATAGATAAAATTATACTATAAACAGCCTACACAGTGCAAATATTTATCTGTTTATCAAATACCACATTATGCTGTATAATATCTGTTTTACTATATAATCTATTTTAGACATAGCTGTTTAGAACTAGAGTGTGCTATTTTTGTGTTTTTCTGATGTGTGGTGCTAGATAAGTTACTTTTGTGAACAAAAACAAACAAACCCCTTTTATTCCTAGACAATACCACCTTTGGGTCTTGTTAATTTCACTGAGTATAACTATATATAAATATATATATTTGTGTATATATATATATACACCAACATATGCCCAAAAAGTACCTGTATCAGAGTACAAGATTTGGGACATGGTTTTCTCTTTAAATGCATAGTGTCATTATATAAATTATTCTATAGTATATTTAATAAGGAGAAAATTACTTCACCGGTACAGATACTTGATATCAAATGTAGAATTTTTTTCTACATTATTAACATTATTAATTATTAACGTTATTAAAATTGTTCTGTCCAGCTTGTTATCCTTTTGGTTACTAAAACAGTCTGCCTGTATTGTATCAAAAATAAGAAAAAGATCTAATCTGCCAGTATAAAATAATTACAATATGCTGTCTGTCTGAAAGGGAGGTGGTTATTTGGCTCGTTGGGAGAATTCTGTCCTGTTGTTGCATGGGAAATTTATAGAAGTTATTCTGCTGGGTGCCTTCCTCCCTGCTCACTTTAAATAGGATCTGTGCACACTCAGACTGCGGATGTTACTGGGCCATGCCCACACACTTAACTCCAGTGGCTGTAAATAGGAATGTTCTGTAAATCTGCCATGATAGATGGATGGCTAAATTCAGTCCCTGGTATGCTTTAGACACCACGCATGCATTTCCAAGGACAGCCAGTAGCAATTAAAAGTTGATTAAGAAGTGGTATTTGCAACATTTTGTCAGGTATGGGGGTTTTGTTTTTATTTTTTCATGTATACCTTAATTTACGTAGTCATATACCCTTCAAAATATTCCTATCCCCTGTTCCTTTCATTCTAGAAATTGTTTTCATGTTCACTCTTAAAAACTGATGGATATCAAATATCTAACTAAGGAGGTAATTAACCTTTTAAATATTTATTAGAATTTTTCTGTAATATTACTGAATTTATAAGATCTTTAGCAAAGATTTTTGAGCAATTTATTAATAACAATGTTTCTGTTTACTGCACTTTTTGATAATAGAAGGTAGTGAATTTTAAAGCCATGGTTCTTGGCTTCCATGCACTGCTTTTATACCCTCAATCCAAGGAATATATATATATAAATAATTTTTTTTAAACAGCAAACATACTGTTGACCTAAAAACAAAAACAATCTTTACTGCACCATGGGTATATTTTCGTAAGTGGAATGTTTAATTGCAAACACTATCAGGACAATTACAAAAACCTCTTGAAGCTACAATCTTATTTAAATATAAGCCATGACAATTTTGTTTTCCCTTCTTGATTTAAGTCACCTTTTGATATTTTCAAAGAGAAAAGGACTCACTCTTAAATTTGTACGTATCAACCTATACGTAATGCCAGGAACACATTCTCCCTATTGTTTTAATGGTTTGATATCTTTATGCAAAACCATTTGGTTAACATTTATCCTCCCTCTTTACTAAATGTTCAACGTACCAACGCCAGAATACATGCTGATTACAAATATACATCAGATTGAAGACGAAGCACACAGACTTAAAAACCTCGTTGAGTGATATGCTCAAATTTCTGTAAATACACACAAGTTTAATGCAATTATACTGTACATGTAAATATGTGCTGTCCGTTATGTGTACAGTATGTATAAATTCCTTTTCTAGCCACAATAAAATGTAAGCCATCAAGAGGAATACTAAAGTGGTATTGTACTAAACCTTTGCTAATGATCTTTACCCAGTCACTTCACTTTTCCCTTCCATAGACCTTTCCAACTCACTCTTACGATAGCCTGCTTATATTCAAGTTTGTTATTTTACTCGGTCCCGAAAAAAGTATTTTGATTCATTTTGTAAATATGACTGTAAAAATAAGAGATTTAATGTTGTCTTTTAAATACTCCAATTTTCATTCTAATATGAATGTTGTTATATTGTACTTAGAAACTGTACCTTTAATATTACATTACCTTTATTAAGTGCATTGAACACATCGATTTTAGATGTGCTTTATGTACTGTTATCCTGTAATAAAACTTCAGCTTCTAATGGAAAAATCTGTCTTAATTTTTTTTGTCAGTCGCATCTTCCTTGTTTTTCTGAATTATAGTTTATTAGGTTTATTCCTTAAGGAATGCACTGATACAAAATTAGGCTACCTGTATATTAGTGCTGTTTACATCGCATTTTGTTTGGCAGCAGGGAAACAAGGTGACCCCCAAACACCTTTTGAGCTCCCCTTTTGGCCAACAAGAGCTTTAAACCTTCTCAGAATGAACGTGGATTAATGTAGCTTCCCTCTATTTGAAGGTGTCTTGTTTGAAATCACAGTTCACTACATCAAGTGCAAAATACGAGAAATTTGGCACAAAACTTCCCAGTGAACTCTCCCAGCAGAAATACTAGCTCAGGTCAGATCTAAATGAGGATTTGGGTATAAAATGGAAGTTTTAGTACAATTTAGGCATCAAAAGTCAAAGGTGCAGCTCCCCTCTGCTGTGCTAACTGGGAACACCTGAATGTGTCAGCAGCATGCTTGGTCTTAAGACTTCAGGCATGTGAAATTCTCCTTCTGCACCTAGTCAGAAATGCCTCAGTCTTGACAGAGCTTTTAACAGCTCAGTATTTATATGCCTGACCATGATCCAGAAATAGATTCTAGCATTCATCTTGGAAGCACTGTATCTGGAAGCAGCCTTCACCTACAGATCAACTCTACAAAAAAAGTAGCATAAGTGATAACTCTTTGAACAGTAGCACTAAGCAGTGCCATGTGTTCTACAGCAGCTCAATGTCTACAGCAGTCAAGACATTGAAAACACAGATTTAATTTTCTTACCCTCAGGACACGAGTGCTGCCCAGTCTTCCCAGTCACAGGAGTTTCTAACTACCAAGATACAGCTTATGGAACAGCTTTTTAAATAACTATGTACAGTTCAATGTAAAACAGTGAATTTTTCTGAAATTATATATATATATATATATATATATATATATATATATATATATATATATATATATATATATATATATATATATATATATATATATATATATATATATATATATATCTAAAACCAGATTTTTTTCTGAAGTGAGACAAACTGAAGACTCCTTCCTGAGCCTGCCTGTAAGGAAGGCTAAACTGTACTTTAGGAGGTGGTGGGTTTGACCTCTGATTATTTCACAGAGCCACAGAATTGCTGAGGGTGACAGGGACTTCAGAGGTCACAAGCAGGGCCTCCTTGAGCTGGTTGCCTGGGACTGTGCCCAGCTTTTGAGTATTTCCAAGGATGGTGACTCCAAAACCTCCCTGGGCAACCTGTGCCACTGTTTCATCACCCTCACAGTGGAAAATTGTTTCCTGATGTTCATGTTTATGTCATGAAAGTACAAAGATCACTAATAGGAAGTAGCACTATTGTATAAAAAACACTCCCCGGATACTGCAAGTTTTAGAGATGCACCCTGAAGTAGGATTTAAGCTACCACATCCACCAAGATAGGCATTCTCATAATTCAGCTATAGAACTGTTAGCATACCTGGGTTGGGAAGTAAGAGCACTCCTTACAGGGGGGTAATTCCACGGCTAGGCTCTGGGTGGGTCTGTCCAATGGGATAGAAAACCTTTCTGCTTCTCTAAGATAAACAAATCAAGAGGACAGAATTAAAATCGCTGTCCTTAAAACTGATCTGCAAGCAAGCTGAAGACTCCCTTGTTGGTGGGTTTGGAAATAATTCTGAATCATCTCTGAGTTTTCATGCATTTGTATAATAGTGCCCCGTGTTAATCACAGGACACTAAGTACACACTCTGCCCTCATCAATTCCCCGTCTTTAGAGCAGTGACCGGCATCACCTGTTCTTGAACACCACAAGCAAATGAGTTTCCATCACCCAGACCTGTGAGTTCTTAGAATACCCGAATTTCTCATTTTACCACACGGGCAAGCCTACCCATCAGTTAAAAAAGGTTCTGCGGCTCTGCGCACGAGATGTGAGCCTGGGAAACTGAATGCCTAAGAGAGGATAGCAGCTGATGAATGCAGCCGCCTCTATGGGCACTTCAGCCCACCCACGCGCCTCCAACCCCTCAGCGTCAGGCCGCCCCCTACCTCTGCGCACCCGGAGAGGGGGAAGCAACCCGGGAGGGACACCCACCCGGGAGGGACACCCACCCTCTGCCCAGGGCCCCACCTCTGAAACACACGGGGAGGGGCGGGATGTGCCGCCCGAGACATCCATCTTCTGCCCAGACCCCGCCTCGGCCCCGCCTGCGAACAGGGAGCGAATCTCCTGCACTGTTCTGCTGCGCGCCTTCATCNCCTGTTCTGCTCCGCCCCTTCTCCGCCCCCGCCCGCCACAAAATGTCGGCCGCACGCTGAGGCGCTGCTCGAGCCCGTGTTCCCATTGGCTGGTTCAGAACACCTGACCCACATGCCGGGCGCTGATTGGCCAGTGCCCTGACGCGGGCTTGTGCGGCGGGGAGACGAGGAACCGCGAAGCTGCTGCCCTGAGGGCTCTGCCAAGATGGCGGCCGCGGGGCCGCCGCTGACATGGTGAGCGCGTCTCCCTCTCCCTGAGCGCCCTGA
>VXBR01006668.1:172-58443 GCA_013400215.1 Cisticola juncidis
TCCCTTCCCGCACCTTCCCTTCCCGCACCTTCCCTTTGCCGCACCTTCCCTTCCCTTCCCTGCCGGGCCCCTTCTCCTTCTAGGGCTTTGACTAACACCGCTTTTCCAACACCCACAGACAACTTTCTCAGTTTAATCTTCAGACCTCCTTTGTAACTTCCTGATGTTCTGTTCTTCTGAGGGCAGTGGAAAAGGGTAATTTTGTTGCTTTTTTCTTTTTCAGTCATAATGTAAAATTTTTATAAGACACCAAACTGGATGACTTACATTCATCCATTCTAAATTTTGCTGAACTTAGGATCATAGAATAGCTTGGGTTGGAAGGACTTTAAAGATCATTGCGTTCCAACCCCACTGGTGGGGACAGAGACACTAGACCAGGTTTAGACCAGGTTTAGACCAGTTTTGTCAGAGCTCCATGCAACCTGGCTTTAAACACTCCCAGGGATAGGGCACCCACAACTTCTCTTGGCAACTTACTCCAGTGCCTGAGCAATCCCACTGAAGAGAATTTCTCCCTAATATTTAATCTAAATTTACTCTCAGTTTGAAACCATTTCTCCTTGTCCTGTCACTGCATGCTCTGTAAGTAGCCCCCCTTCATCTTTCTTGTAGGTTCCTTTTAGGAAGTGTAAGACTGCAATTAGTTCACCCCAAAGCCTTCTCTTTTCTAGGCTGAACAAACCCAACTAGCTCAGCCTTTTCTTACTGGAGTGTTTCTCCACCCCTCTAATCATCTGGAGACCCTCCTCTGGACTCATTCCAACAGTTCCAAGTCCTTCCGTGCTGGGAGCCCAGAGCTGGGTGCAGGGTTCCAGGTGTGGGGCAGAATCCCCTCCCTCCCCTGCTGCCCACGCTGCTCTGGATGCAGCCCAGGACACGTTTGGCTTTCTGGGCTGGCAGTGCCCATGGCTGTGTCCTGTCCAGCCTCTCACCCACCAGCACCCCAAGCCCTTCTCACAGGGCTGCTCTCCATGTGTTCATCCCCAGCCTGTGCTGGTACTGGGGGGTGCCCCTATCCAGGTGCAGCACCTTGGTCTTGTTATATCTCATGAGATTCCCATGGGTCCAGTTCTTGAGCTTGTCTAGGTGCCTCTGGATGGCATCCTGTCCTTCAGATGTGTCAGTAGGACCATTCAAATTGCTGTCATCTGCAATTTGCTGGGGGTGCACTTGGTCCCTTTGTCTGTCATTAATGAAGATATTAAATAACACCTCTCCCATTACAGACCCCAGGGGAACACCACTTGTCGCTGGTGTCCATGAGGAGTCTGAGCTGTTGACTCTTATCCTCCGGATGTGACCAGCGGCCCAATTCCTTATCCGTCTAAGGGTCTACTCATCAAATCCATCTCTCGTTGATTTACAAAGAAGGATGTTGTGGGCAACCATTTAAAAGGCTTTACAGAAGTCCAAATAAATGATATCTGTAATCCTTCCCTTGTCCTCTGAGCAGGTCACTCCGTTTCTGGTGGTTGTTTCTGTCTCAGGGAGGCCAGAGGTTGATTCCACCAGTATATCTCCCTTTCTGATTCTCACACCTTAACCATTCAACATCATCCCACAGCAAAGAAAAGAAAAGAAAAAAGAAAAGAAAAAAAGAAACAAACCTCATCCTCCTGTCAGATAACAAATTCAATTATGACTGCCATCTTAATGTCCTGGAGATGGATTTTCTTTTGTCTCTCCTGTTCTCTAGAAAGTTAAACTTTTTCTTAATGTCAGAACCTAAATACCAGTGTGTCAGTACTGTGACAGAGTAAATTCTTACTCATCCCTTGTTCTTTGTCCCCTCCTGTGAGTCCTCTTTCCAGAGAGCTGCCTTTGATGGGAGGCTGTGGCTAAGTCTCATTGGCATGGGTTTGCTATCAACAAAAGAGTGCTGGCTCACTTCCTTTCTTCATGCCTAATTAGCCAGAGAAGAAATTTTCAAAGATACCCAATAGGAGTTGGTTTCATGTGAATTCTGAGGAAAGTTTTGTTATTTGCTTTTTTTGTGAAGAAATACACAGTTTCAATGAGATTTTCTGCTCCTCCCCTTTTGCTTTGAAGAAGTATATGAGAAAAAGTTATCAACTTGAAAACACTGTGAAATGTGTTAGCCTCAGAAACAACTCCTTTATCCTTTCTACCTTAAAATTTTATGAATACATTTTAAAATAATGGGAGAACTCCCCCCAGTCCCCATTTATTCTACTTTTGTGCTGAGCTGCACTGTAGTTATTTTGTTAATCGCTACAATTTTGAACAAATCACACTTTTTGAAAGCAGTCAAATGGTCAGGAAAGGTCTCAAAGTGTTACATATGATGGGACTTTGACCTGTAGCTTTTTCTTGTATTGCTTTCTTCAGAGAAAATGCTCCCTGCATCTCGAAGCTGACTGTGCCTTCTCATCTGGTTTCCAGCGGCTGGCATTCCTGGTGCCATCTCTTGGCCAGC
This sequence comes from Cisticola juncidis, assembly GCA_013400215.1. NCBI lineage: Eukaryota > Metazoa > Chordata > Aves > Passeriformes > Cisticolidae > Cisticola > Cisticola juncidis. The sequence goes on from VXBR01006668.1 coordinate 2,613, forward strand.
ATGCATAAACAGCTCAAGACTGCCCACCCACACTTGCTGTGAACACTGGTCTCACACATTCACTGGGACTCAGCTGCATTTTCCTAGCACTTTTTTAAACCTTTGCTAAAAATGAGTGTAATCTGCAGAATCACAACCCAACAGCCCACTATCAATTAATCTGGAAGCTGCATTTAAATACAAACAGAGCGGTGTGCGTGCTGTCTGCATGCCATGGGGCCAGATTTTCACTTGTCTGGTGCTGACTGTTGGGGTCAGAGGATGTAAAAAAAGTGGTCCCAAACTTGGATGTTCTCTTGAAAAATCTGGGTTTGTGTATCAGTGTGTGTTTGTATACATGCACCACAGTATTGCAACAGCTACTGTACGTGCTGCAATCCTTTGAAGCTTTTTTCCCTGAATTCTAGGTTATGTTTGCATCTCAGTCACTCGTTTAAAATCCCTCATGGGTTACCTCTTTCTTACTCTTCCCCTTCTAGCTAAAACAGAACTTTAACAATGAGTATGCCCTTCACAAACTTTGAAAAACACAGCTTTATCCTCTGGTCTCTGTAGCTGTGGATAACAACAGAGCCACCATCAATGACATCCATTTAGTGTTTGTGGCATGCATCACAGACACACGTGCAATACCCTTTTAGAAGCTCTCCAAGTAATTCTGTCACAGGAACAAACTGGACTCTAAAATGTTAAATTTCACATCTGTAAAGTGGAAAGCATAAAAATTACTATACAATAACACCATATCATATAAAATATTTGAATTTTGCAGTTGTAATGCAAAGCTGCTACCAAGACTGAAAATGCACAGTAACATCTAATGCAATTTTGCGTGTTCTGACTTCCAATGAAGCTATGACTTGGAAACTTTTTATGCTTTCCCTGAAGATGATTTTTTCCTTTCCTTGTAAAAACTAAAATTCCCTGGAAAATACATATTATTTCTAAAATTTAAGGTTTGGAAATGAAAATTGTTACTATTATAGTCACATATTTTGACTTTTTGAAACAAAATGAGACAAAAGCAATTGAAAACAAGCAGTACTAGCTTACCTTAGTAAAGGCAAGCTTACAAAGGCAAGCTATGTGCTTTGAGCACTTTACAAAATAAAGTGAATTTTGTAGATAATGTACAATCAGTTTCAAAGAAAAACTCCAGAAACTCGCAGGATAGAATCTCTTGTGCCTAAGGAAGGTGTAACTGAGCAGGCAGGAGCACAGATACTACATGGGCAAGAAATTGTGGTGATGTCAGCCACATCAAATAACTGTAGAATTTCTCTATATTTATTTAAGGATTGTTTGACAGCATCTTTGAGAAAGCTGATTCCTTGTAGACAGATCTCACAAAATTTTTCGCTGAAAGAGAATGGTTTTCAGTCTGACTGAAACATGGGAATGTAACGACTGGGAAGGCAGAATGGGATAACCCAGTATGAAATATTTCAAAAGTCTGAGTATAATATTATGATTTTTTTCTTTTAATAGAATCTTGAAAGACCATTTGTAGAAGACTTCAACAACTAAGCAAGACAACAGAAGAAACTTATCAAAATTAAAGACTGTTTTGATAGTCTTTTAAAGTACTACAAGACTGAAATAGTTTATTTAAATCCATTTTTATAAGAAATTTCTAAATATAGCACATTGATTTGAATTTAAATGAAAACAGATTTTGAAATAACAGTGTTACCAGTTCTCACACAGCTCTTCTTTGAAGTCTTTAGCTGTGAAGTCAATTAATAGAAAAGATAAATTGCAGATGGGTTTTTGCCATGTGGATGTTATGTGAGCTGATATTGTTCTTCTTCTTTTCCTTTCTGTTATGCTGTATTCATGTAAAAGTGGGAGATTAATTTAAAGAAAACCAATTGTTGGTATGTCTATAAGTGAAAAACTGTTTGTAGAGACTGAAGATTCTATCCTAGATTTTCTCCTACACTATAGTGTCTAACCTTCACTGTAGTCCAAGACTGAAAATGGACAGACAGACATTTTGATATGAGATGCTGAGTGACTGAATCCATCCCTACTGACGCTTTGAGCAGTCACAGGCCTTCCAGAGACCCCAATGTTGCACTTTGATCTTGCCTCCAGTGACACCAAACTGGATTCCCAGGCTTGCTCCTCAGTCTTTCTTCTGTCTTACTGATAACCTATTTAGAGTGTGAAAACCTGCAGCTTTCTGTCCTCATCAGATGGAAACATAGTTGCTCACTCAGAAGGGTTCAGAAGACTTAAATCTCTACCACCGTTTTACTCTCTCTGACACAGCAATCTGGGGTCTGCTGGGATTAACTGCTTACAACACTGTTGAGTTCTCTCTAGCCATGTTCTTTTCAGACAGTTTGATAGTCTGATAAACAATAATACTTTGTGAGAATGTGTCCTACAGATACCTTTCCTCTTGAGGAAGGGGCTTTTGATATACCATATTCTCCAAAACATTACATCCAACTTCAGCTCTCTGAATTAGTTTCTGCACCTGTATACTGTAGGAATGTGAGCTGTATGATTCCAGATAAGGTTGTTCACAGGCCTTATAAATATAAGGCCTGTGAGCAACCTTATAAATAATCTTATTTGTTCAAATTTTAAGGATTCACTGAGGAGTGGTATCTTCTTTTGTCCTGTCTTTTAAATTTAGTTTCCTGGGAACCATTAATTATTTTCTTAAGACACTGTAAACTTGTATTTTAAATAATTGTATTAACAGGGTAAAGTTTACATATGATTTTTTTTTCTTTTTCTTAGTGTATCCAACAAGGCTTCTAATGCACTTTCATGCTTAATTTTCCCATGGCTTGGAAAGCTCATAACCTTTAATGGCAAGGAACTGTATCTTACTTGGGGAACCTTGCAGAAGTTCCTCCAAACCTTTCTGGACTTCTAGTCTGTGAATATCAAACATTCAGAAATTAAGATTGCACACTGTTTACCTTACAATAAAGACTGTAATTCCTCAGACTCAAAGGGAGACAACTGATGCTGTTTCCCTTTGCCTTCCTGAACTGTAATCCAAACATAATACCTAAATATAATATTAACTTTCACTTTCTGAACTCTTCTGTTGATTCTTCACTTTTAAAGTTCAGTGAGATACACATTTTCAAGGTATTTGCTCTATGCTTGAATTAGAAACATTTCTGGGGGTGCTTTTAAGAATGTTTCACCCTCCAAAAGGGTTGCTGTGATGTCCATAAGGAATGGAGTTTGCAAAAACAAAAAGTTGAATTTGGCTGAAAAGGCAACTTCAAAGATAAAAAGTTTTCAAAGAGCAAAACCTCCCTGCTGACAAAAGCAGTTTGGAACGTAGAATGCTTTGCTGTAAAATTGTGTAGAATTGTCTAGTTTTGAGGAAGGCTACTGCTGTTTGATTTGGACATTCATAACATCACAGAATCATTCAGGTTATAAGGGGCCTTTGGAGATCACTCAATCTAGCCTGCCCAAAGCAAGTTGCACAGGACTTTACCCAGATTTCTTTTTTCCTGGTTTACTTTTGCACTGATAGAGTAGCCATAGAATCGCTCCTTGTCATCTCTTGCCAGCTGCAGGTCTACAAGCTGTGGCTCATAGTCAGGAATAGCACCAACCCTGCATGCTCTAGGCAATATTCCTAAACTGCAGATTGACTGTTCCTTTTTGCAGATTGTCCTTATATAGAGTTTTCTGTCCTAAGAATAAGGAGCAAACATTTTGAAAATAGCCATATAGTTGTGCAGTACTGAAATAAATGGTTGAATATAAAACCATGCAACTCCTACTTTAGGTCTATATTATCTCCCTTTCATCTCTATTACCTACTATTATCACTCACTCAACAAACTTACACTAGTCCAAAATAATAACTTTAAAAGTCCCATTCATAACTACTCATGAAGATGAACATTTGAATTTGGAATATTAAGCATTCTTGTCAGAAATATTGCGGCATGATCAGGGGACCAGCAACAATGTGATATGAACTAGCTAAAACTAAAAAGGATAGCAAAAAAATCACAGTCTTTAATGTGTGATTTATTACTGAACAAATAAAAAACTGATCACAGTTAGTATATATTTTGTAAAATATTTTAATACCTTGAAATAAAATTTTAAAAAAATTAGAAAATAGAAGGCAACTATCATTGGTTTTGGCTATTAAGCAAAAGGACACAAACTATGAGTAAAAAAATTGTGACTATTCATACATTATGCATTAGGGACAACAGTTTAACCACTCAGGAAGATTGCTCTATTGGATATTATTTGTGTTGATATCATGTCAAAAAAATTATGATGATGACCCAAGTTGTAGACACAATTTATGATGCTTTGTATTTGCTGAGATACTGTAGTGCCTGTCTTTTTTACATGGCATGGCAAGAACATAGGAACTATTAATTTCACAAGCAATGCACGTCTTTTGCAGGACAGAAAACTCATCATTATGGGATCTTGTGTTCACAACATTTTTCTTTAAACATATTAAACCTTCTCTTTTGATCATTTCCTGGTTGAATATTCATTACAAACATTACAGCTGTAATCGATGATAGTAATCTCAAATTCTTCACTACCACCTATTGGCCAGGTTTTCATAAGATGGTGGTGTTCATCTGCCTGATTTTGCCAAGAATAGACTAAGGATCTGTGCTCTTTTTGGCTGGGGTGGTGTCAACCTTCTCAGTGTCTGGTGTGGGGCTGAGTTTTGAATTAGTGCTGAACATAGAGTTGATAATGGAGAGATGTTTTGGTATTTTGGGCAGGACAGGGCTTGCACGGAGTCAAGACCTTTTCTGCTTTTTGTGCCACCATGATGGTGAGGAAGCTTGGGAGGGCACAGGAAGCTGAGAGGAGACACAGCCAGGACAGGTAACCCAAACTGACCAGAGGGATGTTCCAGACTGTAAGACATCATGATCAGGATATAAAGCTGAGGGAATGAAGAAGGAAGGGGGAACATCTGGAGTGATGGCATTTGTTTTACCAAGTCACTGTTATGCATGATGGAGCACGGTTCTCCTGGAGATGGTTGAACACTTGCCTGCCCATGGGAAAGAGTAATTGATTCCTTGTTTTTCTTTGCTTGTTTGCATGGCTTTTGCTTTGCCTATTAAACTGTTTGTCTCAGCCCACGAAGGCCTTTACCCTTCCAGTTCTCTCCCTGACCCTGCTGGTGGGGAAATGAGTGAGTGGTACTGATGGCTTGGCTGCTGACATTTGCCAGATTTCATAAATTCTGGCAAAACATATTAGAATAAAACAGAATGGGAAAAAAAAGGAGAAGTTATCTTTAACTTGATTTGGTAGAAACTACCTATTGGCTTAATCCCAAGTGACTTCTTCACATACATTTAAAATGGACAGTCTTGGTAATAATAAATGGCATTTATTAACCTTCAAAGGGAGTTGAAATATAAAACAGAGGCAATTATTTGCACATAGAGGTAATGATGATTTTGATCCTGCTTCTTTTTGCTTGGAAATAACTCAAAGAAACAAAGTAATTAGTACCTGTGGAAATTAAAATCATGGTGTTAGAAATAGGTAGATTTGCAGAACCTAATTACTTGGGATTGAAATGGATATTTATATAAAAATACACAATAAAGAATTGGCCGCCTTTGCTTTTGCCTGAATAAGCAACAGACTGCCTCACAATTTCCAGGAAAATTACAGGGATTAAAAAAAATTCTCTTACAATGTTTTATTTATCGTTTCATTAAGATTTGTAAGTCTATATTTGCTAAGATACTCATGAATGACTGATATCTCTCCCCATCCAAGCCAGTAGCCAACTGCGACCCAGGGACTGCAGAAAACAAAATTAGCTTAATGTAAAACTGATGTGCTTTTGCATATTCTTTTCTCTACTCTTGCCAATGCAAAACAGGGTGTCTTGGGTTGAAAAAAATGTACCGAAAAATGTGTATTCTATTTTTGTCTGTTGAAGCCAGTTGGGAGCTATTGTTCTTTATCTCTTGTAACTCTAGGGGGCAAAGAGGGTGGATGCCCTCTGTTAATGGGAGACCTGATAACACCAGATAAGGCAGTGCCTTCTTATCTCTTCCTCCACCCATCCTCCTCCAAGGGACATCACCTGTGAATGGGTCATTTAAGGCCTCTCACATGACTGACAACATCACCTCATTCCATTGTGAGATGCTCCACCCAGTGGGAGGAGCTGAAGCCTTTCTATTGGGATAAAACCTGCAATCCCAAACACCAAGTTAGCTGTTTTTTCCCCTGAATTCTCAGAGAAAGACCAGACCCAGCACTGGATCCCTTTTGTCTACAGGATCATCTCTACTTCATAGAATAACATCTGTTACTCCAGAAGGACTTATCTGGACTGCTTCTAACATCCTGACAACAGGGAGTCAGGTCATATCTCTGACTCTGTCAAGGTTTTCTAGGACTTTTGTTTGTTTGGATTTTTGTACTACTGCATTTGTGGGGTTATTTATTTATTTATTTAATATTCCTAGCAAATAACTGTTTTTCCTATTCCCATATTTTTTTGCCTGAAAGCTCCTAATTGCAAAATTGTAATAATTTGGAGGGAGAAGGTTTTTTACATTCTCTATTCCAAGGGAAACTCCAGTTTTCCCCTGACAGATACCTGTCTTTCAAAACCAAGACACAGGGTGAATTGTCATTGTCTTTAAAAAAAAAAAGTTATTTTTTGATTTTATTGCAAAGGAGCCTTTTTTCTGAGATCTGAAGTTTCATTGCAATTGAAACTAACTTATTTTCCTTAATAAAATAAGTACCAGACTGCTGAACACTCATTTATGAGTTCTGAAGGAAGGAGTATTTTGCGAGTTAAATTAAGAGAGAAAATCAGTGGGCAGATGTCACTGGTACTATCAAATAAATTTTTATCTGCTCTAGGAAGTACATTATAATTTAACTACATTTTAATATATGTACATAGTTTTAGTATGCAAGGGAAGAGTGCATCCATCATGAGCAGTAGGGTTTCTTGATAAACCCTGAAAGACATAAAATAAAGGACATTACGAGGTGCCACTGCTGGATTTATTAAGTGTGGAAAGATTCAGGAATCTTCATAAAGGTTATCACCTCCACATTCCCCTCCAATCATTCATTCCAAGTCTGGCCTCTCTTTTCACAGACATGAAGAAATTTTGACATGAGGCAGCAAATACTAAATAAAATGGATGGGGTTGTCTGGAATAATCTAATAATGAACACAGTCTCACCACTCCTGATGAGAATTTTTGCTTTGATTCCAGCAGAATTAATTATTTTTACCAAAAATGATTAATCTGATTAATGAGAGGAAGGACTATGCATAAGAATTATTATGATTAACCACTTAAAATTGGTACAAAATGACGTTTTATTCATTCTCCAGAAAAGGTCCTGCTGAACATACCCATTTCATTGTGAATTTAGTTAAAGGTTTTGTCCCTTCTGTAGCAGTCACTTGAAGATCAAGCACCATACTTTTTTTACTTACTGCCCACTTTCGAGTCTTGAGTGGGAGCTCTGAAAGTGAAGGTAGACTCTAATTTTAAAATACACTGCAGCCATTATTTGAATTACATTTGCTTTTAAGTTCATTACTGCTTACTCAAATTACATGCAGTATGAGTCTCACTGCTTGGATTTTCTGTGTCCTCTAGAGAAAGGCTGACTCTTACTTGTACAAGAAGGTCACGCATTTCAATCAGTCTGCAGTTGTGAACAGAAATTATGGCTTGGTGACATTTACTCTTTTTGGTTTTGACTGCAGTCCTTGAACGGTGTGCTAGTGTGGAATACCACTTTTTTCATGGTAATGCATAACCACATACCTTTAGTCTGAGATAATTTCCTCTAATCTAAAATAAAACACTCATTAAGAACTATTGATTAAGGCTCAAAAAATGAACTTTCAGGCTCTTTTGTTTCAAAGCAAGTGATTTCTCTTCTTCTGATAACAGCAGGGAGGTCCTGTCTCCTTAAAGATTATAAATGTAATCAAACTGCCATCCTACTGCTTATGGTAACAAACAGAAAATGCAATAGAGGCAGCTTTGCACTGCAGATTAGTGGGGTTCATTTAGTCTCAAAGGCCATTTGTACAAATCCCAACTGAAGTGTAAGACATCTGGGAAATGTATTTACAGTGACTCTAGGATACTTCTTTTCTCACTGGCTTCTTGTGAAAACTCCAAATAAATCACAGTCTGGAGTCTGACTTGAAGCTGAGAAAATACTCCTTTTTGTAAAGGAAGGAGAGTGAATTACTCAGGCAGTTTGAAGGCCAACATGAGAAAAAGAGTCTTTTATTAATTACTAGGTAATTGTATATTTGGAAGCAGGGCAAAAGAGTATTTTTTTGTACTCAGGAGAATTTTATGTGAGGAGAGAAAAATGCTCAACTTGAGGAGCTCTGCCTGAGGTCTGTATTTGTGACAGGTGACCCCATAGGAGAATCAGATTAACCAGGTCTGGAGAAGACAATGCCTTGCTGAAGGACAAACATCCCACACTATTCTCTAAAGAGTAGGACCTGTTGCAGCTGGTTTCACCTCGTCCGTGACATGACCAAGTTCAAGTTTAGAAAATTTAGCTGGGAGGTCTGCTGCTGTGTCTTGTCCTGGCTACCACCACTGGGCTACTCGTGGAAACAGCCTGTGGGAAATGCCATTCAGCAGCCAGGTAAGTTTGACTGGACACACCTGGACACAGATAACATCAACAGGAAACACTGTAATTGTCAGAGCATGGTGTGAAGGATCCACACAGATTGCAAGCCATGGTAATGGAAACTCCACCTGCACCTTCAGATCTGGCTAGTGTACAGGCATGCTGGATATAAAGATCCTCATTAGTTCAAAATGCTCTTCCTGCCCTGCCAAAAGGATACACAAAATGCACCATACAACAACTAAAGATTGAAAGTGCTGGAGTCCATGAATGCTGGTAAATTTTAAGAGCCCTGCCTTAAGAGTGCAGAAGCATGCAATTCCAAAGTGTTGGAAGTCAAGCAAGTGGGTCATGTGGCTGGCTTGGGCCAGGAGGGATCTTCTAGAAGTTAAGAGGAAAATGAAAGTGTATGGACACTGGACACCAGGACAGGCAACATGGGAGAATTACTGAGATGCTGTTTGCCACTCTAGGGAGAAAGTGCATGTGGCCAAAGCTCAATTAGAGTTCCAGCTGGCTAGCACTGTGAAGGACAACAAAAGTAGCTTTTTAATATATGTTAATGGTGAGAGAAGGAGGGATAACACTAACCCGTTACTTGATGAGAGTGGTCACCTCACAAATTGGGATGTGGACAAAGCAGAAAGATTTAATGCCTTCTTTGTCCCTGTCTTCAATAGCAATAATCATCCCTGGGTCCCAGAGCCTGGAGAGCTGGAAGATAATAACTGGAGAAATATAAACTTCCAGTTAACTCTGAACTTGTTTGTTAATTGCTGATCCCGTTGGATGCACATAAGTTTACGGAACCTGATGGATCTCGTCCTAGAGTACTGAAAGATCTGTCTGATGTCACCAGAATGCCTCTCTTCACTACTTTTCAACAGTCTGAAGAGTCAGCTGACAAATATGAGGTACTTGTGGGGGTGGCGAGGCAATGGAACATGTCACCCAGAGAAGTGGTGGATGCTGCATCTCTGGAAGTGTTTTAGGTCAGGCTGGATGGGACTTTGAGCAACCTACTTGAGTGGAAGATGCCCCTGTCCATGGTAGGGACTTTAGATGATCTTAGGGTCCTTTCAACCCAAAACTTTTTACAACTCTATGATTCTATAAAGTGTTCCAATTTTCAGCAAGGAAGTATAAGCGTAAGAAGGAAAGTCCCTGTAAATACAGTCCTGTCAGTTTCACTTTATTGCCTGTCAAAATTATGGAGAAGGTTTTCCTGGGATTTGTAGATACACGTTTGAGAGACAATGTCTCACTGAATGTCTTCAGTGGTCATAGCCAGCACACACTCAAAAAGGGAAAGTCTTAATCAACTTAATTTCCTTGTGACTAGGCCACCCTTCTAGCTGGCCAAGGGAAGCTGGTAGATTGGTGGTTTGGGATTTCAGCAAAGATTTTGATACTGTCTCGCAAAGCACATAAACTAGACAAGTCAGTAACAGGATAGATGAACAGTTGGTGAATGGGTTTGGTTGAAAGTGTTATAGTGAAGGAGGTTTCAATGGGCTCATGGCCAAGTCACCAGTGGAGTTTCCCAGAGCTCAAGTTTAGAGACAGCGGTCCTTAATGCTTTTATAGATGGTCTGGACAGAGGAGTTGAATGAACATTATGTAAGATTGTCAGTGATACTGGAGGAGCTGTAGACTCCATTGAGAGTGGATAGAAAAAAGGTCTGTGTAATCATTAACTGAATGCAATTTAACAAGTGTTGGATTCTCCACCTGGGGTGGGGGAATCCCCATTTTATTTACAAATTGGGGGCTAGAGGCAGCCCCAGGGAAAGAGATCCTGAGTCCTGGATTGATAGCAAGTTGAACATGAGACAGCAGTGTCCTGGCAGCCAAGAGGGTCAACCTTGTCCTGGGGTGCATCAGGCACAGAATCACCAACTGGGCAGGGGAGGGGATTGTCCTGCTCTGCTCTGAGCTGGGGCAGCCTGGGGCAGCCAGTGCTGGGGAATGGTTTGGGTGTCACAACATAAGGAAATAAAATTATGTCCGGACTGAGATGCTGCAAAGGTCTACAGGCAAGACTTACGAGGAGCAGCTGAGGTCACTTGGATTGTTCATCTTGGAGAATAGAAGGCTGAGGAATGAATCCATTACAGTCTACAGCTTCCTCAGAGAGACAGTGGAATAAGAGGAGATGATTTTCTCTCTCTAGCTACTTGCAATAAGTTAAGAGAAAATGGAACAAAGCTGGATCAGGGGAAGTTTAGACTGGACATTAGGAAGAGAGTCTTTGCCTGAAGAAAAGGCAGGAGCAAGCTCCCTAGGAAAGAGGTCATGGCACCAAGCTTATCAGAGTTCAAGGAGAGTCTGGACAATGTTCTAGAAATGCAATTTACTTTTAGGTTTTGGGTATGAGGAATAGGGTGTTGGACTTGATGATACTTATGGAATCCGTAAAACTTGTGATGCGGTATAATTCTATTATTCTAAATAATTGATCTAATATTTTCATAGATGCATAGAACTGTTATAGAAACAGTTATAGAAAACCATAACAATCATCACAATCCATTTGTATATCAATTTTACAGGGCAAGGTATTAAATAAATCAGATTTTTTTCTAGGAAAGAAACATACGAATATGTTAAATAAGGGCTCTAACCCCTTTGTAGACTAGTCTAATATATTAATTCACTAATTTATTGCTTCATTAATGGGGTTTGCAGCTCACAAGTTCTCTCATTCTTTACTTGCAACTGGTAGCTTACATATCTCTGAGTGAAACAGATATCTAATCAAGTAAGGGTGGCAGAGCTTATCCTTCCTCTCCTATCAGGGTTTGCACATTCCCTGTGTCACAAGGGGAACCACAAAAGCCTTAGTAGTCTGGCTGCTGTTGGATGCACTTGAAAATCTTTTTTGTTAAACTGACATATTTATGTTTTCCAGCTCATAGGCTTGTCTACAAAACTTCCTAAAGTCTGTGGATTCAGAAGAAACTGCCAATCAATACAAAGCTCCCAAAGATGTCATGTTTTGCAGCCTGTACTTTGGTGCAGCATCTCAGGTGCAAAAGCAGAAGAAAGAAACACACACAAGCATAAGATGAAATTCAGAGTTCATAATTTGCCGCACCACCTGGCAAAAATTCTTCTGATGACAGCAGCATCTGGGTGACTCTGAAGGCAGCTCCTCCTCTCTGCTCCAGATTCCCAAGTTTTGTCATGTCAAAGGTAAGACAAGGGTAATCTCAAGGCAAATGTGCATGCACAGTCCTACACTCTGCACTGCTAGGCTGAGAAACAGTGCTGCAGTCAGCTGATGTGTCACCCAGCAGACTCAACATGACTGCAGCATCTGCACGTCGAACTCAGGCAAAGCTCTGGGGGATTCAGGCTTTTCCAATACCTTTTTCGATTCCAGTCCTCTACCTTACTAACTGCCTTGTAACTTAATGGGGGATGAGAAGGATGGGACTGATACCAGTTGGCACAACTGGCAAACTTCTTATGGTTCTGCCTTGGCAGCAAAGCTGGATCCAGTTTTTTAATGCACTATTTTAACAGGAATTAAATATCTGTGCCTGTCTTTTTCCTCAGTCCAGCAGCAGCTGTGGTGAGTGGGAGAAGAACCAGAACTCAAGGCTTGGAGGTAGGATATACCTGACTTCAGCTCAGCCTACCCAATGGCGGTATTTGCTCAGAAAAATTTTCTCCATGTTCTGCAAGGACATCTACTTTTCAGAATGACTTTTGGGTCACAGAAAGTCTTTCAAAACAGTGGCCCTAGTATTACAACCAATCTGTCTGTCTATACACCTCTCTCCTTCCCTTCTCTTCTGTATTCTGAGTTTTTCTAAGTCAGCGTTTGTATCATCTTCACATTACAGTACCTTGTATATCTCTGCTCAGTGAGGCTGTAATTTCTTGCAAATAATAACATTCAGTTGTGACCCACAAATTATATTTCTTGTAGGATATGGCAAGCCTAGAAAATGAGTCAAAAATGTCAGTTTTCTTCCTGTAATAAAGTCTTTGTATCTTCACATCCTGGCAAGGTGGCTCTCAGATCCTGAAACAGATCCTGTGTCCTGGTGTCACCCTAATTACTCCACTGGAATTATGCAAAGAATGATTTCTCCATTTATCCTAGAAAACTGACTGCTGTGAAGTATGTAGCAGATAACTGTCTCTCAGGTAGAAAGACAGTATATTTGTAACATTCTAAAGTAGCAAGAAGTTTTAATACTGTGCATTGCATGTGTATCACGTTCATGTGGTAAAACCTTGATGAAAAGGGAGATTTTCACCATTTCCTTTGACAGCAAAGGGATGAGGATTTACCCCACATAAGTCAAATTGAAATAAAATGGTTACACAAAAATAAGTGATAAGACAGGGAAAAATAGAAGACAGAAACCAATATCTAGTGAATACTTTAGAAGCTGTGCATTGAATTACTGAGTTTTAGTAATCTGAAAAATATGGTACTTACTGATCTAACTGGAATGTTTTCATTTCTATGCCTACACTCTGCTGTGAAATGAAAAATAATAACTGAAAAGTTTTACTAAAGTTTTTTTCCCATTGTTTACTGAGAGGAAAGCTTACATCAGCCTAACAGACCAATATACCTAGTAATGAAGAGGCACCTAAATTGTTGTAAGTTTACAAGTTTCTCTTGTTGAAAAAGTACAGAGTGGTAACAGAATTCTTGTCCGTATCCTGAGCCAGAAGCTGCAGCTCTCTGTGGGAGGCACACATGTAGCTGTTGGAAAATGGCTCTACTGTTTTCTTTTGAATAGCTTTTCACCAGGTGCAGATGCCAGATGCACGACCTTCTGCACCGCAGAAAGCTCTGGATCCCTTTTGTCGCACAGGGACTTTTCCACATTAATGTCATGCCCCGAGTAGGTCCCAGTATTTCAGCTTTCACTAGGAAATAAAGTCTGTGAGCACTCTGTTGAAAAGGGAAGAAGCTAGAATAGGGATACTGCAGAAGGACTGCAAGATCGTGTTTTACTGTTAATTTAGTGGTCAGTTTGTTAATAACCATGGCTGGATGGAGAGATGTGATTTAATGGTTAGAATACAGAATTAGAAACTGTAAATTTCTAATTTGGCTCTGAAGCACCATTTTTTTTGTGGCCTGATCCAAACTACTTTTTCTTCACCTATAAAATAGGGATACTATATATTTTGCAGGGCTATACAAAGGGTTCATTGGCTTAAGTTTCTGAAGTATTTCACAGAGAAATGAACATATCCTTAAAAACGTAGATAGAAGCTTCTGTTTTAGGTGAAGTCTTGAAATTCTAGTGTATTACTTGCAATTATATGAATTTCATTTCAAAGATATTGAGCTTGTAAAATTTAATGAAAAAAGATATTTAAAAAGTCATATTGTCCCTTTCCAATGCAGTGACATATTTTATTCTCTCCAAAGGTGTTGCAGATCATGGGTTTTGTTATTTTACTGATGTTTGTTGTTTATTCACCACCTATATATTTCCTCCTTTCTTGTTTCCCTCCCCTGCTTATACATTTTTTGCAAAAAGTCACAACATTTATAATTTTTTACATACATCAATGTGGGGTTGTATTCAGTTACAATGTACAGGACTCATTCAGCTCAGACAAGCCTCAGTATACCTCACAGGCCCAGTTATAGTTCTGACAGCCTTGTAAACAATTACCCTGACAAACACTGGCAATTCAGTCAAAATCATATACAAGACTAAGAGCTGTAATTACTATTAGAGAAGCCTGCTGATTATAAGAAAGGATTTTGGAATCAATAGCATACAATGATTTCAGTGGAAAATTACCTATGAGTCAAACCTGCTTTGAGGATGGAAAACAAGAGTTTGTTCTCAAATTTATCTTTCTAAAGTTATGAGTGACTTTTAAGGAAACAGGTAGTAACTTGTTGCTGTACTACTTTGAAAGAGGTAATTGAAATGACAGTCATATAGATTTAGAGCACAAAAGATTTAAAAACAGAAGCCTTCAACAATATGTTGATATTTATAAATAAGAACACAGAATGGGAAATATCTTCAGGTTAGAGAACCAAAAACAATTATGCATAGCAAGACCCAAATCATGTACTTACTGGCTTATAATGATAGGAATATCCCTAGTTATTCTTACTTTGGTAATATTCTTTAAGTGTTTAGTGTTACAAATTCTCCTTATTTTCCCCAAGTACTTTAAATACATGATTAGACATAAAATCACAATTTTGTTACAAACTGTAAGGTGAGCTCCTGGGAAGGTGTACAGTAATTTATATAAACTGAGCTAAATTTTCTTTCTGCTGTAGTCAATGGCAATACTTGTTTTTAGTCTCAGTAAAACGAGGATTCAGTACCTACTCTTGCTAAATAGCAAATGAAAGCACTTACGGAAATTTATTTACTTTTTATTAGTTTGTCATGTGAGCTATCAATGTCCTGCTGTAGGAAAATATACAAGGTTCTGTTTTAATAGAAGGTTGCATCCAATTGTAATTTTGTTTAAAAGGTGCCAGAATCAGAAATCCTATTATAAATTGGGACAAGAAGCAGGTCTGCTAAGACTTCTAGAGAACAAATTAACAAGTGGGAATGATTAAGTCAGAAATGACTTGGTGTTCTAATTGAAGAAGTCATGCAGCATGATGTCACTCTCTGTTATTAGCATTTAATTGCTTTCAGAGAGAGCTCTGTGTGCCTCTCTTCTCTCTCCCATAAGAAAACACTCATAGCATCTAAAATACATCAAGTTATAGAAGAATGTTGCTGTTTGGTCTGTTTTAAGTTCATGTAATTAAATTAGCTAAATAAAAAACACAGAGCTGTTTATAGACTCAGCTTTGAATTTTTCATTTTATGCATCCAGGTCTGTTTCCAGTCTCATTGGCTGGTTTAAAAACTATTCTGGAAATGTGTCTAACAAAGAATAGTCACATCCTGTGACTGCACCTGGTTTGCTGAACTGGCTATTTGAATTTTTCTCAGCAAAGTGTTAGTGTAGGCTCACTGTATTATAGAAACTAAGAGGAGGACACTCTGCTAGCTACTTATCCATGCTTATAAGATATTCAAAATCTTTTTGCTGTCAAATTACTGGGACAGATGAATTCCACTTCTGCATTAAAGCCAAGCAAAACTTCTAATTTGTGCTTCTATCAATTGCAGATCATCCAGTTGCCTCCTATTATCTGAACAGAACTGTATGTTTATACACCATGGATAAATAAAGACTTAAATAAATGACATTTCAAAGGAGACAATTACACACTGCAGACTAGTTTATATTTGCATAGAGGTAGCCCCCATTGCAGCAGTAGAACTACTGAAGTACCATTACCCTGAGAGTTGTATCTGTCTTGTTTTCTATTTCTCAGATGGTATATAATCTACTGAGTAAGATTTTAATATTTTCAGAAATGTAATAATATTACTATCCAAGAAAACAAGTTTAAAATAATTGAGACTGAACACAGTTTTGACAGACTTCAGTCTTGTTCATCGCTGAATTTCTCTACACGCTTGCAAAACAGTAATCCTGACAAATGTTACATGTTCTCAGATTTTGCTCCTTATCACTTTGAAAAGGATATCCAGCTCACATGTTTTCTATTGGCCTAGTTGCAAGGTTGAAAATCAGGTGTCTTAAACACTGCTGTGAGGGACAGAACTGTGCTTGGCTCATCCCACCTTTTCCTACTTATGCCTGAGCTTTAGAAAAAGGCAGGGGAAATCTAAGTTGGGCATGCTGAGAGAAGAGATAAACCTGGGGATTTCTCTCTTATGAAAATATAAAGTATGTTCCTCTTCTCCAGACATAGGGATTGCTCTCCTACCTTGGGGCAGCTTGACACAGGGTTTTTTTTCTGTGTCAATTTTCCCTGTTCCTGCCTAATGGAGTTTCGCCAAAAAGCAAAAAGAAGTAAACTTCTTAAGTCCAAGAAAAGAAACCTTTTCTTCCTTCTATCCATGTGATAATTTTAAAAGTAAATTCCCTTTCCACTGCAGCAGCTGATCCCTTCTAACCAATTACACTGTGTTTGTTTCTCTTGGTTCTGATAAATAAAACCTGAACTAATCCAAAAATCCGAACATACTGCACCTCAAACTACCAAGTAAGTCACCGAAAACTTAGTGAACCAGAACTGTACTTTGGTCAGTTCTGCTCTTTTCCAGTTCTGAACCTCAAATCACTCTTTTATGTACTGGTTGTCCTTGTATATTTATGCTACATTGTTGTAAAGTGACAAAGTGGAAGATATAGATGAATAAGCTCTCTGAATAAGTATAAAATTCATGAAATGAAAAGAAAATACTTTCCCTGTGGGAGTCCAGTGCACCTTCAAAAGCTTTACTGAGGCCTGGTCTTGTGGGTATTTTGTCACTGTTACATATTTGTCTGCCTCTGCTCAAGGCTGGTTCTGACATCCTTTCTGTGTAGCCTGGGATGAGGCTGTTGCAAAAAGTCCTGTGAAAGATAGGTGAAAAGCAGCACAGGGGCTCCTTGCTTTTCTTGGGAGCTGCAGATAAGTTCAGGCAGTGGATCATGAACCCCACTGCAGCTGTGCCAGTACTCAGCCATGAACTTTGCTTTCTCAGACCCTGCCCAGGCTTTACTTCAGGGTTTGACTTCAGGCCTGCTTTGTCACTGAGAGCTTGCTCAGGAGTCATTGGACTTGTTGTGATGTGGTTTCCAGATTCAGACTTGCTCTGCTCTCCTTTTTCTGACCCCTTGCCTGAAAAGCTGCCACCCTACCTGCCTTGCTGTAGCTCTCAGTTCTGGGTTTACTTTCCCATGTGGATTGATGTAGTCCTGTTGCCCTCTGGCAGACTGCTTTTGGTAGGGGAGATGAGGAAGAGGTGTCAGCCACTGTCTGCAGTGCTTGCAGCTCCATCTGGGAATGCATGATGAAGTGACGGAGAGCTTCTGGATTAGTGCTAAAGTGGAAGGGAAGGGACAGGGGATTTTATTGTGGGGGGTCTACAACAGGCTGCCTGACCAAGGAGACAGCTGCTGAGGCCCTCCACAGACCTGTAAGAGCAGCCTCATGTTCATAAGCCCTGATCCTCTTGGAGGACCTCAGGAGCCTTCAAACTCCTGTTGGAGGGAGAACACAACAGAACACAGGCAATCCAGGAGGTTCCTGTAATGAGCTGGTGGAAATTTCATTCTCCAAGTGATAGAAGAGCCAAGGACAAGCACTAAGCTGGACCTTATTCTCACCAACAGGGTGGGCCTGGTGGGGAATGTGAAGCCCAAGGGCAGGATGGGCTGCAATGGCTGAAACTGTGGAGTGGAAGATCCTTAGGAAAACAAGGAGAGCAGACAGGGAGCTCACTGTGCTGGATTTCAGTAGAACTGACTTTGGTCTCTTGAAGGACTCTTTTGGTGGAGTCCCATGGGATTGAGCCTTGCAGAGAAGAGGACCCCAAGAGACCTGGATGGCATTTAACAGCCATTTCCTCCAAGCTCAAGAGCAATTCATTCCAACAAAGAGAAAGTCAGGTAAAAATGCTAAAAGGCCTGTGTGGATGAATAAAGAGCTCCTGGACAAAATCAAGGAAAGCCTATAGGCAGTGGAAGCATTGTGTGAGGAATGCGCAGAAACTGTCTAGAAAAATTCCAGACAAAACCAGGTTAGGAAAGCTTAAACCCTGATAGAAATAAATATGGCCAGGGATGTCAAGGGGAACAAGTAAAGCTCCTATAGGCAAGCTGGTGATAAAATGTAGACTAGGGCAAATGCATGCCCTCTCCAGAAGGAAACAGGAGACCTGGTTATTCATCATATTGATAAGGCTGATGTATTCAATGATTATTTTGTTTCAATATTCGCTGGCAAGTAAACCAATCCCATTGCTCAAGTCACAGAAAGGAAAGCCAGGGCAGGGAGAATGAAGAACTACCCACTATAGGAGAAGATCAGGTTCAAAAACATCTAAGGAAGTTTCAAAAATCAACAGGACCTGATGAGATATTTCTGAGGGAACTGTCCAAAGAAGTGTCTAAGCCACTATCCATCATATTTGAGGAGTCATAACAGTGTAATGAAATTCTCGCTGACTGAAAAAGAGGAAACCTGAGACCCATTTTTAAAAGGGAAGAACACAAGACACGTGGAGACAGAGGCTGGGCAATTTCACCTCAAGGTCAAGCAAGATTATGGAGCAGATCCTCTGGGAAACTATGTGAAGATACACATGAAATAAAGAGGTGATTGGTGACAGCCAACATGGCTGCACTAATGACAAATCATGACTGACAAATTTGGTGGCTGCTTATGATGGACTTACAGATAAACGAGTAGGGAAGAGGAAACAAATCTCATCTGCCTGCCTGAGCAAAGCACAGGGCACTGTCTCACATGACATCCTTGTCTCTAAAATGGAAAGATATGGAACTGATGAATGGATGACTTGATGGATAAGGACCTGGAAGGTCTCACTCCAGGACTAGAGAGTAGAGAGCAGTGATGAGTGGTGTCCTCAAGGGTCAACATTGGGGCAAGCATTGTTTAGCTTCTTTGTCAGTGACACAGACAGTGGGATTGGGTGCACCCTCAGCAAGGGTGCTGACAACACCAAGATGCGTGATACAGCCATGCTGCAGGGAAGTGGAGCCATAAGAGGGACCTCAGTGGGCTTGAGAGGTGAGCCTGGGTAAATCTTGTGAAGTTCAACAAACCCAGGTGCAGGGTCCTGCACCTGTATCAGGGCAATCCCAAGCACAAATACAGTCTGCACAGTAAATGAATTGAGAGCAGCTATGCAGAGAAAGACTGAGGGGTACTGGTTTACAAGAATGTTGACACCACCCAGCAATGCAGCCCAGAAGAACAACTGCATCCTGAGCTGCATCAAAACGACTGGCCAGCACGTCAAGGGAGGTGATTCTTCCCCTCTATTCTCTGTTCTATCTGGATCCAGCTCCAGGGTCTCCAGAACAGGAAGGCTTTTGACCTGTGGGACCAGTTCCGTAGGAAGGACACAAGGGTGATCAGAGGCCTGGAACACCCCTCTTTTGAAACTCAGAGAGGCTGGGTTATTCAAAACAGAGAACAACCATATTTTGGCCTTTCAGTACCTAAAACTGGTCTGCAAAGAGGCGGAGAGGGACCTTTCACAAAGGCATGTAGTAACTGAACAAGGGATAATGGCTTCTACCTGAAAGATGGCAAGTTTACATTAGATATTAGGAAGAAACTCTTTACTGTGAGTGTGGTGAGACACTGGAAGAGGTCATCCAGACAGGTTGTGGGGTCACAATTCCTGGAGATGTTCAAGACCTTGACTGGATGTGTCTGAGTAATCTGGTATAAGGTGTCCCTGTGCATGGCAGAGGTGTTGGAGCTAGATCATCTTAAGGGTTCTTTCAAAAAAAAAAAAAAAAAAACCTCTTGTAAGATTCTAATCTTTTTTTTTCCATTTAAATTTGGTTTATTTTATTATAAATAGTGAAGGTGCTAAACTTGAAAGAAAATCTAAGCCATGAAGTCAGAGAAACTTTATCTGTACTGTCAAGTTCCCTCTTACTGCTATGAAGAGCAGTGGTATTAGAATACTATTTGCATACACACCTTTTTTATCCATCCATCCATGGATAAAATATCCATCTGTACATGAAAACAAGCTCTTCTGAAAAATGAAATTTCTTGAGTATAACTTTTAAGTAGGTACATCCTGCCTGGTTTTTTGGCTTTTTACCTTCCTTCAGATTTAGACCTTCACTATTTGCTATTTAAACCCATCTCTGACTATGTTTCATTTTGTTTCCAAAGAATGAGATTTACAATATTTATAAGAAAAAACCCCACACATTAGAAGATCATTTCCAGTTAAAGATTACTTTTTGACCCCTTAGTTATTTCAGAGAAATCCTGGTGCCATAGCTTTGTTTGGATTATTCGCAGATTATCATGAAGATCCTTATTAAAAATGTTTGAAGGCAATCAGTTAAATGTTTATGTTTGTGAGAGGGATTAGATCTACTCTCAAGGTTTACTTTTATACAGAAGTGTTTCAAATGGCTCAAGTTTTCCATATTGCTTTTTATTAGCAAATAAAATAATGGTACAAATATTTTTTTAATTAACATTGCTTTCAGAAGTGAGGCCTATTACTGCTTTATGTTTGTCACACGATAGAGACATGAAGACATTCTGTACATTTAACAGCAGACTATAAAAGATCAGGGCTTCACTGGCTGTCCTGGTTCTTATCATCATGAAAGTGGACACTTCAAGAGCTGACTGAGGATGCTGGTATATTACTTTTATGGAGAGTTTTTTCTAACATAATATAATGTACATAATGAGAGACCAAAGGAACTGGACAAAAAGGGAGTAGACTTAAAACAAAAAACAAAAAAACAAACAAACAAACAAACAAAAAAAACCAAACCAAACCAAACCAAAACAAAACAAAACAAAAAAAAAACCAAAACAAACCAAAAAAAAAGGAGGAAGGAAGGATTTGTCCTTCTATTACATGGTAGAAAGTACCATTTTGTACATCTGGCCACAGCTTTCTTAAAAATTGGTTGAAAAATGTGGGCAAGATATATAGACAGCAGAGATTGGTAGTGGACTGGACAATACAGGCTAAGAAATGAATGCTGAAATCATTAGGCAATGTTAAACCACTTTTATCTTCCTCTTTAAATTTGTGAACACAGCCACAGAGCTTTTAGTATCGTTACTACAGGAAAAACATCCGACAACAATTAAAAATCTGCATAAATATAGTAAATTAACAAATGTTCAACTTCCATGGAAGTATATTAGTGTGAACAAATTTGTCATAGTCTTTGGGAGCTATGCATAGGTGATGCCAAAATGTGATGTTTTCAGTAGAGAATTTATATTCAGAAAAGATATTCAAGCTGCTTCATCAGAAGGAGGCATGGGAGGTGCTGGGCAGCAAGCAGTATTACAGGAAAAAGGTAACACACTCCTTTATGGGATGCATTGACTAATGCATACCACTGACTAAATGCATACCAAGATAGCTACCATCAGTCACAAGACAGAAAAGATTGCTGCCAGTAAGAACTATGATCTCTATTTGTCGATCTCCAGACTTCCGGATCAACACTTTACAGTTTTCCAAGCCTCTGGCTTCAGGGGCAAGTGATTACTCAGGAAGCATCAGCTTAGAAAGAAACAACATAGAAGCCTAGTTTATTTTGCATCTACAAGCCAGTTCTATGCACTGACCCAAAATTTTTTTAAAAAGGAATGGAAATCTTCAAGAAAACAAATAGCTGCGAGTTACACAGTGAGTCTTATACAAACAAAACCCAACAATTTCTTTGTAATTCTTCATCTGAATATGTGTGACCTGCATGTGTTCAGAGGTATAACAACATGATATAAATTATACATGACAAACATTATCCTTTTATTGATAAGCATTTGCATAATCTGATTAACAATATTCTAAATATCACCACTGAAAACAAGCTTCTATTCAAGCCTACTCAACTTAGATAACCCTGTAACTCAAAAGCAACAGCCCTCTTAGGGTTTTTTCAGGTCCTTTGGTCTTAACCTTAACATGGTCTTGACATGAACCAACTGCATGCCTTGACTGTCTAGCAAACTTTTTTCTACAACGTTGCTGAGACTAACAAAGTGAAGTCTTCAAACAAAAGAGCCTCTGCTGAGGATCTGAGAGAAGAAAATCTTATTTTGGTAATTCTAAGAAAATAAATTCACAGTTACAAAATAACCATATTTTAGAAAAAAATAGTGCAAATTTTTCTCTTGGAAAGGATATTGTAGGTTTTCGCAATATTTCACAGTGCAGACCACACCAGCTGTTCCCTCTGGGCATGGAAAACACAGAAGCAACACTAGCCAACACTGAAGTAAGGAACCAGCAAATGAACCAAGCCTTTCTACAGCTGACAGGAAGGAAGAAAACCCAAAGAGGGAAAAAACTTCTGTTTTTAAACCTGTGATGACTGAGGTTCATAAATGCCTGCTAGTAAAAGGAGAGCTAAACGAGTTAGTACAACACATCTTATCTAGAGTTGAAAGCATTGATCACTGAAAACAGAATCCAGCAGCTGCTACCAAGCACAAACAAATTTCTCTTTAATATCTGTACACAGATCTTACTCATTATTTTAATTCCTACACAAATTCTATCCTATTGCGTGGGATTTTTAATTTTTCACTGGTTATGCTTAAGCTTTCTGAGAAATCAGTTCCCTTACATAAAAAATCACCAGAGATGTTCAGTCTGGGTCAGTAATATAAACAAGGTTCTGTTGTAGGTTCTGGGTACAAGTGAGACAATACTCATGGTATTATTAAGTCATAATGAGACCGCTTTTGTCTCTCAAATCAAAAAGTAGTGTGTTAAATTCTTGCTCTTCATATGCAATCAGATATCATTGCAGGAATCAGCACTTAATATTATTTGAGTTGGCTTTGTACAAGTCAGCAAGTTGTTTTCCAACCAGTTTCTCATGGACCCTTTAGATAAAGGGCATCCTAGTACCTTCTGTTCTCCTTCAGCATTTGTATCAATTTCACTACTTACTCCTTCACTTAAGATTCTGAAAATTTAGAGGGAAAACGTCTTATGTTGTATGAAGTCACAGATATCTTTTATTACTTTACAGTGATTTTTCCCTTATAACTTTTTCTTCAGTTTATGTGACAGTTTCACTTCTGTCAAGATTAAGCTGAAGTGAATAGCTTGTAGGAAACACCCTCTTTTACAGAGGACTGGTGTGCTTGTGTTATACCTTTTGATGGTTTACTGCATTTGTTTCCATCATCTTCAGTCCCTGGGTCAGAGAAACTTTGCAGTTTGGAACAGTGTATAAATATGTCTCTTATGCTACAAGAAGACAGAGAAATTCTGTTTGCTTCATCCCTGGCTTCAAGTCTTGTTTAACTCTTCTACCTGACCCTGGAGCATCTTTAGCAGGATATGATAGAAGGTCTCTGTACAGCATGGTGGCTATGGCTGCTTCACTGATCAGGCATCCTTCTCTCTTACTTTATGCATGGCTTCAGGAAACCCAGACATCGAAGCTAGGACACTGTGTTCCAGTGCAGTCAAGGTCCTCAAAAACTGGGCACTGCAGTGGCTAATGTGCTGTGATCCTAAGTAGCTGGCACTGCTATAAACCTCAGTGTGAGAAGGTGCTTACTCTTCCCACAGGCTGGCAAATCTTTTGTGTATTCTGTTGCATGCACAACTATGATGAATTTTGACCACAACAAGCAAGATGTTCCTTGGGAATCTACTTAGGTTATGATTTGCCTGCACTATCCCTTTTAAATCAATCCAAAGCAAACCACACAGTGACATCTCATTGAATCTGGGGGAAGACTTGCTGTACTAAGAAGCTTTGTAAGAGTGCTGAGTCATTTGTGGGTTGGTTTTGTTTTGTTTTGGTTTTTTTTCATGCAAACATTTTGAAAGGGGAAAAAGCAGTCGGTGTCTCAGAAGTTTTTGCTATGAAAATTCATTTGGGTCTTTTTGAGGATTTGAATATGTATAAGGAGTATGTTTCATAGTCTTTGAAAACATAGTAAAAGCAATAAAAAAGAAAACCAGAAGAAAATATACTACTTATTCTCATCTCTGCAGAAACAAAATCTATTTGGGCAGAGAAAAAGCAAAGAGTTGTGAGAAATTCCCTTCCTTGTCTTCTGATACAGGACAGCATGTGTCTTGTACACACATAATCCTTCTGTGGCAGTCTTCTTCAGTTTGAAGGAGCATCACACCAGCAGTGCAAGCTTTTGCTGATAATACTTCCTACATATGGTAAAACCATGTTCATCAGGTCTTCATTACTTTTAGCTACTGCTGACCAGTAAGCATTTCCCAGTTTGGAGAGCTGAAGGCCAACATGGTGGTAATGTGGAAAACACAATCTCCCTTCTTCTGCTGACATGTTTTTGGTTGATTTGAGCTTGTGGATGACATCTGACATTCTGCTAGAGAGTGACGGTTTTTAAGCACACTTTTCATGGAATAATATAATTTTTCTAATGAGACACATTTTCAACATGTTGTGCTAAAACCAGATACTAAACACTTGAACTATAACACGTGGTGTACTCTATAGAGGTTTATTAAATGGGATATGGGAGAAGTCTCTCATATATATCTTTCCATCTACTCTTGTATTTATATAAAAGCTTAATCTTATTTCAAAAGCTAAATCATATACATTGGCATTGCAGGCTCCTTGCATATGAGGTTCATGACTACATCTGCAACATCTGGCCATACACCTTACAAATGCACACTGAAATTACTCTGGAAGAAACCTGAAATACTTAGCATTATCTACAGATTACAACAAAGGAAACCTTAGACATCAAAGAGACATAAATCTAGCCATGGTCTTTCATAACCAGTTCTAATTGAAACTATTGAAATTTAGCTGACTTGTAAGTAATTTTAATAAATATCCTATGAAAAGAACATTAAGTTTGAAAGCAATTAGTCATGACTATGAAGTAAGGATGTTTGTCTGAATAGGACCTATAACCAGCATGGTCTTAATGTCTGAGAAAAATGTGACTGTGACCACTAAACTGCTTTGAAGCTTTGGTTTCAAATGTCTACCTCCCCCTCTTTCAGTTTCATGATAAGAATCCATCCACTTTGTGACAGCTACCACAGGTCTTCTGACTGGGGATCTGTTAAACCAAACACACAAAAGCCCATACAGTCACTCACATACTCAGATGTGTGTTACCCAATAGATCTGGAGTGCCTGGAAAACCTTGCACATAGCAAGTGACCTCTGTGTGACATTGCAGCTGGTAACCACCAGAGATCAGAGGCCCTTGTACCACTCTGCAGATGTGAAACTAAGTGCCCCATTCCATTAAGTGACAGTCACCCACTGATAGATATCTTGGTGGTATGTACAGCACAGCCAGTAGCTGCTCTGCTTTACTGGCTGATATTTCTCAGCCTTTCTAGGTAATTACCCGGCCCCACACCTCATGAGTTTGCAGAGGCACTGCAATTCCTCCTACAATCCATGATTTTTCCACACGGCTTTTTTTTCCTTTCTTTTGAGCCAAGCAAAGTAAAACAGTAGCCATACGAACTGCTGGGAGATTTCCCAGTGGCAGGACTCCAACTACAGCACCTTGCAGAAATAATGCAGACTCAAGCTAGAATTGCTGCATTTAAGACCTACTATAATAATACCTTTTATTCTTAATTATTTAAATATAGACAACATTAATATTCTCTCCTGCCTCCATGGAATTAAAAGCAGGCATCCACTGAGAGCTGTTTAACATTTTTCCTCTGAACACTTATTTTTCAGTTCACAAGATACTTTATTTCTGCATTAGACATGAAAGGAACATCTCAGACCTCAATATTTGAGATCAATGTACACTCATAAAGACAATATATGGAAACTCTTACTTTGCAGCTCGTGCTTTTAATTTTCTCCTCTTCCTCATGATACTTCATGGATGGTTTGGGAACAGGAGTGCTTAAAATGCTCTGCCTGGCTAAGTACAAGTTAGTCATAGTGAGAACTACAAAAATGGTGGTCTCACTCAAAAGTTTCAAAAGAGTGAGAAGTGCTGCCCAATGAGAGGTATTGATGAGCTATAACAACTTTTTTTACAGAATGCACATACAAATTCTTGCCTGTGTAAGCACAAACTTTAGAATCAACTTTCCATATATTCAAACAGTTTCTGGTTTATTGCTTTGGAAATGAGCATCATAACAAAAACATTGACTTAAATTTAAATGTTACGTGTGACAGCTATGTTTATTTTAGCCCATGTATTTGAGCCCATGGGACTCAGTCATCTTATCCCACGGATGACTTCTGTAGAGTAGGCAGATTGTGCCACCAGACTCCCTGAGGCCAGAGTAGAAAGGGAGGACTCATAGTTTTTTGAAAGATTCCCCAGACCTTTTAAACACAGAAATAAACAGCTGGTGATTTTGCAGCTGGTAGCATGCTGGTCCTTGTGTTCACAGCAAACCAGCCGTGCTGGTAAAACAGCACTTTGCTGTCTGGATTCAAAATAATTCAGACAGGGGAACTTTGCCCTCCCTCTAGACACTGCTGAGCCTGAAAGACAGTCTCTAATGTTTTTTTTTCCACCAGGTACTGACAATTTAATTTTCTCTAGCTGACTGAGTAAGACACAGTTCACTCTTGAGTAAAACATAAAGTTGTACTGTATTAGGTGTGTCCAGGATCTGTTGTGCTTAATTTCTAGACATTCTGGGTCTTTCTAGGTAATTGCCTTTCCCTGCACTTTGTAAGTGTACAGAGACACAGTAACTCTGTAATTCTTCTCTGTGGCACCTTTTTTCCTTTCCTCTGCATGAGGAAAGCAAAACACTGCAGTGTGAAGCCTGTGAGTTACTTTGGTCCTAAACTGTTCTCAGGTTCTTATGGACACATAAGGCTGTTTTTACTCCATTTTTATGGGGTAATTTACTGTTCCATATTAGAAAGATCTCCTTCTTTGAAATGGTTAGTTTGTGGGCTTTTAGCAATTAAATAAAAATAATCCTTAAAGGAAAAAAAAAAGAGTTTCAAGCAACCACAATGTGGACTGTGAACTTGAATGCCAGTTGAACCCAATCCTCAGCAGTATTCGTGTTGCAGTAATAACAGAGAGTAACAAGAAACGGCTCCAAAGGAGAAGGCCCCTAACCCACTTTAAAAAGCTGGAAATAGAAACACAACCTTTAATCTCGTTTGGTTTGGTTCAAGAAATTAAGAGCCAATGTTAAAGCTTTACAAAACTAGCTCATGAACTGTCCATTCATTGCACCATCTACTATGAAACCACTTTGACATTTACAATTCAAATTCAGGTTCAACTGAGCACTTTTGAGGGGAAAAGGAGAAAATATGAAAATATGAAAATGTCCTAAACATTATTTGCCAATTCTTTCTCACTTATTTCCATATTAAACTTAGATCAAAAACTATTTATCCTTACTTGCAACATTGAAAAAAACTTCACAGTGGAATATTCTGCCACTTGCACTGTCATTAATAATAATGCACTCTGTACATAGACCCTAAGTAACAGATTATTGTTGCATAGGGAAAAAAGGGCTATTTATCCACTTACATATTTAGTATAGGACGATAGAGCCAGACCAGTTTAATCTGTGGTAAAATTCTTGAGAATTTCTGGAAAACCTTTTAAATTTAGCACCTATTTTATGTACAATGCAAACACTTCAGTTTGCTTGCTGTTTTGCAGAGGAAATTCAGGTAGCTTTGTTTTTCCATAAAGGAGAATTTCTCAAGGGGAAGTGTGCCTGATAGTTTTATGAACATAAGAATATTAATTTTATCCACATAATAATTATTTCTTGTTTCTATATAGTTCCAATTGAAAATAAAAATAGTTTTATTCTTTAAAGAAAAAAATATTTTTCTGCTTCTCCTCTTTTTGAAGAACATTTACAAAATGCCTCAAAAGGATGATGCAAGTGTTTTCTATATGCGTGTTGAGCATGACATGCTGAGCTTTTTTGTTTTTATTAAGTAATATTCATCACTTTTAAAGATGTCAAACACATCATCTATTTTAAACACATAGTTGTGAGTTTACTGCAGCAGGCCATTTATAGCTGTCTTTGTTTAGTTCAGATAGTTTACCAGAAAGTATTACTAATTATCTATCACAATTGCATTGCTATAGGTCCATCACAGCATAAAATTATACATGTTTCAAATTTTTATTGGTTTGCATTAAAAATACCAAGTGGGGCACACATTATGTTTATACACACAAAATCAGAAAATGGAAACAGTCATCGAGCATTGTCCCTTCAATGGGGACAATGCATGGGGAGCCTTCATTTTACTTTTTTTATTCTAACACATTCTCCTTTTGCAAAGTCAAATGTTTTTCCCCATTTTTCTTTTCTTTTTGAGGGGCCTTCTCTATGTATTTTGTGTTTATTTCCTCTACAGAACTGTTTAAATTAGGAGATATGAGCAGAATAAAATATCTGGGACTTAAATAATCTTTTACAAATTGTTTAATCTCTTTGTATTTGCTGTGATGTAATGGATTTTTTTTGTGTATCATAACAGCATAAAAATTGCATCAAATGCAAAGCGGGAAATTTTAAAGAGCTTTAGCCTGGATTACGTGTTGCATAATTGCATGCCTTCAATTGCAACGGTGATACTAGAATAAAAATTTTATTTTCATAGTACCTTAGAGTCATTGTTCAAAGATTCAAGGAATGAAAGAACCAGTCTTATCTCAGTGTTACATACAGAATTAGTAGTAGTGACATGGAGAACATACTGGTTAAAGAATTGCTAATGAAGTTACTTGTAGTCTTGAAACTGACAGTGGAGTTAAATACAGTTGCAGAGAGTATCCTTGCAGCATAGAAAAAAAATCGGAACTGATGCTTTTATTATCGTGATGACTGGTGCAGCAAAGAACTGAAATTCAAGTATTCTTATGAGCTGTTTCCTGCATGTATTGAATGACTGCTCATTTTTGGACTTTTAAAAAATCTGTTTTCAAAGGAACAAAAACATCTACCACTTCCTTGTAAATCATGACAATTTAACCACTAAATGTAAGTTCAAAGATTAAAATAGATTTTACATAGAGAATCTTTATAGATTATTTGCATGATGGTGGTGTAGGGTAAATATATATAATAACTAAATATAATGTTTTTTGTCTTTATTGCCAGTTATTTGAGCCACACAATTATAATAAAAATCCCAATATTCAACTCTTGCCTTGCTTTTATTAATTCAAAAGTTGTTTCAAAGAATAAAGGCCTTGTTTTGAAGATGTCAAGAAGAATGAATCATGCAAAATCCCTTAAATTATTTCCTATAAAATTCTGTCACCCTTGGCTACTCTGAACAGCCAGACTCATAATATTTTTTTTCCCTCAGTGGACATATACAAAAATTGCTTTCTTCTATGGTTAATGTTTCAGAAAGCATGTTATAATTCCCCATGGCAAAATTTTCATAGTAGAATTACATCCTAAGAAAATTAATGATGAGCAGCAAAGTGCTCCAGGGATGTAGTGCAATTATTTTCATGATAACTCACACCCTCTATTTGCTTTACTTCCTCTGTCTCTTATGTAAATTTTATTTTAACAAAGAACTGCTCAGTCTATCAGTAAAACATGGAGGTTTATAGAAGGACTTTCAAAAGGCTTACATTTAATTGATGTCTAAACCCTCTCAGTCTGCAAATCAGTAACAAAAGATGTTTTGCCTTCTTTCTGCAAACAGAGCAGATGTCTAAGTAAAATATCACCTCTGGAACAGAAGCAACTGACTTTTATGTTCTCATCTCAAAAATGGAAGCTCTACACTGGTGGCCTTTCTTATTTACACCACACACATGGCAATCTTTGACATTCATTTCCTTGAATATAAACAGAAGATACAGCCTCCCTCTCCAGAAGTTAATGAACTGAGTGATAAGACCCCTTCATTCAAATACCTAATGACCCTCTAGCACTTCCACAATCCTGAAAAGTAAGTGCGTTAAAACTGATTTTAGGATAAAACAGAAAATTGGTGAAACAGTATCTTTGTGCTTACTATGACAGGATTTGTTCACATACAGCCTTAAGCCAAATTAGATACAGCAATTTTAATGCTGACTAAAACTATGTTTTCAATTTGACTAAAAGCCAATTGAAATGACTGAAGAACAGGGATAAAGTTTTGTAACTTATCTACAGGATCCTTTAACTTGAACAGCATACTTAGTGAAAT
Source organism: Cisticola juncidis (assembly GCA_013400215.1). Lineage (NCBI taxonomy): Eukaryota > Metazoa > Chordata > Aves > Passeriformes > Cisticolidae > Cisticola > Cisticola juncidis. Next base: position 32,997 of record VXBR01006668.1, read on the forward strand.
GACATTAACAATATTGAGATTACTGAGCATAAACTAATAGATTGAAAACTTTCAGAGAAAAAATGCATTCATTAGGACTAGTCAGATATTTTCAGGTGGGCTGTTTAGTCTTAAAAAAACTACAGAACTTGAAATTTTCAAATGTGTGCCAGTAATTTAAAAAAAATCAAGTCACATAGAGTAATACATTACATTTCTGGACAAAAATGTTTGTTAGTGGAGAAAAACATTCATCTATAATGCAGAAAACCTGCCTGATTCAGATGGAGGACTTAAACCTTTGCTCTGTCTTCTGGGCCAAGCAAATGTTGCGTAAAAATCTCTGCTTTTATTCACTCCATTTTTATGAAAAATACCTAAAATTCCTGTGAAAATGTACATAATCTTTTTGTCCGAGTGTGATGTGAGAATTTCTCATTTTTTTTTAATTTTGAAAAAGGAAGAACACAGCTTCTCATCCAACTCTGATATTATCCCCTGCTGAACTCTTGGTCATGAGACTTGCTTAGTGTGTAGGAATGACTTAGCATCCAGTTTGCCATAAACTCTAGAATTTCAAACCATAAAAACAGGAGAAAAAGGACCTTCCTTAATTAAAGCAAGATTTTAGTTACTGTTGGTTTTGATTTGGTTTGTTGGGGGTTTTATGTTTATTTGTTTTGTTGATGCAAATTCCATAAGGTACTTACAGCTCCTAATTTATTTTCCATTTAATTTTTACATAAATTTGATACCTACAATGTAAGAAACTGAGCATCTTATATGATAATATCTTGATTACCTCCAGAGCAAACAAAAAGTCAAGTTAAATTGTCCAGCCAAAACATTCAAACCACTTTTTGGTGTAGATCATATAAAAAACTGGGGAAGTATTTTGCCAGACACCTCACAGTTGCTCGACTAAAACTTGAGGAAGTTGCTACTTGGACTTTTTTGCAACTTTTTGAGCTGAGATGGAATTTGCCAATTCTCTGCTTATACAGTTGGTGGTAAAAATATTCAGTCACTCTTCATGCAGCCAGAATTCAATGATGGATTCTTTTGCATCTTGCTATTATTCCTCAAATGAAACATTTTAGCCTTTGCACCTTTGCATGGAGCCTGTTCTTGAAATTCAAGTTTGATGTAGAAGATCACATCTACTGTTGACAGCACCCCAGTTTTAGCCAAAATAAATTTCCATTAAAATCTAAAGGCTTCTCACAGGTTTTTCAGTTTGTTTAGCTCCTAATACATAAAGAAGAAGTTGTGAATCTGGGTCTTGATAAAATGTGAAAAATATGCTCTGTCCTGTAATAGCTGCAGGGTGGGACTAAGAGAGCAAAATAGTCATTTATTACCTTGAAACTCATCAGTATACTCAACTGTAAAACTGGACATTGGGCAAGACAAGTTCCCATCATTAGGGAATAAACACACACTGGTAGAGCCTCTTTGTTCAAAATTCTCAGCAATGCCAGTCTCTTTTGATAAAGAGCTAAGCTACATCTTTTGTAACTATCTCTAAGTGAAAAAATGAATTTTATGCAGGTGTGAAGCATATTGGATTGGTAAAAAAACAGAAAAATGTCCATACAAGTAATCTTTTGTCATGACCAAAAATTACAAAAGAACTCCATAATCCTATCCATTAGCAGGCTAAACATAAAACCTCTGCAAATTCATGCAAATAAAAAGTCATTCATTGGGAACAAAACCTACTTCACTTGCATTTCTGGTGAGTATTTAGATGGCCAGGAAGGCAAGACTGAAATAAGGCAGAGAATGCAGATGAGCATACAGGTACTATTTTGTAAGACTGCAGAAACTGCATCTTAAACTCTCCTTACACTGTGATACACTGCCTTCCATGGTGGCATCTCATTTGTAATAATCAGTTATATCAGTAAAGGGTTATTATTTGAGAAAAGTAGCCTTATGTCAATAAGATGTCAATTTAGAATGCAAATATTTAGCCTGTATCACAACCTATGCAATGGGAGACACTTAGCTGAACAGTAGAACTATACGTGTCACCAGTTACTTACCATTTTCTCAGCATTATGGAAAAAAATCTTTAAAAAGTCTGTAAGAATTAAGTTTAATTTTATCCATCTGTTAGAGTAGTATGTTATTAATAGAAGACTCTAGTAAGACTGAAGGAGTGTATAGCAAAACTGGGCATAAAAATATTGATTTTCATGTAAACATATCTGCAAACTGAATTCTGTTGCTGATTTTTGGTTTTTAATTACATGGAGGACGAGAAGGCATTGCAACCCTGATCCTTTAGTTTATGCCTGTTCTCTTGTAAAGCCTGACAGAATCCCAAACTGTTATACAGAAGCAAATTCTGTTTTTTGAGCCTGATTACATGTAAATTCCCTAAATGCATCTTGTTGACTGATTTCTATTTTTTCATTGCTGGCTGACTCCAAAGTATTTTAGGGCAGAGCGATAGAAACACCATGGCCGTACTGGCAAACTCTGTTCCACTATAAAGAAGTAGCAGAGCAGACTAGACTGCCAACTAGCTGAACACATAGATTTTTGTCTGATTTTCTAAAGTAGCATGCATTACACCTTACAGTCCTTAGAAAACAGTGGACTGTGCTGGGGGGGGAACCACCAAACAATGAAAAAGAACTTTATATGTGTGATTTTTCATAATATCATATGATTTTAAACTACACATGTATAATCAAGAATGCAAATACTCTCCAGTCATTGCTTACTGTCAGTGTACAAGCAATTCAAATTTCAGAAGGACTGCTGTCCCTTTTTCCTTGATGTAAATAGAATAGAAAATGAAGTTTAACAAACTTGATTCTCAGTGATAACTCCACAATTCTAAGGCAAAAGAAATTAAACACTTAAATATTTCTGGGAAATATAATGCATGGCATTAGATTTTGGTTTTCATAACTGATGAAGCCTTCCATTTCCCACTAAGCTCATATGATGTAGTGTTAGGTTAGCAGTTCTACAAACCCTACTTGTTCTATTGCCAGTTTACAGCTTAGATGTAAAAGGATTTCAAACACTGGTCACTTGAGAAACTTTTGCTTTTACATGCAAACTACCAAGCAGCCCTTAGCCCATCTGCTTGGGAACCTCATATTTTATAAACATTTATATTTCAACTCAGTTGGTGTTTCAGAGAACTTATGGTCATTGATTTACTGTACTTAAAAGGCAATGTTTGAGAAATCGAGTTTTTATGTATTTTTATTCCTTGCTGTCAATGTTGTGTGAAAGGTTCTACAGCTGGCATTATTTATAGAGCTATGTAAACTATGGATAGACTTTGTTTCCCAAGCAAGTTCTGAAGAAGACATCAGAATTAGCTCAAAATGAAAAAAAAAAAAAANCCAACAATCTCCTCCTTCCTTTTACAGATCACTGTCTTCTGAACACCATACATAATTTTTATATTAATCTTCTGATGCAAGCAGGAGTCTCCATAGGAACCCACTCCACACCACCATTTTCTACAGAGGGCAACTAATACCTATACAGACTTTAGGACAAACCTGACCAATTATGCATTAAGATTTATCCAACACCCTACTACTCATCCCATGCCTGAGACCCTTTAGATGGAAAAGGAAAACAGAGTTCAGTTTCTTTACTTTAGGAAAGGGTTGTGGTTTTTCAGTTTATTGGTTTAGTCTTGTTTTCTCTCACAAAAGAAGCCCCCTTTTAAGGAAAGTTAAAATGATAGTGCTCTCATTAGTAACCTAAAACCTGTTCTATATCAAACACATCTCAGTTTGTTTGTTTTCCATATGTACTTCAGCAGTTCTTAGTTTCTAAATACATGCACACTCATGAAGATTTTGAAGCAATTTTTACAAAAAGACAGTTACAATGTGAGGAGTAACAGCTGAGCTTAAAGAACATTTGCACTGCTCTGCAAGATTCACTATAATGGATCTCACTTTTTTTTTGTCAGAAATCTCTGATAAATATGAGATGATCCTCTCCTTCATTTACAAGTTACACTGCCCATAATTTCAAAAAAAGTTTGAAAACCTAGCTTAAATATAGCTCAATGCCTGAAAGGTAAAGAAGCAACCAAAAAATCTCAATAACAAGTTTCTTCCTATGTTAATGCTGCAATTTTGCTGAAAGTACTTTCTTGCCTTTTAAAATTTGTATTTAGGGACCATCTTACTTGGCTAAGCTCCAGTACCAGCTAAGCTGTCTGCAGAAAATTTATGTTTACTAAGAGGTTAATAATTAATTTATATCATTGACTTCTGTTCTGTAGAACAACAGCAGTGAAAATTTCAAAAATGTAGATAAGAGCATATGTCAATATAAACACTGTTGGTTTATATTTCAGCTTCTGCACTGAGTATCAAAGTAAACAGGAAAGCCATGAGGAATGTTACTGGGAGGACCAGTGGTAGTGTTTTCCACATATTAACTTCAGTCCTACTGCCAGGAACCCTTAGGTAGGCACACTCATTTAACATTCAGGCCTTTGAAAATATGTTTTCCCTTCCTCATTTTCTGTGAATATCTGGAGCCTACAGCACACATAATCCCCAGCAGCAGAGTGGAAGAGGGATCTGAGTCAGACCACATTTGTCTCTACTTTTTCCTCTATTTTCCCAAACAGATACAAGTTCTCAGTGTCAATTGTCATAGGGACAATCCACAAGTACAACCTGCACTGCAAAGTCACCATAGTCTATTGTGTCAGTTATCTTAAACTGTGTTAATGAATTTGATCCTTTAAGAATACACTATTCCTGCTGTGATAACAGCACAAATTAGTGGAAGTAGCCTAACACTTCTCTGTTATAATTCTCTATATTTAGTCAGTTCCTGACACTAATAAACTAATCATGTGAACCAAATTTTCCCATTCTGGTGCTCACTATAGGCTGCAATTTCTCAACAAAGGCCTTAATTAAAAATCCCCAAATAACAACACTTTTCCAGCATGCAAATAAGGGAAAATAGGAATGAAAAGTACACATCTGAAATTACTAGGTATTGCATTCCCGAATAATAACTGTTGTGCACACTGCCAAAATTGAGGATCTAGTGGAAAAATAAATGAATATTTTCTTAAAAACTTTTCAGAAGAGTCCCAAAATGAAGAAACTTGACAGACTACTCTAATTCTGCCGCTTAATAACTTCTAGACATGTGATTTTTCAATTTCAAAGTATTTTTAATAGAGTTTTTTTTTGACATGGCAATGAAAAAAAAATAACATTTATGTCAGTGACAATACAAAAATGAAAAAATGCATTTTTTTAATTTATTTTGAAAGAGCAAACTAGAACTGTAATATAAGCTCATACTGAATGTGTCAGAAGGGTATAAATAGAAAAATTTTTGTGCAGTACACAACTGTAGTCCATTAAAAATCTGTCTCTTTATATGGACACATGTTTTTGTAAACTCAGACAAATAGAAGAACATGGTGAGTTAATACTACCATGCAGAAGTAGCAAAAATGATTTTGTAGAAACACTTAGCTTGTCAAAAATTATCTCATGACCAAACAGCAAGATACTGATATTGGCAGTAATTCTGGAATATTTAAGTGTGAGCAGGCATCACTTCTTGCCTGGAATTTTAGAAATTATTAACAGGAACACAAAACTATATTTATTATCCTATGCTGTCTAACTTTCAGGACTATTTGAAACAAAAAATGCATCAAAAAATGCCAAAAGGAAAATTGGTCTTTGGGAATTTGGGTACCATGACCTCAAGATATATTGTATTTTACTGAAGCACAAAGGAATTCTGTGAAGGCTGTATAGTCAACCTTTCTAATACATGCCTCTTTCAAAATTATCATGGTTCATGCACATTTTCTTTACAGATTTACTATTCTTTGCCCAGCTCAGTCAATAATACTGAAAACATTTTGATAAATAAAATGCATAGAGCTGTTGTTGAATCCCTCTTGGAAGTATACACATTGTAGACAGCACTTAAAATCTTGTACTATAGTGCACACAGTCTTTGTGGAGCTTATGGCTGAACCATAAATGGGAAGGGGACCTGGATAAATACAGCTGTGTTGAGAGGGAGTGTAGTGATGGAAGGGGTAATACAAGACTGCACCATCTGTAGAATATCCTCTCTATTACTTTGCTCCTTTCAGTTCTACAAAGGTTATTTTAATGGCTGCTGAAATCCAAGATGTGCATTCCTATTGTAGCTCTAGGGCAAATATTTGAAGATATTTTTGTTTCTGTGTAACAGCGAATGGCACCTGTCACTTCCAAGTGCTGGGAAATGTGGAGAACACTCTGAGCTGGACTATACCCACTAGAGAGCAACAGTCTTATAACACTTGCACTGTCCAAGGCAAACAAGTCCTTGTCAACAACAGCATTGAACTTTGAAATTATTTCAAATTAGAAAATGCCTTTACTTTGACTAAAAAGCTTTCTACATGTCAGAAATAATTGGCAAGGTTTTATCATTAGTTTAATTATTTCTTGATTGAATTACTAGTCACAACACTTTATTCTTATTTTGCTAAAATAAAAATCTGAATCCAGAGTCAGAGAGTATTATGCCTCTAAAGGTGTATATTTCAAACTGAATAATAGGAACTTGTAAAGAATCTTCTGGATAATGTTTCTACAATAAAGCTACAGAAAGATTTTATCCCTCCTTGCAAGTAAAATTAAATAACTCATGCTAACATGAAAAGCCAATTTATTCCAGCAGGATTCGCTGTAAAACCTCTAAAGGTACAATGGCAACATGCAATTCCTGCCTTGACCAACTTATCACTTTCTTGATAAGAAAACAGCTTTACACTGAATCACTGGACAGTTACTCAGCCACACTGGTAACACATGTGAGATTCAAAATTTTTTTGTGAGTTGCTTTGAGTGAAATTTGTTCTTAAATGTAGATTTTGATAATTCTAGTCTTTTAACCCTTCAGCAAAGCTATTTACAGTCCAGAAAGACCCCCAGCTGCAAAAAGAGTCGGGCTAGGGCAGTACTCAACTACAGAGGCTGATAATGTAACTTTGGGACTTTTACAATGCCTACGTATGTGGTCAGTGGCTTTGCCAGAGACCACACACACACAAACAGAGGCTCTCACAACTGCCGAGCATTTTCACCACCTGCTCTCAGGCCATGTTATCAGATGTGAAGGAACCAGTAAAAACAGTTTATAAGCTATAAATGGAAGCAGCTACGTCAGAGAGCTGATAAACATTTCACTGCAAGTTATTTGTGTAGCAGACTATAATTCAGATGGCACTAAACTGCTTTAAAGTATCGGTTTCAAGTTACAGGATGTCACTTGACTTGTCACAGTTGCTGTTTTGGGGTAGGAGATATGTGTGTTGGGAGGATCAAAGAGGAGATATTTCTTGTTTAACAGATCACGTCAAAGATAAGGTTATCTTTCCCTTGCCTTTCTGCTTCATCTTTAACCCTGTCTGCTGCTTAAGTGTGAAAGCTTGATTTCGTTTAGGGAAAAAAAGAAAAAAAGAAAAAAAGANCCTACCACATTCAGTAGTTTCACAGCCCTCAGAGGTGTTGAGTTAGTGTGGAAATGCTGATATCTCTATCCCCATGGGAGTCAATAAAATTAATCTTAAAAAAAGGAAAAAAGTAACATCAGCCACACTCTTAGTTTAAATAGACTAAACCTGACTAGAAAACATATTTGATACATGACCCAGGTGATTATAAAGAGGAAACTATATCCACATCTAAGTACATTTCTTACATTGTTCTTTAAAGGCACTTGCTTTAGAAATTATTTTAATAGTAGGTCCTCTGTCACTGCTGACTTGTATGAAAATTGTCTTCTATAACTAGATATTTGGTATGACATATAATTTAAATGAAGCATTCATTAGGGATATGTTGGATATGTTGTGAATTTCAGCCTTATTTCCCCTGTTTTAAATCTATTCCTATTTGTAACTTAAGCCCTAAGGTCTGAACCGACTGATTTCCAAGTGAAAAGAGAAATGAAATATTTTCACACCAAACTTTAAGTTGATCCAGTTAGTTTTGCATGTCTCATTCGAGAAAAATTTGACAGGATTTTAGTTTGTTCTCAGTGACCTTATTCTTGAAATTTTATTCGTATATGCTGGCTACTTATTGATTTGAGTGCAAACTATCAGAGTTGTGAATCCTTGCCTGTAATGGACTTTTATTACTATTATTAAGTGTATCTTTTAAAAATTAAAATAAGTCTAATATTATATACATACATAAAAAGCCTTACAATTACAACTGGAAAAAAGAATGTTTTATGAAAAAATTTCCATAAATTACTTGCTGCATTGTTTTTGGAATTTTAGCTCCTCCAAAGTAATATTCCTACCTGTCACAAACCTATTCTTACATTGAAATCTTGTGAAATCATTAATTTGTAGCTGCACAGCTCTGTGGACATAGAGTCAGCTTAAGCTAGCACTGGAAGTACTCCTTACTGTTCTGGGTTATCAGTTATGATAACTTATTTTTCATTCACTAGGTAGAGCATGAGTACTGGTATTAACTTTTACCAAAGAGTCACTCACTGGTAGGATACTGCAGTCTTTGAACTGTGCACTTACTTGGGATAATTGCTTGGAAATTTAATTAAAAATTAAATTCTCAAGTTCTACTCTCAGATCAATATCCATATGATATAAGAAGTTTTGTGCTATGAAATATTCTGTATCCAGATTTGACAATTTGGGGCAATTTTGGAACTACTTTTTTAAAAAAACTGTTGAAGAAAAAGGGGGAAAAAAGCAGAGAAGGGTAACAAAGGAAGAAAGAAAAGAATCAGGAAATAAAGGCCATATAGGAAGAGATGAGGAAAAATGATTCTTCAGTTTGCAAACAGAGGGATGGGGCAGGATGAAGGTAGGGGAAAAGACTCACAGATGTAGATGATTTTATTACCATAGTGAAGAGATGTGAAGAAGGATTTAATTATATCAGTAATGGAGACATGCAGCAAAAATATCATACACAGACTTAGTAAGAAGTACTGACTTTCTCCACATCTTCAAGTTCTGGAACTTAGATGCTTAAGGTACAAGTGTCTTGAACACTGGGCAATGCATGGTAGGAAGTCAAGCTATTCTCACCACAAATATACCAGCTGCTTTTCTAGACAGTCTGTGGGGCCAGGTAGACTTGGATCAAATCCATTGCAGCAATCCTGTAAGTTAGATAGTTTTGCAAGGTAATACTGCTTTTCAGTATGGAAAGTTTCTTTTTTGTGCTAATTAGCTGAGGAATGAAAGTTTGAGGCTTTGTGCCTGCAGAGATTACAGGAGCCTCTAACTAATTCTCCCAGCTAAAGCTCTTGGGCTATGCTAACCTTTCTAATTTCAGTCGTATTTTCTGTTCAGATGAACTATAGTTTTCCTGGAAAGGATGTATTTTTCCATTAGCAAACCCCTTTTTAAAGCACTGACAAAATAAAACAATGTTTTTTGGCAAGATAGGCTCATTTACAAGTTTGAAATGAAGTGTGAAAATTGCTGAAAACTGTTACTTTTATTGCAAATATTTCCTATGTTTCTAACAGAACACATTCAGTTGCATCACACAATATATCGAGGAAACAACCTGAAAATTTCAGAACCTTAAATGGGGAATTATAAAAATAATGGTTTATGCAGTTATTTTTACTCTAAGGTGACTCCTACCTGAAGTTGTAGTATTATTCTGTCTTCTTGTATCCACTGTCTCTCCCCTCTTTCCATTTCTTCCCGTGACCTCAGTCTCATGACCCGTGTCTCATACTGTCATGGTTTAGGAATAGTACCTCCCAATACAGTGTCTCTAGTTTCCTTCTATCAAACCAGACACCCTTGCTCAATCCCCATCTCTTCCTGCTCCCCTTCCTTTGGAAGCACAAAGGTGAAAATTACAGATTGAGATAAGAAAATTTGCTGGAAGCAGCAATAGATAAGAAACAGCAACAGCAACAATAACAAAAGGTATAAGACAAAGAAATTATTTACAAGGAAAGGAAAACAATAGCAGATCACCAAGTAAATCCCTTACTCCCACTGAGATTCCCTTACTCCCACATGAGCTGGTACCCCAACAGTTGGGTCTGGCCATGCACCCTCCTAGCCCCTGTTAAAAATTATCTCTGTCCTGGCTGAAACTAGGGCACTTACTAAGAAGGGTATTTTATGCTTTCTCTAATGGATGACTGTGTTCTGAACTGTTTATCTAATTTTGTCATGAATTTCATAATATCCAGAATGCAATGCATCGTTATGTCATTTCTTAAGAATCAACCAAATTTGGTATATCTTTTATTAAAAAAGAGGCTTTTTACATCATACTATCCTAGTCATCTTTTTCCCTATCAAATGCTAGGAAAAGAGCTTCTCTCTGATTTATTGCAATAATTTTGGATATTCCCTATCAAACTTTTAAAGTGAATATATCCTCTAAGACTTTCGTTAATTTTGGGAATTCTGCTCCAAGAGCACTCAAGCAGCAAGAGCTGAACCCACATAGATTTCAGCACAACCTGAAAAGAATCACACAGAAGGGACCTTGGACAGTGAATTGAGTTTCTGAAGTGTAAACAAAGCAGTCAGGCATTGTTACTTTTCAAACAACTTAATTTCTCATTAGAATGTGCAGTAACAGCTAAAGCAAGGAGGTAAAGCCAAACCCAAATCCAAACCAGGACAAATACATCTTGGATGCTCAGAATTTTTTGTACACAAACCTGGATGCAAGTCTGTATTCTTGAGCATGGAACTGCCACAAGAATTGTTAACAAACTGAACCTTTATCCCTACAAATTGGAAATAGATGCATATCGTCAGCTCAAATCCAGGCCAGGTTAGCCATCATTGAAACTCATTATGGAACAATTGTGTATTTTGTTAAATGGGGGCTAATGAGTACAGAAAGCTTTTCATCATACAAAACTATATGGATGTTATTGTGGAGGATGAATACTATGATGAAATTCTCCTTTCAGTCCCTCCTAGGATGCAGCTCAGCAAAGTAAAAGCTAGGTGAAAAGACTAGCACTGCCATTACCTGCAGTGTATCACCTATATAAAAATGGAACATCAAGCCCTACTAATTTAAAGAGATATAATTTGGAAACTGTATTGGCAATGTATGCAATCCCTCCTCATCCCACTACTTAATTCTTGTGTGATTCAGTTCAAGGGAAGATTCCACTGGATTCAGTCAGAAAAGACACCAAGTAATGGAGCAGTGTCTTGTGTATTCTCAGGGTACTAATTTTGTTTGGAAAGAATCATGAGCTTTAAAGAAAATGAATTATTCATATGTTTTCCTGTTTTTCTTTAGGTGGTTGGGAACCACTTACAGTAGATCATTGTCAAGATCAAAATTCTTTGGTCATCTAACCAGGCAGAGCTGATACATACATAACCATACTGCTGATACATTATTCACGGTGGCTGAGCATACAGCTCCCTATGGCCTTTCAGAATGGGCATTACAAACCACGGGTGTGAAAGCATGTGACTGGCTCCACATGAGGAATAATAGTATTTGTTATGTAGTATCATCTTCTCATGTGGTCTAATCTTGTCTCAATTCTATGCTGGTAATAATTTTAAAAGGCTTGTCTTTCTCTATCATGAAAGGAAAAAAAGTTCCGTACATTTATCACATGTACACTGAGTACGTATCTTTCTATTATCGCTTCCAGGAATTTCGAATTGAGTCTTTTTTCCTTTTCTAAATGTGTATTTCTTGAGCAATGGCACATTTATTTACACATAAAATATATGATGAATGCTTTTTTTTAAAGACTGATTCTTCCTTTACTTGCAGCAGAGGGCAGAGATAGAGAAAATATGTCTTACTTTGATAGCCAGAATGCAGCTATGAAGTGATTGTGAACAGCTTTTGAGTTCCACATTGTTCAACTTACTGTTTCTTCATCTTGAACAGAAGTGGTATCCTATCCTCTTATTGCAACCATCCAGTTTCCCCTATTTTTGTGGTGTTCTTCTCTTTAATCAGGAGACATCCAGACTTGCAGATTTGCTCTGAATTCAATCATTTCCCCAAGTAGGTACAGCATCGCTTACACTTTGCTCTCCTAGGATCTGTTTTAAACTTCTGATCACTTTCCAATCATCAGAAAGCTGCACAACTTCTGGAGACAGGAAGCATCATTAATCTCCAGCTAGTCAGGAGCATGGGAGCTGGGCAGTGAACCCTAACTTGGAGACCACCTTGCCATATGGTTTTTAATTCATTCTGTAGCATCATCAGCAAAAAATCACTGAAATGAAATACAGCATCATGAAATTTCTCAGCTCTCAAAATTTCTACAGCAAAATTTTTGTTTAAAGTGTGTTGTGGATTTGATCTAAATTAAATAATTATAAGGAGTAGTAAAATAGTGCAAGAACTCACCCTCAAAAAGTTGTGGCATTGAACTGAAATAAGGAAGCAAGATTAAAATCCTGGTGTTACTAATATCCCCTGCTTATTAGTTGAAACAAACCCATCTTGAATAACCAATAGAGTGCATTTCCACCTTTGGAAGGTGGGAAACTCAGGCTGATGTCACTGTTCCAAGTGTTCTGATACATGGTCTCCAGTGATGCTGCGGGCTGCTGAGTTCAGAAAGGGCTCTCTGCTTCAGGCAGGAATCCCTCACATGTTGGAGTGCGTGTGGTCTCTCCAGAAGAACACTCTGGAAAATAAGAAGATGTATTTTTTTGACAAATTCCTTATTGTTTTTCTCTTAGTGTTGACTTTGGAACATGCAGTCAGAGGCTCAAAACTACAAAAGAGCAAAGAAATGGTAGACGGAGAGGTACATGGAGAAGACACATAGAACCCGTTCCCCAGTCCATCCACTGGTACTGATTTCAAAACTGAATGAGGAGCACAGGTTACTGCTTTCTTGCTTGTCTTATTTCAGGAAACTGTGGTAAATAATTTGATCACAAGAGCCAAAAGAGCAATATAATTTTATGAATAAAAGTGATCAGGCTCTCATACAAGCCCTTGTAATGCTGTGTGATTGGGCTCTCATACAAGCCCTTGAAATGCTGTGTGACTTTCCCTCTTGCAGATGATTTTACATTTCTCATACACTACTGACATAACTGTAGACTGTTCTCTTTACTTCATTTATCTAGTTACAGCACACACACACACACATGCACAGATGAAGGCATGCTGAGCCTAAGGCCTGCAAGACAGAGTTAATGATGACACACATCATTATTACATCTTCATGTAAAACTGGAATAGGCAGAGACATATCCCCCTTGTCTTAAGCCTGGAAATCCACATGTCCTAGGAACATTTTGCATATTCAGCAAGCATACTGTGTGTTTATTTCTAATGTAAAGCTTGTGCTTTCCATTTTCTTCCATCTCTTTCTCAGTTTTCCATGACATGCTTTTTGATGTCTGCAGAGCTGCCTGAACAACAATCATAAAGGTCCTAATCCTAAAGCTGTTTCTGGCTCTGTGAGTGAAGTGCAGATTTTTAGGATGTTTGCCAAGACAGCCTGTGCAAAGGATTTGTTTTTGCAAGTGTTTGTGTGCATATGCGTGCATGATCCATGTGTGTGGCCTGTGTGAATACCAAGAGCCATTTACCCTTAAGGCTCTCTGAACCACCCTCTGCCTGTGTAGAAAACATCTCCCTACTGCAACGAAGAAGAATTAAAACAGCTATTTGCCCATTTTCTATTTTATGTACACCCAGTCTGCCCCCCTCCCCCGTGAACCTCCTTTGCAGTTTTTCTGCATGTTCTGAGCAGCAGCTGGATGTCTCCTCATGTCTACATGCAGATAAAGCAGAGCTGAGAAGGGAGGGACAAGGCACTGGAAACACATTCATGACTGCTCTTTGTCTTGTAGAGCAACTGCATCAAACTCTGTCTCTGCTGCAAGACTCACTGAAAGCTGCTTTTCCATGCATGTTCCGCCCTCCTGCACTCTTGTTGCTACTCCATCTACTTATTCTCCCTCACTTATGCTATGCTGCTCTAGCACTGTAATTGATTTAAGCCTCTTACTCCTCAGAGGCTTCATACTTGAACTTCTTGGAGAGTGACATAGGAGCTCTGCTTCAAGGGCCATGAAAACACTGCGTTTTTCTATCCTATTAAACTGTTTCTTCTAAACAACTAAGACATAGAATAAAACCATACCAAACTAATAGCTGCCCTCTTGACATACTTGCTATAAACTTTGGAAGTGATGTGTTTAGTTATTTTCTTTCTCATGCATGCTTGCTGCTAGGAATCTACCGATTTCATTTAACTACCAGAGCAAATAGTTTTATATCTCACTCTAAAGCCTTGGGTAAATATCTGATTTTTTAAGATTTAATAAAAACATTGCTTGCATAAGAACTTCATTGGCAAAGTAATGATTCTGCTTCACTGCTAGTGTACTGAAAATTAGATTTTTCTGTCTTAGAATCTGAAATAATTGCTATTCCCTTTATTGTGAGTAGAGCAAAAAACTAAGTCCTGTTTGTGGCAGAGAGCAATACTTAATATTCAAACACAGTCTTTCTTTTAATTTAATTATTTAAGAAAATGGTGAGTGCTTTAGCCCCATTTTTCTCTTAGAGAAAAATGGTAGAGGGAAGATAAATGATGTTCACAAGGTTTTGAGAATCTTGCTGGTCTAATGGCTTTCCACTAGCCTAAACTGCTTCCATTTTTGGAAGGCAGATTGCTCAGATTCTTTTAATGTATTTATGTTTCCCCACCTCAAAGCTGCTTTGAAATTATTAAGCACATGGCCAGGAACCACAAGTTCTTCCTCCTTCCACAGCTGGGTGCTCATCATATTTTATGACTATGTCAAGCTCTGCACACAGCACTTAACTTTTGTGATTGAGGAAAAAAGGGTTTGAAAGAGTGAGGATGCACTACTGTCCAGGAAACTGATAGCAGTACTTTCACCTGCAGATACAATATAGGTATGTAGGAGATCACAATAACTGATTATGAAATTGCATCAGTGCTTTTGGTGGAAACCTAGGTCCTTTCACTGTACGCTTCAGTGGATTCAAACTTTCACTTTTCTCTTTATTTTTTAACTTAATCATCTACTCATCTACATTTAAATTGATCTGTGCCTGTGCACTTTCAGTCTCATGACACTTATTTCAGACAATTGTTTTCCACTTACAAAAACCAAGAAGATTTTGTCACAGAGAATCAGTGAAGCACGCCTGTGAGAGAAACACCGCTCACAGACATATGAAGAAGCAGGCAGGGACTGAATTTTCTTTTTTTTTTTTCATCTTGCCTTTGGTAAGTCAAATATCGCTTACTGTTTGGGAATGCACCCAGGTAATTACTTCCCAGTCACTGATGTAAACAATGTAATAATGAAAATCTAGCTGACATAGTAGTTTTGTCATCTGAAATTTTATTGTACTTAGCTTCAGTTCTAAATCCTTTTATGTGTGACAGTATAAAAAAATAATAACTCAACATTTTTAAAAGACAAGGTAAATACATATCTGAGAACCCCATTTGTGTATTTGAGTTGAAAAATGTAATCTTGTGCAAAGGAAATGAAAGTATAAAACAATCTCTCAGATTAACCTGTAGTCTTCCTAATGGGTAAAAGTGGTGCTGATGATTGAGCAGATAAAATTCACCTCTATTTATACTACAGATTTATAATCATAATAAAAGCTAATCTTTGCTATTCAAGTCAAACAATGTGCTACAATTGACATTGTAGTGTGGGCAGCAGATTTCTCCCTACAGGACAATCTCTGTTTGTATTATCACCAGACAAACTGAAATGGAAGGGAATGCACTGATCCTCGATTTGGAATCACTGAGTAAGTGCTGAGCTACTACCTCAAGCTCAGCTGTTTGCTCAAAAGACAAAAACAAATAATGAAATGCTTTAGTTAAGGATTCATACTGCTTCATGCAAGAGTTGGGGCACTCGACTCATTATACTGCTTTCGGTGAGTGATTACAGTCTGTTGTTTCCTCTGCTTTCAAATTGTTACTGCATTCCTCCCACCCTTAGCATAAAGTTTTGTAGCATTTCATATACTGTTAAACAGCAACTTCTCTCTGCTCTACACACACCCGTATTTCATTGTTGATGGTACACCCTGTGGTGATACTGATCCAACCAGAGATCCAATCTGTCAATTTCCCCTCCTTGTTGAACTCCTTGAATTTTTTCAACAGCACAAAGCATAAATAAGGACCACATCTTGTAGGCAAGAACAGCCACTGAATCATATCTATCAACATTCTTGTACTTAAGCTTTTCCTCTCCTGTCATCTTGTCATGCACCTTTAGTATGCCTGGGTATTCATATGACTTCAGTTAAGAGGAAAGTGCCACTTTCTTAGCCAACGCTATAGCACAAGGAGCTTGGTAGCTAGCAGGCACACCAGTAGCTCTGAATTCCCTGAGTAGGAATGAATAGTAGGCCTCTGACTGTTCTTGGTCTTATTAAAACTAATTAAAATAAATTCTCAAATTATTTTGCCTTTTTTCTTTTTCCCTCGTAAACATAAAAAGGCCATACAGGTGACAAACGTAGAAAGTAGTTACATGAACTATGAATCCATCCTTCATCTAGTTTATTTTCAGTACAGATAGAAGAAGTTTCTTGTGTTAGTATTCTTAATTGATTGCTTTTCAAATGGTAGATGGCACAAGCATGGGAGAAGAAATCAGCATGATTTCTCCTTTGAAAATGACAGTTTACAAAAAATCAGGAGCATAATTGTCATCCACTTTTTTTTCTGACAGGCGTGATTTTGCTGTCTGGATATTATAACTGCCCAGGCTTTTGCTTCTTCTCTATTTTCAACTGAAGAGCTTAGAAACATTGTCAGAAGTGCTTTTTTCTTCTCCATATGCACTTTCCCACAGGCGTGAGCACTAACACAGCTCATCTGATGTGTGTTCTTCAAAGCAGCCACATTAGATATCAGAAAATGACAGATGATCTGTATATTTTCTAGATAATTAAAGTAGTCACCAAAACTTTAAAATAATTCTTAATAAGTATTCTGACTTTTCTTCTATACTGTTAATGTTTTATAATTTTTTTGCCTGGCTTAACTGTTTTCATTAATTGAAAACAGAAATGGTGACAGATTTTAACACTACAAAACTAGCTTTTAGCTAAATATTTCAAAGACATATTGTAAGTTCAAAAATATCAAGGCATTTTTATCAGAAAGTCTAAGACAAGTAAAGATATGGTAATTTAGACAAAGCCAATTAATACTTGTAGCTGAATTATTAATGCAAGTTTCAAAACCTGGGGAAAAAAACAAGTTTAGAATTCTTCTGTCCCTGGTCCTCCAGCTAAGAGTCTGGGGAGAGAGAGGTGCAGAAAGAGACAGATCTGAAAAGAGAATTTAATTCCTCTGTTTGCTTATTGATATCTTAATATTTTGATTTCCCTGAGTAAAAGGCACTGCCACTACCAAGAGCAGTATCTTCAGAAAGAAAAGCTTGTGTTTATTTGTACTCTTCTTTGCTTTCTCTGAGAATAGACAGACACTCCTGGCACAGAAATATGATCTCCTTCTTCATAAATCTTATGCCCATATAACATGTTTGTTAGAGCCCAAGAGAAGTTCTCTCAGACTGTGCTTGGAACATACCAGCATCAAAGAAGATGAAGTAATTGTCTAATTTATTAGGATCCAACTCTTACAGCACTAATTTCAAAGAAATCAGGAGGAAATTTAGCAAAAGGTTGTATTTCTTGCTGCAATTTCTACTTAAGTGACATAGGAAATTGGCTTATTTTATTTAAATGGATGTCAGATGTTGCTAAAAGACAAGAAAACTCAGCCATGGAAAACAGTTCCCTAATACTGCAGGATACTCTGAAGGCATGTGTAACTGCTGGCTAATCATGTAGGTAGGGAAGCATCCAGCCAGGGAACTGAAAAACCTTTTCACCTTTCAGCTTTTCTGAAGACCCTTTCTGGAGGCATATCTTGCACCTTTAGGAGATAAATGCCGAGGTTCTAATGACTGGACTAGTATCCCTTAGCAGCAGATCCCTAAAAGATCAACATTTAGCAGTAGGTCTATATACATATTATACTTCTGCTGCAAAGAAATATATTAAATGTTCTACAGCTTGATTGATTCTTGAAATAACTAATTACTAACATGGAATATGTTTCCTAGGAAAAAAATGGTAATATATCTATGCCAGATATGCCTGATTTTCAGTAGCAAAAACCATTATTTTTTAAGAGATTGAAATTTTAGAGACTACAATTTCAGTTATGAAAATTAACAGAAGGAGAACCTAGAAGGGATGTAAAAATTAGCACAGGTGAGCTAAAATCATCAAACTGGTAGGAAATCTAATTGAATTGAGCATTCTGGTTCAGCTTTTAGGGGAGCCAGTGGGAGAGGGGCCAAACTGAGTATTCTGTTCACCATACTACACAGCAAAACCAAGTATTTTAAAAACCGGAAGTCTAAGCCAAACTTAGATCTGTCTCACTTAGAATTGCTCTATAGGCCTCTCATGTTCTCACTTGCCATTTAAACAGATGATTAAAAAGAAATGAAGTCTGTTCATTTAGCAGGTTGGTAGGGTTTTTTTAGGTTTGGTATTATTATTATTATTATTATTACTGTTTTGTTTTGGTCAGGGTCAATGTCCACATATTGACATTTTACCCACATGATTTTGGTTCTAATACTGGTGAGAACCTATATGCATATTTTATTTTCAAGCAGTCCCTTGAGCAACTCTGTCATCTGTGAGGCCACTTTTGCTGCTCAATCTATACGCAGGCACTGCAGAAGAGAGGGGCTTTGCAAACTAGCAAGCACATCCAGTAGTTTGCATTTAGACCTACCCAGCTTAAATAGCATTAATTTATACTTAGTCCATGCTACACTAACTCACTATTTACCTCTTAATGAGGAAAGCAGCATTTCCAAGGTACAAAAGCTGATAGATTTAATTAATCCAGATTAATGGAACAAGACATTTTTTATGCTGGTACATCAGAAATTATGTTATATATGATTAACAGAAGAACTGGAAGATGTGGAAAATACTAACTAAATAGGAAAACGTGGTGAGTTATGCTTAAAAGGAAAGTCCTTGATTAAAATAAAGCCATTCAGTGGAAAGTAATTCTTTCATGAAATCCATTCTGAGGATAAAATTCATGCTTTGTTCTAGTTGATTAAAAGATCATTAATATAGATAAAAGATAGATGTATAGATAAAAGTATTTGCTGTTGCCCTAGAGAGTGGAGGAAGATGACACTCATCTTCCTCATATTTGGAGAACCCAAACATGACACAAGAATTAGGCAAGTTTGAGGACAGGAGCCATGGCATGAACACAGCAGTGAAAAATGTAAAGTCACGCATTTCACATCTGTTGATAGGAACTTCCTCTCTCCTGAGAGGTCACTTTTTAGAAGAACAGAAGATCAAGTATCTGTTCTGCAGTAAGATTTGAAAAGTACTGATTTTTTAATGAGATGTTCCTGTTCTTATTAATACAACTCAGGTACCAAAATCATTGTGGTTCCTCTCTCCTGTGCTTCCCACGAGCCAATGACAAAAAATTGGGATAAGAGATGGGAATGCAGGAGAGAGAATGAGGCAGGAGTGTTTTGAAATAAATGTTTCATGAGCATTTTTATATCAGTGTGACTTCAGGAATAAACTGAGCATAGCATGCCTGAGCCTAGCAGACTCTTAGTGTGGCATATTCACTCACATTGGTGGTATTCCACATGATTTCACATCTGACTGTATCTCAGCTGTAGCAGAGTAGACTCAGTAATCTGCCACACACACAGACAGGCACAGGCAGTTACACTCCCTGGCTGGCATACTCACTTGATGCTAAACAAAAGGTCTCTGTATGAGGTCACCATATAATGAGCCATAGTTCAGTTTTAAATACATCTTCAATGTTTCCATCCCAGTGCAGAACAAAGAGGAGTGCCCCAATTCAGGCCAACACCTTCCAACATCATCATTTGAGGAGAAAAATGATTTTTGTCATCAGTTGTCTCAGCATTGCTGTTTCATGGGAAGCAGGCTTCCTGATACACTTGATACTGTCTGTGATGTCAAATGCCTGTCATTGCCCTCATTAATCTTAATTGATGATCTCTTCTTTGCGTTTTGTCACGTTTCTGCACACTCAGTATTATATGAATTAATCCTGTTTTGATTGTTCTTCGAAATTATACTGGTTATCAAATATTTTCTTATTTTGCTTGCAAGTATGTAAAATATGGGGAAAAAAAAAAAAACCTAAAAAAAGACATGCTGGTTGATTTGTGCTTATATAAGAAGTTGATTTTTTCATGTTGCTTCCCGTAATTTCAGTCCTTTTCCAGAATGCCAGGTCAACTTTCAGGTCTGCAGGCTGATAATATAGTATGTTTTCACTTATAGTTTCTATATGGACTTTATACCTCGATTTTGAAACATTCTCAAAACACTGAATTTCTTCTGGTTTCTGGGTTGGAATTCAGGCTTTCAGCTGCTGCACTTTACTTCTTAGGTATGCTAATGTACTACTTTCAGATAGTACAATTAAACATGAGGTTACAGAATGTTTTAGGATTCAAAAGTTAGATTTGCTTTAATAAACACCACAGAATACAGAAATTTTTTTTCTGAACTGAAGATTATAGAAGACTTCCTATGAATCATCTAATTAATACTGTGAACTTGAATAAACAGTTTTGTTTTCAGCTGGATATGTTTACATCTATCTCTCTGTAATTTACTGGCAAAGCACAATGGAGCTATTTTAAAAGCTATTTTAAAAGTATTCAGCTTTATTTCAATATTTCTCCATCATAATGTGGCTTAAAGAAATCTGCTGCATTAGAAAATCAGAACTCAAAATCTTTGGCAAATCTCTCTTCCTTGAACAATCCTAGCTCCCAGTACATCACAGTTCTGCCTTTGTTTTTTTTGTGTTCTTGACTCTATATACCTTGCTCAGCAAGTTTACAGCTAGGTGCACAGAAACACATGATTAAATGTTGCTGTAAATATTCTATACACTCTAGTAGTACCAGGGTATTTTTTTCTCCTGGAGTGCTTACTGAATGTTTTATATGATGTTGGTCTAAGCTTGCCATAGAAGCAAAACGTATTTTCAGGTGTCACAATCCTAGTATCAGACAGATCTTTGCAACTACATTGCTGAAATAATGGACTTGGAAAATACACCCTATTGGGTTCCTAAGTAATGAAACATACAGACAGATTTTCATGGCAAATTCCAACACTAACATACCAGCACATTAACAAGGTACTTTATAGCAATATATGGACAGCCAGGTTACTGTGCAAAATGTTTCATTATAGAAACACTGGACTTTCTATAAACCCCAAGCTTCCTCAGTTCTGAGTGTTTTGCATGCTTTCATTTATTCTCTTCCTTGACTTCTGCAACATGTCTGCATCTTCCCATGGCTTTGATTATCCAAACTCCTTTCTGTGTCTTGTGGGAAGTTCCTGCTGTCTAATGACTGCAGTCTGTCTTTAAAATCAGATTTTTCTTCTCATAGACCTGCATTTATCCTACAGCTTAGACGCAGGCACAATGGTAAGGTTTCAAGCATCTCACAAGAGACTACCTCAGAAATGTGTCACCAAATGAGACAGAATGTGAAATATTCCTTGAGTAACCAACCGGCTAATCTTCAGCCCTGCTCACTCCTCACAAATCAATCAGATCTAGGTGTTCCTCATCTCTGCTTTTTCTGAATTGGTGGTTTTTAACCCACCAGAGCTTTATCTGATCATGTAATGGTTTGTAAACTGGCATCACATCAGAGAACAAAATGTTGCATGGAAAACACTGCAACCTGGCTTTTCTGTATCTGAGCTTTTATTAGAAAAAGGAGGTAGGGAGTTTTAGAGAATGGATATTTTTTTCTCCCTTCCCTCCTCTGGCTGGTTGAAGCAGGGAGGCTTCTGACTTCTGTTTTCAATTGAGATTTTATTTTCTTTGACTATTGTTAAAAACAAAAAGATTCTGTGAGAAGAAAACAGCTTTTAAAGGAACGTGCGTGTGGCTTTTGCTCCTCTCTAGTTGGCGACACAGCCTACATGATTGCACTTTGAAAATGCTTTTCCTGGGGGGAAGAGGGGAGTCTGAATGTCTCCTGCAGTATAAAAGAAACTCTCCCCATAATCAAGCAACAAAGACGAGGTAAGATTTAAGGATTTCAGAGATTTGTAAGAACAGTTCCTCATGATGCACTGCAGAATTTAACAAGCATGTCAGATGTATGGCTGATTTCTCTGATCCCACAGTTCTGCAAAGAAAACTCCAGTAAGCCTCTCTTTTCCATTTATGAATCTACACCCCTTCATTATCCCTGCCAAGGAAAGCACAAGAGTTCTAACATTTAAGCATAACTGAAAAAAAATTCAAGGAAAACGTCAGTCAAAAGGTCTATTTACAAGGGTCTCAGGAACTTCAGTCTTTTCACTTAGTGAATTAAATACATCTTTATGCAACAAGATACAGAATTAGACCTCTCTCTTCAGGACATAATAACACCACAGTTGTAGAAGCCCTCACACATTTTCTATTTCTTTTTAGTGTTGTTTTTTTCATAATAGAGGCTTCAGAATTTTTAAACACTACTGGAACAGAGGAAACAGAACAACTGGAGCAAAAAAGCCCTGAACTTCCATGTTTTTGTGTTTATTTCAAGCAAGACAAGGAACTGCAAATAGATCAGATTAATGTCTGTCTGATACATGGTTTTCACAGACAGTTGTATTTATTAGTAAACTTCATCCAAAGCCTGTTTTAAGATATTTCTTGTTTTACAAACACAACTAAACAACTAAACGGGCAAAACTGAGTGTTTGACGAGCAATTGAAAAATTATGCCAGTGCCAAAGCAAATAAAGAAATACCATACCAAAAACTTTGGTTTTGTTCTGCTAAATTATAACCTTATTTTGAAAGTTGGTAAGTGATTTGTAATTTCTTTGTTTTCTTCTTATAACAAAGCAGAGCGTACACTGGAGATTTAATTCACTTCAGAATGCTATTTAAGGATTTTTTTTGAAAGCTGATAGTGAGAAAACAGCTTCTGCTTGTGAAAATAATTTAAAATTTTCTTTTAATTCTAAGTATTTTTATAATATTTTATTTAACAGGCTTTGATTTGAAGGAAACACAAAAGGATTATACACAAGCCTCCATGGCTTCTAATACAGATAGAATTAGTTTTAATTTGAAAAATGCATTGAGCCAAAATCTATATTTATATATGTAAGATATAGTATCAAAAAACCTCAGTGAAGTCAGTGAATTTTCTCTGGTTTTGCAGGTATAACATATATATACATATATATTTCTTTTTTTTTTCCAGGCTAAGCTATACCCATGTGTGTTTATGTTTTATAACAAGGAGTATACATTTGGAGTATTAATGTATATAAGTCCTATGTAGTTTTATTTAGGTATAATGAGTAAATTAATTTATGGGTAGCATAGAATTACAAATGGAAGTGTCTTATTCTTCAAAGAAACTGTTTGTTTTTTTCCTCTGACTCTAGTCCTGATTTATATTTGAAACTTCATTTTATAATTCTTGTGTTGAAAAGGTTATGATTTTGACAAAATTATTTAAAAGGCCTTTCATATATTTACAAAATCATCTAGCCTGTCCATCATTTCATGAGGTACTGGTTTCTTTCTTAATAAAAATCTCACTTCTAAAGCCATCATATATCTCATACTACTCTAGTTTTTTGGTTACTAATTGATTTCAGCCTAATATTGTGTAAAACCAGTAGCAAAGCATCAATTTCTTACCTGAGGCTCAAACACGCAAAATTGCTTGCTGTATTATGCTATGCTTCTATTTAGAAACATAGAGTCACAGAATGGTTTGAGTTGGAAGGGATCTTCAATAATCGAGTAGTTCCAACACCCCTACCATGGGCAGGGACACTTTCCGCTAGGCCAGGCTGCTCAGAGCCCCATCCAAACTGATGCTGAACACTGCCGGGGGTGGGGCATCCACAGGTTCTCTGAACAACCTGTCTCCTCACCCTTACAGTAGAGAATTTCTTTCTTATGTCCCATCTAATCCTATCCTCTTTCAGTGTAAAACCATTGTCTTGTTCTATCACTACATGTCCCCTAACTTTTTTATAAACCCCTGTTATGTATGGAAAAGCTACAGTAAGGTTTCCCTGGAGCCTTCCATTCTCCAGGCTGAACAATCCCCAACTCTCTCAGCTTGTCTGCATAGCAGACATGCTCCATGCCTCTGACAGTCTTCATCTGGACCCACTCCAGCCTGTCCATATCTTCCTTTACCTGGAGACTCCAGGGTAGGAGACCTGGGTACTGACTGCAGTGCTCCAGGTTTGGTCTCACAGAGCAGCGAGAGCAGAGCAGAGGGGCAGAATTCCTTCCCTGGCCTTGCTGCCCATGCTGCTTTGGATGCAGCTCAAGATACAATTGCCTTTCTGGGCTATTGAGCCCATAAAGCCAAGAGCACATTGCTAGGTCATATTGCAATTTTTCATCTACCAATATCCTAAATTCTTCTCTGCAGGGCTTCTCTCAATCCATTCATCCCTCAGTCTTTATCAATAGCAGGGGTTGCCTTGGCCCAGGTGCACGACCTTGCACTTTGCCTTGTTGAACTTCATTAGGTTTACTGTGGCACAACATTCAAGCCTGTCAAGGCCCCTCTGGACAGCATTTCTTCGCTCATGTGCAGAACTGCACCACACAGCTTGCTGTCATCTATAAACTTGCTGAGAGTGCACTAAATTCCACTGCTATGTCATAAATAAAGATATTGAGGAGTCAAATAATGACGTCTTAGGTCATCATCACTTGTTACTTATCTCTATTTGGACACTGAACCACTGATTGCAAGTCTTAGATATGGCCAGCCAGTTCCTTAGCTGGCCATATCAAATAGTCCCTTCATCAAACTCAGATCTCTCCAACTTAGTGACCGTACTATGTAGTTTTTATTAGGAAGTCAAAATAGAATCCATGACTTTTCTCTCATCCACTGATGTAGCTATTCCATCCTAAAAGGGCACTGGATCAGTCAAGTATGATTTTCCCTATATGAACCCATGTTGCTTGCCTCTTTCATCTCTTCGCCTGCCGTTCATACACCTTGACAAAACTTCCAGGAGGCTCTGCTTCATTTTCTGTACCACTAGGTGTCATGGGTTAGCACTAGCCAAATGTTAATGCACCTATGAATACGTGTTTTTTCCCTAACAACTACTATGGGACGTGATCAGGAACAGAGCAGAGCAGGCCCAAAACTTGAAAACAGAAACCAAAACTTTATTACATTACATAAGAACAGAAAGAAAAAAGAAAAAAGAAAAAAGAAAAAAGAAAAAAGAAAAAAGAAAAAAGAAAAAAGAAAATAGAAAAAAGAAAAAAGAAAAAAGAAAAAAGAAAAAAGAAAAAAGAAAAAAGAAAA
>VXBR01006668.1:59184-204582 GCA_013400215.1 Cisticola juncidis
GAAGATGTTACTCTGATGAAAGTGGAACCTAAAAAGAGGCCGACCCTCTGGGAGTCCTTGCTTTTAACCCCTTGTGTCCTCAGAGGCATGTCCAACCTCTCAGTGGCTACTCCAAGTGCCAGCATAAAACCTGACCACTGATTGGCCTGCCCACAACCCCCTGGAAAATTCACCTCCTCCTCAATCTGAGACACTAGGTACAGAGGCAAGGATGACTGGCCAGTAGCTCCCAGGTCCTCCTTTCTTCCCTTCTTAAAAATAAATGTTTCCAGATGTTGATGGTTTTATTTTTTTTTTCCAGTCATTGAGGACTTTGCCCGACTGCCATGACTTTTGACTTTGTACAGGCGATAAATATGGTGTGGTTGATAAGACAGTCTTCTACAATTGCAGAAGTTGTAGAACTCTGATATCTACATTTTACACAGAATTCTAAGGAAATCTTGTGATTCTCTTCTATTTATAAGAAAAACATAAATCAAGAGTTGTCAATCTCAGATTAGAATAATATTTATTCTCCATTTCCACTTAGAGTATACATGCTTTTATTTATGCTTAAAATATTGCATTTCCTTATTTAAATAACTTTGTCTCTTACTACAGTAAATTTTTATCCTTGAACAAAGTTATTTTTGCAACAACTGGTATCAGAGCTTCAGCATCTGTAGTTATCTTCCCTATTCTCTTTCCCCGTAGGTTTTTTTATTTAAAGGTAAAATGCTGTAGGCAAGATTATACTTTATGCATGAGAACAGATTCCCCTTGCTAGAAAAGGAAAACTTATTTATCACACCTTTCAGGAGTAATTCAGGGAATGAATTTTCTGTATACCACGGTCCTAAAAATCAGTTACCTTTGGGAACAATGTATAATGCATGGTCAAGTTATGACATTAGAAAAAGGAACAAGAATAACTTCAGAAACTCATGCTAGAAATTAATGTTAGAATTTCTAATCTTCATACAGTAAACTTAATGTGAATGTGAACACTTATTCTACAACATTATTCCTTTGGGCTTCTAAAAGTAGCTTGCATGTCATGGAAAAAGGTCTATGTTTTTGAGCCCACTGTATCTCTTAAGTGAATTTCATCATTTATTCCTGGTTAAGACAACTGTAGTCATCCATACAGGAGATGTTAGGACCTGGGGCTTCTATCAGAGAAAATTCAGGAACCACCAAGAGGATTATGGAGATTTTGATCATTAAGTACATGCCAGGGAACTTTGGGCCCACAGATGTTTCAATTTAGTTAATGAAAGTAGTATGACACACTTCCTTCCACATAATGGAATTAGATATTAATTTAGGAACTGTAAATATGCTAAATTATCAGAAGATGTTCACTTTATAAACAGGAAATCTGTGTGCAGGACAGATCTGCAACAGGGTGAGAATTTACAGAAAACTCAGTATTAAACAAGTTGCTAGAGACACACATGCAAATGCCAACTACTCCTGCCAGAAGTTTATCATGATTAATGTTGAAGATGGATCAACAGTTCACAGCAATGGTGATGAGAGCGTGGAACTATTTTTTCTGAAAATAGGTTTTTTGGATATCACAAAATCCTCATTTGAGTGAAAAGTACAAGCTCATAGATACAAAACCAGGAAGACCCGTTAGACTAATTTTAATCTGTAAAGACAGAAGAAACTGGGTCATAGTAACTGGACCCACTTAAGTTAACTTAGCAGTCAGATCAGTGTGGACAGGAAGGCTGCGGACACACAGTTATTCTGAAATAAAGATCAAGAAGCACTGAAGTGTCGCAATAATGGAGCAAGGTACTTAGTAATAAAGGGATTTCTGATAGACCATTGGGCTGAATCAGGATAACTATGTTACTGAAATTAATATGTTTGTCGCAAGAGAGTGAGAGAGGAACTAATTTATAGCACTGGCATCAGAAATTGTGTCAGGTGAGACAAACATTGCAGACAAATGCATTGTAAGATAAAAGCAGGGGCTCAATTCTCCACACTATTTATACAAGGTAGGGTAGCAGATGAAGTAAGTTAGTTTCATTGGAGGGTCTTTTGTCAGCTAAAAACGTCAAGGGTGATAGGGCCTTGGTCTTTTCATCATCCATCTCTACTCCTTGTGTCCCTTGTTGTCTGCAAAATGCGTTAGAGTCTAAATCCTGCAGCCATACAATAATACATTTAAGAATAAAAACTTACTAAAAACCAAATGTATACATTTGTTATTAAAATATAAATACTTATATAAAACAAATTTAATGGCTCACCTAGATGAAATAATTTTACCATATTCTTACAGCTGCACTTTAATAATTATATTTCCTATAGAAATGGAAAAAAAAATTCAGAAACTCTATGTATACTCTCTCTCTCTCTCTCTCTCTCTCTCTCTCTATATATATATATAAGCAAACGATTTAACTAGCTCAAAAGAAGCAATTCTTCTAAGTATTATATATGACTTCTTGTGGAAATCAGGTTGATCATTATTGATATTTCAGCTGTTTTGATGCATTGTATATGTGTACTTCTAAAGTTCAAATCAGACCACAGGCCTTAGGTAGATATGTAATGTTGTGGGTTTACAGGCCTAATGCAAAAAAACCATTTCTACCGTCTTTATTAATCTTTATTATCAAATTTACATTGCTCTTCTTAATTTATTCTTTAGGTTAACACTTAAAAAGTCTTGTATTTAATTCTGAATTTCCTTTAGAAAATCAAGATCAAAACATCTCTCTGGGAGATTCTCATGACATTCTAGCAAACTTTCCATAAAAGGATATATCAAATTTTGTTTAAACCAGTTCTCATCTTAGAATACTACTTAAAATTTCATAGAGAAATTTAAAATGTGAGCCCAAATAGTCTAAACAGCTGTCTTGTTAAATGCAATTTAATGGTAAATGAATAAAACTGCAAAACAAAGGATTTGAAAATGGGTTTTGGACTAGTTAAACATAGATAGGTGAATTATTGAAAAAAAAAAAAATCAGATAAGAGACCTTTACCTCTTCTGTGATTGTACTTCAGATTCTTGCCCTAACCTCCCACTACATTCATCCCCACATTCTAACTTACCCCGTGAAGTTAGCGTATATAAATTGTTACTGGTCTTAAACCGACTTGTCATATTTGGCATCAGTTTAATTAGTTTTGGCAGATGATTTTTAGTGACTCATGGGAGAGTACTTTTGGTCTCTGTACTAACAGATGTACCATTTCCTGTGCTAAAAGCAATGACAACAATGTCACATGGCTATAAAATTATAGGAATTTGCTACTCCTAGTCCAATAAAAACAACTTGCTTAAAAAATGGAGTAGATAAGATGGAAAATACACATCAGCAGAAATGTCTGGCTGTAAAAGATCTGATCCTTTGTCACTTGTCTAAACTTTGGGTGGTGAACTAGAACTCTGTATTATGCAAAACATTAACTTGGTAGCAACCATTACTTTTTGTGACAAAGATCTCCATCTCATTGCAGAAAGCTGCCTCTCCACATGACACACATGGAATAAAATGGACACATATAAATAACTATCACTTTATTTATCAGCTCTGATACAATTTGCTAGATTGTTTATCTTAGCACATAAAAATGTTCTTTTTAAAGACAGACTCTGTAGGGTAGTAATACTAGACCAGAGGATGCTCTGTAACAATTTCTAAATAATGATTTATCCACTTGCGTATCCTTAGTCTCCTGCTCTACTTAGTTTATGCAGCACAGAAGCCCTCAAAAGATGCAATAAGAAGTTAAAGTCCAGCAACTAAAATACGGCAGTTTCCTTTAATGATCTTCCATGTGCAAATGGAAGCAGCATCCTGCCTGCATGACATAGTCTTGTTTCAGAGGAGGCCACCAGCTCCTTGCTAGACTTTTCTCAAGCTTTTGGGGGAATGCAACTTTAATTACCAATGGCTGTAGAAAGCATTTTTTTGCCATACCTCTCACAACTACTGGTTCAAGTAAAGCCTCCCAATATGGTTATATATTAAAGAAATATAAAGCCACTCTGGCAGTCACAGTCCCATGGCCACAGACTGTCATTGTAGAGATTGCAGCACCTTCAGAGCAGGCAGCTCCAGTGACCCAACGGGAGCACCACATGACTCCCTGCACACCCCACTCTCACAAAATTGGACTAGGTTTCCCCACCTGTTTGAGTCCAGGTTTCCCATGGCAGAGTCTCAGATGTACCATTTCAAAAAGCCATTTGTTCACAGTGCAGTAACACAGAAACAGCTCCAGCTGGTGCCTCCAAGGACAACCCATAGAAAAGAAACCCCTGGGCCTTTTTATTCTCACAGTCCAAGCAAGCTCCTGTCCCCCCCTCTATCCGCCTCCCTGGCTGGCATCCCCGGGCTTCATCTCCTTTGATATGCTAAAGGTCAGCAATGTCAGGCTCTTTCAATGCTGTGTCTTTCAGTTTTCATTCACCTGGCTGGTGTCACTCATCTTCATGCCCTTTGTTATCCCAAATGTTGTAGTTTGCCTCGGCCTCTTGCCTGGGCTTCTACACAAAGGTCAATCTGCATTTACATCTGCATCTTCTGTGGCTTGCAAGGCCGGACACCTGTGTCCTCAACAATACTCACTAGTCATTTCAGTTTGATTTTGTAAACAATCTGAGATTTTTCTCTTTCTTTTTAAGAGCAGGAAAATCCTGTGAATCTTCAAGGGAGATTTTCATGTAGCCATCTGACTGACGGTTCTGAAATGCTTATCCTATGGAGAACAGACAAAACTGGCTTCTGTCCAGCTGTATCACACAAATAGCCAGCCCTTCAAGGTGTGGTACAGACAGATGAACACAGGTAGAAGGGAAAGACTCTTCTGCTGTTACTAAACAGAGCCCTCTAGAGCTAGCTGAAACATTTTTTAGATAAAACATAGATAAAAAAGCTGTTCAAGGCCAGGTTGGATGGTCCTCTGAGCAACCTGTTCCCTACTCACAGCGGGGCGACTGGAACCAGATGATCATTAGGGTCCCTTCCAACCCAAACCGTTCTGTGATATTCAATGACTTAATTCCCCAGTGCAATTAACCTGCCACTTTTACCACAGCTGAATACAGCAAAACAAAATAAAAAATGAAGGGAATGTATTCATCATTTAATTACAATTAAAGGTTCAGATTTAGACAAGCTACTACAGGGAGATGTAATTTGCACTTCCAAATATCAGCTACTCCTCCTGTGCCAGAGGGGGCAATTCATCACTGTAGAGGGGTTGTGACTGTGTTTTGTGAGAGCTCTGCTGGCAGTAGATTCCAAGCCAACACCTCTGTTAGACATCCTAGTCACATCCCTTTTCTGGACAGTCCTACCCACTCCTTTGGCTGCTCCTTCAGCAGCCTGGGATATCTAAGACTCTATACTGATATTATTTGTATTAAACCAGCAGTTTGCAGCTTTTCCACACATCAAAAAGGGAGGATAAAATTCCACAGCATTAGAAACATAGCTTCATGTCACAAATATAAAATCACATGCATTAATCCTTTTAATCATACATGTCGACATAGAAGACAAGGAAGAAGAGGTCTTTCAGGACTGAATTTAAACCTGGAATTGGAATGATCTCAAATCTATTTCTTTAATCACCTTCTTTTATGTTTTCATGTTGTTTATCACAGATTCCTTCTTTCTCCTTCCATCTTTTATCATGTAAAAATGAAGTAATTGAAAAAATCTATCTACTATAGATAAGACCACATACTTTAACATTTATTCAGCCCTCCTTGACCAAAGTATTGTATTTGTTAATTAACACTCCAATATTTTAATGATGTATTGAAAATTTGATACAATAGGTCTAGCCCAATTTAACTTGTAATGTGGAAAATCTCTTAAAAATAGAATTGGATGTTCAGTGTTAGAGATTTCCAAACACATCTAAGTTTCTTTTCTATGAAATTAAGGTTAACCTTGACTTTTGTGGGTCTTTTTGAGCAATGTTTAACACAAAAGGAGCTATTTTGCTAAGAAAGAAAGCCTAATGTGACCTTTACATTGTCTGTGATACAAAAACCTCTTACCATAGCAGAAACCAATGCCAGTTTTAGTTAAAATCCTTGCAATTTGAACTGTCACCAGTGACAAGCAAGAGGGGTCTACATGTCCAGTAATTTGGAACAGTGTAAAAACCATTCATCTTAATGAAAGCAAGTTGAGTATTGATTCCCAGGTTAAAAATTTTGCTTGTATAGGCTGAAGATGACTAAGCGTGATTTTAACAGAATAATAATATCTCATGTCAAAAGACTTCAGCCCATGTTAGGAGTACAAAAACCCCTCAACTTATAATAATTTAGTTTCACAGTGATAATGCAGATCAGTATAATTGCCTGTCTTTGGAGGCAGATAAACTGAGTGAAGTAAAGATGACCTTTTCTGGGAGATATTCTCAGATAATTTTATTTTAGGCATACAATTTAGAATGTTATTGTCATTTACAAAATTCCCTGCAGTACTAAATAGTTCATGTTGTCTGCAATGGACTTACATAAACATTAATTTCACTACAGTCTTATCACTACTTAGCAGCAAAAACAAAACATAAACCTTTTATCCTCTCCTTGTTAAAAATCTAGATCACACTTACAATTAAAGATTCAACTTTTAAAATGCACATACTTCACGTATCATGGTCATGATAATATTTCTCTTTTCTATCTTTCATATCCATTTGGTAAAGAAAGCAAATACTAGTCACACAGAAAGGATAAGTAACTTTGGTTTAAAAATAAGACTTGTGTTTTCATTGCTGTTTAAAAAACACATTAGATTTTATATACAGTACATAATATGCTTTGCTTCTTACCAGGACTTAATATTTTTATAGCATGTCCTCTTCATTTTTCATTAGGCATGGTTTATGTTTCTGACATTATTAAAACTTGTTCAAGATGGCCAACTAATTTTTGTATAAACACTAAAAATAATCATAAGATATCATGCTAGGAGCCTAAATTACCACCCAACATGTTTCTTATTTTTAGATGTCATTACCCATACATTTACATTTTTTAGATACACTTTTGGCTTTACTTCCAATGTTAACTACATGACTAAGATTGACTTCTCTGCCACTTTTGTACGCAAAGTGAATCAAATTGCGGTCCTTGGCTGTGTCAGAGCACAGAATCATACAATGGTTTGAGCTGGAAGGAACTTTAAAGAGATGATAATTTAGTCCCAACCCCCTGTCACAGACAGGGACATCTTCCACTAGACCAGGTTGCTTAGAGCTCCATTCAACCTGGCCTTAAACACTTCCAAGTATGGGGCATCCACAACATTTTCCAGCGCCTCACCTTAACATTTTTGAAATTGCAGCTTAGTTTCAAACAACGTTTGTGCTCAAAAAGTTCTTCTACCATGGAGACATAAGGGGTTTTTAGGCAACATAACCTTCTTGAAGCATTGGGCACTTAGGGACAGTTGTCCACTTCCCCACCCCAGGCAAAAGGCACCACTGCCTTGCAGAAAGGCAGAACAAGTATAATGGTAGAAAATTCAATCCAGTAACATTACTCACCAATGTGGGTGAAAAACAGAATTCATGTAGAGGAGATGTGCCACAAGGATAATGATTGCGTTGGCAATATATTATAGCATTATCCACTGGAACATTACTGAAACATTACACTTGGTAATTATTAAACACTTAAAAATAAAACTGAAAGATCAGGACAAGTCATCATTCTTGACCAATATAAGGGATAAATATTTCCACTGTATATTCAGTTAACAGTGGAGAATTTTACTTCCGTGAAGTTTTGAAAAGCTATCTTTGTATTTATTATTGGTTTTAACAGATGGGGAAAATTTTAATGTTAATAGTCACAGGAGTGTATTTTGCTTATCTTGTTTACAATCAAATAGTAAAAAATCTATAGTTTTTAAAGAATAATGAATTTAGGAATGTGTATTTGTGCACAGAGATGTATATGTAGCATACACAGGACAAATTTTCATGGCATATTTCTTTACCCAAGGATTTAGATGTCTTCTGTGTTTGTTGCACCTATGTAGTGAAAAGAAAAATGAAATCATCCTCTTGATGATTCTTCTCATTAAATGTCATTCACCCACAACTGGAATAGGTATGCAGAGAACTCTAAAATGTCTATGAAGATTGCAAATGTTTTTTCCTGAACTCTTGGCAGGTCACTGCTAGACTATTTCTACTTGACCTGTCAGCTTATACATCATACCTCTTTATCTCTTGCAGGATCAAAAGGGTCTGTGCCTTCTTGGATACTCTGAGTCCAAAATAAACTTCCACACTCTTTCACCACTTTTAGAAGCAGAATTGCATTAGACCTCACTGCTGATAGACTCTATATCCTGCCCAGGTTCAGGCAAGCCAAAGTTGTTTTTTGGCAGCTAAACAAGTAATCATCTTCTATCAGCCTTTCCACTGGAGGCAATCTTGCTTAGTTTCTGGCATTCAGCCAATGCTTTTACAACCACATAAAAAACTCCATTTCTTCTGCCCTGAAAAAAATTTTTGTTTCAGCAAAAAACCCTGAAACAAAGCTAAACCAAATCCCAGTGCTAGGCTTCTCCCTTTGAATTTCAAAAAGAAGCTCAGTATTGCTTTAAGCTGCTCCAATGTCAATTATGACTTTTTGGAGTATAGCTAATATGTCTCTTATGTAATTCTGACAAATCCTGCTAGAGTTGTCTGAAACTTGGAATGCCCAACTCAACAAAAATAAAGATATCTTTTTTTCTAAAAGAGAAAGATGCTTCTACCAGAGATGAAAATGTAGACCGTGTAATCATATGTGGTCTGCTCCACGCATTTAGAGGCAAATAATTTCTAAACGCACATTTAAGTGTCTAGATTGCATCTATCATATATACAAATATATTGGGGGAATGTGCAAGGAAGGACAGAGGTATAGGCATTCCAAATAATTCATTTTATCAAGGAAATGACAAAGATAAATTTGTGGCAGCAATTAGACCAAACAGCTGTCATCCTGGTGTTAGCTGGGATACAGACAAGAATGCTCTAACAGGTAAGAGGACAACAGACTGGTAAGATTTTCCTGATTCTGTGACTGCTATCCCAATCCTACCATAACTTAAAACTAACAGAAAAAAAGTGGTCTAGGAAACTGTAACTATATGTCAGACTCTGGCAGAATAAAATTTTGTACATCAGTTCCACTGCACAGTAAGATCCGTGTGTTGGCATTTGTTGACACCACTGTGCTGATTTGCCCCAAAAGATCAAGTTCTACTATCAATGTTTATTGTGCAAAGCAGTGCTTCAGGTTGTCAGTACTCCAGATCCAATTTAATATGTGTGTTGGGGAAAAAAATCCCACCAAACCCATGCCCCAAGTATAGACCTTTTAGTTTTTTTTATTTTGCTGCTTGATGAAAGACTTTGATATATTGGCTAGCTCCATTGCACATGATTATGTCAGTGTTGATTCTTAAATGCAGATGAATACTGCATATGCTTGTTCCGATTGGTGGACAACTCAGTAATGACAGGTACACTAGTTGGTTGTCCTGAAATTGTAAGAGCAAGATCTGAGAAGTCAGGAACATTCAACATTTTTGCCATTATCCTAGTTCCACACAAAACACACATCTTTCAAATAATATGGAACACAGACAGAGGTTTAAATAATGACCCTCTAGTTCTGGTTGGCTGCTTTGTATAGGTGATGCAGTTGCGATTCACAATATCTCACAAAGTTGCTTAGACTTGATTACAGAACAGCTTCTTTTAAGCATTATATGAATTGATATAAAAAAAAAATCCAAACAGACTTTTAAAATTAATGATGTGCTTTGGGTATTCTTTGCCAAAGAACGGTTTCGTGCAGACAAAAGAAGCTCCTCACCAGTACTTGGACCATTTCTTATTACAACTCATACTGACAACATCTTGTGTCTATACTGCTAATATTGTGCCATTGCAGACACCACTTTTCAAATGAAACTGACCTAGTACACTAAGACCAGCTACAATAATTAAAGGACTTTGCATATTTTCTTTCTATTTTTGCAAGAGCTGTCATGGCTACTATGGTTTTCTGACCAAAATCCAGTCAAGAGGATCTAGTTATCTCATAATTTCTGATTATTTTACTCAATTTAATTAGCTGGATGCAATACAAACTTCCTGACCTACACAGTTATAGCAAAGAAGTTCTAAGCACAATCAAGGAAAGACTAGCATATGAAATCTGCTTTCTGTGATTTGATGTTCATACATTATATTGAATGGATTTCTCAAAAGAAGTTTCTGTCTTCTGAGTTTCAAAGCCAGGTCCTGGAAATTTGTATGTCAAAATAACCCAGGTTTATCCTTTGTTTTTCTCACTTATACATCCCTCCTGGAAGCAGATTTTGTCTTCAGTATCCTAATCTTTCTATGGCTAACAGTGCCACCTTTGCAGCATATACGTGACAGGATTATACCACAAATGAATATAATATAGATAATAAATCAAACTCTTCTCTTCCCCAGAATTAATGGGTAAGCATGGATAAAAAAATTATGCTTTTAAGCTATTTGAACTGGAGTTAAATACAAACAGCATTTAAGCTGTTGTCTTCGGAGTCCACAGCAGTGTTTTTGACAAGGTTATCTTATATTTAAGAGCATAATTCATAAGTATACATTAAGTTGTAGGTAAGTTTGTATGTATGCTTAGCATACTTTACATAAAATCAATGTAAATTTTGTGTCTACAGATGATAAATATTTTCACAAAATGTTTACTTAAAAATAATCCAGTGTTTTTATTCCATCATTACTAAAGATTTGTGTCATTTTTTCAGACTAAAAAAACCCCACATATTTTCAAGGAGACTATACCTGCATTATTATAAAAATTGACAAAGTTTTTGGTGTAAATATTTTAAATGTGGAGGATTCTCCTGAAGAGGTAGACAGGAATAGAAAATACCAGAAGAACATGAAATGAAATGAAAATTATAGCCCTGCCAAGGGCAGGAGCTTTATCTAAAGAAATTAAAAAAGGAAATCAGACTTGAATTATTAAGATATCAATCTTTTTTCCCCCTGCATTTGCAGATTGCCGGTTTAAAATACGCTTAATATAAAATATCTTTCTCTTATATCTTTATCAGACTTAAAAGCAGAATGATTGGGGGAACATTCATGTCTGAGCCAACTCTCCACCTTTCACTGAATGTACCTTCTGTTCCAGATAAAGTTTTTTAGCTCCCACTTTTCCTTTCTGCCCATTTTCATGTTTTGTTTATCTATTATCTTTTACAAGATTAATGTGGTATGGATCCATTGACAGATTGCTTTTGAGTCTTTTCTCCTTATCTTCCTGTACTTGGGTGCTCTCCATGTTAATGCACTGAGGATAGGAAGGCTTTCTCTTGAACATAGGCTTGTGCTTCAGCACTCCACCTTAAAAGTGAGAGTTGTTTATTAAGGAAAAGGAGCACATATTTCAAATCAAAACTGAGAACTTGCTTGACAAGAAGCAGAAAAGAGACATAAGATCAGATGGTGAAGTCTAGCTAAATGGGGTGTTGCCATTTCCTCTCACTTGACACCTAGGCTGCCCTCCCAGATGTTGGTGTTAAATATCAAGCAAGTGTAGAGTGATTTCTTTTGGCTGCTGAGTTGGATTCTTCTGGAGGCTATGTGGCACTCAATATGAAAGTTAGGTTGATTCAGAAACAAAATGTATGACTGAACAAAACTTTTTAAATCTGAAAACAAATCTTGGTTTGTAATTCTTGAAGGCACACCTTCATAAATTTGTACAGCCAAGGCAATACTGTGTATAAGTCTCAGGCGTAAGGCCTGACAAGGAAACATGCCTAACTGAGAACATTCAATAAACTTCAGATAAGAATCCTCCTCAGTTACTAAGAAAGCTGTAAGGAAGTGGAACAATGCTGATAACAAATGTTATCAATAGCCAGACCTTCTCAGGCTGTTTTTAATTTTAAATTGTAATACCACAGACTAGCTTCAAGCCTTCTAATCTAGGACCCATACACATGGAGATGAGGTTGTAAGACTAAAATGCTTTAGGGAACTAGATGCAAGCTGAGACACAAAAAAACTATGGTGGTTAGAATTGACCAGTTAGACTGTGGTAAACTGAATAAGTTACTATAGAAATCATTTTAGTTCTGTCTAACTAAAGAGTGAACAAGTTCTTCAGTAGATTATTGCGACCAAGGATGTGCTGGGTTTTAGAGGGGTCAGCAATAGGCAACTGATTAATCTTTGGAGCTGAATCTGGCTGGCATAGCACAGCCTTCGTATTCTGACTTTGCTTTTGTGGCAGTGTACTTTTAGAGAACACTCACCTTTCCATCTAGTTTATACATAGTGTAAATTTTAAAAGAAGTGCCCATAAGAGACTACTCACATAGCAGTGTCTGGATCCTGATGAAGCCAGTAGCCCTGTCCCCAAGCAAAGCAAGAAGAAGTGTACAAAACACACAGAAGCCACATGTGACCTGCTCCTCATGTTTCAGCTCTTGTCTTACCAAGTTTAAATATCTTCTCTTGCACAGTGTGCATCCACTTTGTAGGAACTTAGTCATTAATGCATTTCCTGCAAGTATTCAGATATGAACTGAGGGGCCTTCCTATGAGTTTGAAAGGTACAACTCTTATCAAAATGATAAATTACAATGCCTCAGGCAGCCACAGGAAGGAAAGGTTTTTCCTTCATCATATTCAATAATTTCTGTAACAGAAAAAAAGAGTAATCCTTAATCAAAATATATGGAACTCTAATGACAGTATCTCAGTTGCATCATAAACCTTTTTAAGGGTAGCTTTCAGTTTAGCTGAGAGACCAATTTTTGAAAGTGCCCTTGGTTTTACATTAGAAGGATGTCACTGGAGGATAAAATTTTAGTATCATTTACATAGAAAAGGCTGCATTATTGACACAACTTGCCTTTCAAGAAGCAAAATTCTTTCCTCTTATCATTAAATAGTCTTTGAGTTATACTCTTGATAATATCTGTCAGAGAAATCTCACTGGTGCTGGCCACAAGTGTATGGTCAAAAGAAAAACTGGCTTAACTCACAATGAATGGAATGGAACATACAAAACAAGGTTTTTCTTCTCAGTACTAAACGTTTTCCAAAGTCACCATCATACAAAGTAATAACCAAGAGTTGAATCTCTCAATCAATGACCACTTGGGATTCAAATCTTTTACGATTCACTTCTCAAAGAGCTTGGTTTAGAAAGAAAATAAAATTTCCATATTCCACACTAATTCTGAGTTTAGCTCCATGAGCACAAAACAGACCAATACACCCAATTGGTTCACATATAACCCTCTGAGAATAATTTTTGTTACTTGTCATCACAGTGGACACTTTGGAAGCCTACCTCACCAGACAAGCAGCATTTCCATGCTTTGAAGGGTGCCAGATGAACAGATATGGGTCACAAATAGATCATTTTCTGCAGTAAGAAAAGCATTTACCATAAAACCCAATATAGGGACTGCAGCCTAACATTACCACCCCTATAGATCATAAATTCCAGTAGAAATTATTCTCCCTGGTATTCTGAAGGTGGCCTGCCTATACTCTTTACCAGTAAGAATCTCCTCTCTAATCCTGTATCTGTCCACAGCCCTTATATTTAAGGCAAAATTATCAGTCCCCCAAAATGGACTCCTAGGGCCTCTGGCAGAGGACTTTTCTGCTTGTATTTTGCATATGATGAATAAACCAGCATAGACTACTTGCTAATAAATGCCAAGTAAGCAAAAGGAGTGTATCTTCATAGGCAAAAAGGTCTGGCAGGCGGCACTCTGTCAGGATGTAGCTTTGTTTCAGGCCTGAGGAACACCTCATCCCAACCTAATCTTGAGAGTCCACTTGCGAAGTCTTGCAGGTGTGGTTGATGTAGGACTGTACATGACCAAGAAGTGCCAGCGTATCAGCAAGGATCCTGGAGTAAAAAATGTGCTACAATCTCTTGAACATTAAATAAATCACAAGAATAATTTTAGGACGCACACACCACACAAGCCCTCTTAGTCTTGTTTTTTGTGTGTTTTTTCTGATTAATCAGAATGGCTAATCAGAATGCAGTGCTGAAATTCCAAAAGCTACATTTGAAGTTTAATACCCTCTGCAGACAGAAAATATCTTTCATCTTCAATCTATATCTCATGATGAAAATAGAAATGGAGGTCCCAACATGCCACAGTCCTTGTGGCTGGGCTGCATTCTCCTAGGGCTAGAGCTTTATGTATTTCTTAGATATACACAAAGGAAAACACTGTGGGGAGCAAAAAACATATTTTGGAGGGCAAAAGACCACTATTTAAGAGCAGCCTGTTAGTGTATGTTATAAAAGTAGACTATTGATTCATCATGGCCTTTGCTATTACTCTCAGACTATGTGGAATGGAATACAACTATCAAATCTTTGGCCTTCAGTTAGTTCCAAACTCCTCCAAACTGCAGATATTTCAGAGAAAAGGTATTGTTGGTTCTGTCCAGTTTTGAGTGAAGAATTATGCACACCCCAAATCTGCTAATGCAGTAAATTTCATTAATCTAATTAAATATTTTAAACATTTTACTTGAACACATGACAAAGACTTGTCAGGAATATACTGTCCACTACTCCTGCCATTTCACTGGGGGCCTCTGTCCATAGTGCCAGACCAGGCACTTTCTTACTCTCTATCTGCTATGTAAGAGGCATGATAGAAGATCCAAACCCAAGAATTCTTGGGGAGAAAAAATCTGAAGAGTCTAAAAGACACAGTTTAAGATGTCTCTCTAACTTTTGGATGATGCCATGAAAAATGAAATTGCAGCAATTCATCCTTTTTTCTAAAACAAAATCTGAAGAATGTAATCCATGTAACCCCACATAGAGAGAATGTGGCTTTGGTCTCAAAAGTCTAGAATACAGTAGATAACAGCAAAGGCAAAATGCAGAAATCATGCAACAAGAGTAGAATAAAACAGCAAAACCCACATTGTTTCCTTCAAATATCCACTTCATGATTTTTTCCTTCCATATTAGCTGCCATGTTGAAGAAAGAATTTAAAGAAGGAATAAGCTAAATCTATTACCATTAAATAATTAGAAAATGAAGCTAGTAATCTCAGAAGTTTGGAACCCAGCAGATCAGTACCTCTTAAGTTAATCTTCTCTGAAAAAAAATACTCTAGAAATGCAAGTAAATTGGAAACACAATATAAGGCATCTAAACAAGAAGCCCATTTGTGAAGAAGCCATCCCTTTATTTTCTGTAAAAGTAATCAGGCCCTTACAAACTGCATTATAGCTCCATCTGTAGGAAGTTTGGACATAAATAATTTTGTGAGTCAGTCAATATATATAGGGATATATCCATCAGCCTGTGGTTTCTTGTACCAGAAAGTGATTTCTTGTGTTTCTTGTTTCAGAAGTAAAACAGGTGAAAGGGAAGGTGAGGGTAAAAAAACCCAAATAAACCCTAAAGTAAGAGCATAACCTCTGTCTTCATTCAAATTCACTGAAACGGTTTCTATTACTCAAAGGTTAGAATAAACCTTTTTGTAAGATACAGGTTTGCGATGTGATTGGAAAACACTTCAAAAATTAATTCCTGCTCCTGCTCTCTGGAGTTAGTCCACACAAGGAAGAGTTGGGAGAAGCACTCAGGGAACTAAAGGCCTGATCTTATTGTTGAGGATAGTCATGGAGCAGATTTTCTGGAGAACTATCACATGGCACATGCAGGACAGCCAGTGTATCAGGCTTAGCCAGCATGGGTTTATGAAAGGCAGGTCCTGCTTGACCAGTGTGATCTCCTTCTAAGACAAGGTGGCCCTCTTGGTGGATGAGAAAAGCTTTGAGAATTATCTTCTTGGACTTTAGTAAAGCCTTTAAAGCATCTCCCATAGTATTTTCCTGAAGAAAATGGCTGCTTGCAGCTTGGAGTGGGGGTTCTGGTTGCCATGTTAAAAACTGGCTGGACGGCCAGGACCAGAGAGTGGTTGTGGATGGAGTTATATCTAGCTGGTGGTCAGACCCAAGGGGTGCTCACTAAGGCCCAGTGTTTGGGCTACATGTGCATAATGTCTTTATCAACAATCTGGATGAGGATATCAAGTGCCCCTTCAGTCAGTTTGCAGATGACACCAAGTTGGGTAGGAGTGTTGGTTTGCTGGAGGGTCAAAAAACTCAACAGAGTGGTTTGGACAGGCTGGATTAATGGGTTAAAGTTCAACAAGGCCACATGCTGTGTCCCATCCTTGGGTCAAAACAACCCCATGCAGAGTGGCTGGGAAGCTGCCCGGTGGAAAAAGACCTGGAGATGCTGATCCAGCAGTGTGCTGAGGTGACTAAGAAGGTCACTGGCATCCTGGCCTGTATCAGTAACAATATGGCCAGCAGGACCAGGGCAGTGGTTATGCCCCACACTTAACATTGGGAAGGCTGCTCCTTGAATCCTGTGTTGTCCAGTTCTGGGCCTCTCATGACAGGAAGGCCACTGAGGTGCTGGAATGTGTCCAAAAAATTACTAGAGCTGGTGAAGGATCTGGAACACAAGTTGTGATGAATAGCTCAAGGAGCTGGAATTGTTTAGCCTAGAGAAAAGGAGGCTCAGTGTGACCTTGTTGGTCTCTACAATGACCTAAAAGGAGGATGTAGTGAGATTGGGATCAATCTCTTCTCCCAGGTAACAAGCAATAGGATAAGAGGAAATGGCCTCAAATTGTGCCAGGGGAATTCCAGACTGGATACGTGATCTAAAATTATATGCAAACTATGTAAAACATACTCCATTTCTTTATCCTTGAGATACATTAATTAAAAAAAACCAGAAAAACCCCAGTGTGAAGTGAGGCATGGAACAATGTAGTACCTGCTTCTTACCCTGAGAAAATGGCCACATCCACTTCAGTTGATGTAT
Source organism: Cisticola juncidis (assembly GCA_013400215.1). NCBI lineage: Eukaryota > Metazoa > Chordata > Aves > Passeriformes > Cisticolidae > Cisticola > Cisticola juncidis. The sequence continues at coordinate 76,101 of VXBR01006668.1, forward strand.
AAGAATAACTTATATGTTTTATAAGATTGTTTTCTTGGCATGAACAATGCTGTTTCACTGCAGATTTGTATGTTTTGTATTTTACAGCTAAATGTGGAGGTGAGTTTATTAATTTTTTTTAGTAGAAAACAACATACTACCAGTAAATGTTGATCTCAGAATTTGAGTTTAGCAGTGCAGCTCTACAGTGTTGAAATGAGAAACTAAAAGTCATATTTTTCCTGAATACTGTAAGAATTCTTTTTCATCTTTCTTTCACTCAACCTCCTCATATTTGATTGTTTAGCTGTGAAATACTTTGCTGTCCTCTGTATATGCTGCAGTATGTTACTGATTAGGTAGCAGAGATGCTGTGACGGAAGGTGTTGTTACTGTTAAGTAACATTTGAAGAAAATGAATTAGCAACAACTTCACACTGTTTATGGTATATTTGTTATTCAGATACAGGTTTATCCTGTCACCTGTTTTCCACTAGCATGTTATCACACAGTTGCTTCTACAGTGTAGTTTGCTTTGCATTTGCAAGCTACAGTGTCTGACAAGAGTATGAAAATGCTCCTAGAATTTCCCCCAGTGGCTTGGTTTGTTTCTAATGAGCAAGTCAAAGGCGTAAGACCTGTTTGCTTTCCGACTGCAATCCAAATAGCACACTAGTATCAATCCTGATCCCTGAGAATACTGTAATCTACATTTATCCTCCAGAAAGCACCATCAACTGAACAAGATATAAGCAATTAATTTCTGAGATATAATAATTTCTCACAATCTATGAAATGTAATCAGATTGTTAAATGTCACGTATTTAACAAATTGTACACAAGGAGATTTTGACAGTCTTCTACAGAATGTATACTTTAAAGACTTTTGATAATAATGAATTCTGGAAGATCCAATACAGCTGCATGGTTGTTCTCAGGATGAATAGTTTTTCAGCTATGTGTACTCTGCACTTTGGATCTTTGATTGGATATTGGATCATACATATTGCAATCTTCCAAGTAATTTGGCAAAACAATGATTATAGTATCTACTAATCTCCTCTTGAGAGTAAATTTTTGAGCCAATTTCAACTAAAAGGAGGAGAATCTTTGACAAGTCTTATCAGAAGAAGTTTTAGCTGATTATACATTCACTGTCTTGCTTTTTCAAAATAAGACTAATTTCACAACAGAATTTCGAAAGAGAAGCTTGAAGAATTTCAAGATCAAAACCTAATTTCAAGCTTGAAACCTAATTTCAAGCTAGAAGACTAATTTCAGGTTAGAAGCGTGGCATTTTGTCAAGTTTTAAAAAGATCTAAAAAAGTGATTATCCATTTCCTAAAAGAATCTCTTGTTACAATTACATTTCTAAAATTTAATAAAACCTGTCTTCTGGATAGAGAGGTCAATAAAATTTTAACTGTCAAACAAAAGGCACATAGAAGGCAAGTTAGTACCAATTTTGCTTGACTTTCTCTATTTAGCTACTCAGCTCATAGCTGAGGTTTTTATGGCACACTTAGAAAATAACAAGAAAGAAACTAGTGAACACATCAAGGATAAAAAAATAAACTTTGTTAACTCTCCTGTTTCCATAATATACTGGAAAACTAATGAACACATCATGGTAAGCAGAATTTTCATTTTTCCACTACTTTTTTTTACCTATGTAATGTAGTTCTACTTCCTGAACAGCATTTTACATTAGAGCTTTAAAAAGCACATATACCTAACTAGCACATTAAGAAATCTTATTTGGGTACCTCTTTCAACTAACTGTAAACCATTTAGATGTATTTCAAGCAGAATTCAGTTTGTTTTGGAAGACTGAAATCAGATTGGCAGGTTGGTTATGTACTGTCTAATCCTGAGATTCTTTCACAAGTCCAAGAATGTACTTCATGTGACACAGTTTTTTTAGAAATTTGTAGGAATAAAAATGTATCAAACATCACATAATGAATATCAATGTCTCAAATAAGGTTGTAACACTTGTAATTCTGCACATTCCTACAGACCAGGACTAGAAATATACAGCCAAGAGTTATGTACTCAGACTTCAATACTCAAAACCTCAATTTATGAGTCAACATCATAGAAGATGAATGGCAAAAATTGGTCATTTGTACTATTTGTGGTTTTCATCTGGAATAAAAACATTCTAAATATAATATAATATATTCTTATAACAAGTAAGTGATTTTAGACTTCTAGACCTTTTCATGACCCAGTGTAGTAAGAAAATATATGTTTTATTAGGTGGGTGACTGTCATGTCAGTTGTCTAGAAATGGAAGACAAAACCCTTTTTCATTAATTTTAACTTAAACATTTTATTGATCAGACACATCGATAAAAACTCTCATAAATTATTTTATATAATTTTGTAAATTGCATCTGAGATAGCAACAAAGTTGAAAATGTCTGCAAAGCAAACACTCTAGGCAAAATTTGTTTCCCAACTGATTTTGTTGTTGTTTGAATTGTTATCGAGTCTCTAAGTATTAAAGAAAAATAGCTTAAAATGTTAGAAATAAATCTCAGTTTACAGCTAAAGTCTTACATTTAAACCATCCTGAGAAATTGGTTATACATAAGCATGGTAACTGTGGTTTCTGCATACAAGCACTGCATCCAGCTATACTTAGCAATCCAGCACTATATATTCTTGAAAGGTAGAGTGACATCAAACCACTACTCATTTCAGAGATCCAGTAATACAGACTGTTTTTTCCTCTTTCAGATTCAGAGGTTTATTTAACTGACAAATTGAATTTTATTTCCTAGTCAACTGTATCTTTCAATGACTGATCATCATCCAGCCCTGAAATAAATGTTACCTGATTAAAGTAGTAAAGGTTAAAACATTTAAAACACATGCTGTGTAGACCTCAGAAATCAAGTCAAGATGTGAAAGGGTATGAATTATTAGAGGACTTATTAAATCCACCTCAAACAAATTAATTCATCAGTTTAGCCAAAGGCCTGTCAAGGAATTCAAGAGCTTTTCAAAAAATGAAACATCTGTAGTATATTTAAAGGTTCTGTGTATATGTAAATGTGTAAATGTTGTAGATTATTCTTTCCAAGGTGGGATATGCAGTTTAAATAAATGTGTTTGGAAGTTACTTTGTAATTGTTGCAATGTCCTTGAGGACCGGGGCTATTCATGAAGGGTTCCAGCAGCTTTTGAATTCTCAAGCCTTGGGAGTTATTGAGGCAAATCAGATCTTGAGTGAAGCTGAAAGATACATTCATAAATCTGCATAATGACATAATTGTCAAAACAATCTATTACCCCACAAGAGTTAATAGCAGCTTGCCTTTTTTTTTTTTTAAGGAATCAAGATTACATGCTTTTTTAGAAACAAGGTAAAATTCTTTCTGGATTCTGCTTTCTTTCCGAGATGACATAATAACCAAGGGTCTTATTTGCTCTACAATTAAGTACTGACTAATCTCATTCTCTTATTTTCATATAGAAAATAACTTGAGCATCACTCCACTGAAACAATCTGATGTTCTGTCTTTGTTGTGAAGGGATAGTAGTGATCCAGAAATTTGCATTAAGTAGAAGTTTTCTTCTTCAATATACTTACACAAATTTAGTGCTATAAATAACACCCCAGATTCTGCAGAAAACTCACTTGATTATGATAGTCTGTAATAGTTACATAAACTTAATATGCACACAAGTGTAATAAAGCAGCCACATAATAATTGAGATATTTTAATGTTCCTACATTTTGCCAAAAGTATTCTAAAAAACATTACATGAATGGAACTGAATTCAAATATTTTTCATACCATGTAGAAGAAATGGAACCTCAACTATCTGGTTTAAAAGGTGACTTCTTTGCCTCAGTATTTATGGTGACAACTGCTACTCCATTTATTTTTATGCTCCCGTAATTTTAGCAGTTAGATAAATATCAAAGAAGTCATAATAACAACAAAACTGTCTTAAACCAGAATTATTCCCTCACACCTACACATATAAAGCTAGGTTAATATCTTCTTTAGGAAAAAGAAGAAAGAAAGACATGCAAAGAGTAACTTGTCCTTGGGAACATTTTGTTCTGCTGGTTTTTTTCCCCAGTTGATTAAACCTATCACTACAGGCCTGGAGGTTTAGCACATCCTTTTTTGGTTGAGGTCAATGGACCTTCTTTTACATTTAGCCTTGGTAGTCACTAGTTCATTTTACCAAACACCCATATGGAGAGAATCAGCCCCCAAGTTCAGCCACAAAACAGCTGCATTTGAAGAAAGGCTGGTAAGCTCTGGACTGGCAATAATCTTGAATGTTGTGAGAAGTCCCTGGTGGGCCTGTGTAGAAAGCAGAAGCAATAGAATACTGTATATTTTAGTCTTTTTTTCTGGCTACATTTGGACATTATGACTTAGCTATTTATGGCATAGGGGTAAAGTTTGCTTTTTTTGTGGTTTAATTATGTTTTAATTACTGATACTTGCATTTGAACAATTAAAGCCTTAATTACAAACTAGGAAAAAGTTTTAATCTGGTTTTGCGTTAGGAACACATGATATACATGCACACATATATGTACAGCTTTGAATACCGCACGTATATGTACAACTTTGAATACTGCTTTGAATACTGCCAAGAGATATTATCTATTAGAGGGATCAGATATCTACCAACAATTTTAATTTACATCTATACATTAAAAGATAGGCCTAGCAACTTAATTTTTAATATACAATGTATTTCTAATGATTTATTCCAATTAAAGTTACTTTTAAGGTAACTGGCTTGATAAGTCCTTTGATGCTGTAGAAATTACATCATGGTATTTCTCCTATTTTATTTTCCATTTTATTTATAAGCAAATACTTGAAAAAATCTACCAGGGGTTTTACTGGTATTATAATCTATTGCCAGTGTCACAAAAGGTTTCATACTTTTTTTAATACAAGAGTGATCATTGGACAGGGACTGAAAATTTGTCTAAATCAAAGATATACTTTGCAGTGTAGTTACAATTGTGTTACAAAATGTGCTTAGGTTACTGACTTAATACATTTGTTATATTGAGAGCTGATTCAGCAGAAATAATCTCTGACATACTGGTCCCAGACGTTTGTGGTTTCTGGCACCACCAGCAGTCTGATTCCCCTAGTAAAAGAGGTTAACTGACTTCAGAGTTAGAGAAAAATACCCTCAGGGATACAGCAAAAATATCCCTGCTTTCCACACAAAACCCCAGCATTTTTACATGCTTTATGGGAAGCTGACTGGTGAATTGTTTGACAAGACCCCAATTTAGCCTGTCTCTAGTTTACATCTCTAGCATATTTGTACACAGCTATAATGTTCCCCTAAAAACTGCCACTTCATCAAGCTACCCCACTTTGCTAGATGTATACACAGCACAAAGAAACACAGGAAATAACTTGTAAAAGGTCTTAGATTTCACTCGCAATATTGAAATATAATTTTTTGTGTTTAAACAGGAGTCCTACACTTAATGGAGCTCCAGAGTTGCTTCCCAATATGCTTTCTTGTGTGCACTGTGTGTATGTCTCTGCTTGTTTCCTCTTAAGTATAATACATCAGGTTATGATTCACACAATTAATGATGTAAGCTGCCTAACACAGGTCAGAAATGAAAATAAGTTTTAAGAAAATATACAGTTATTCTTTATTTTTGGATCTTCATAGCAGCCTAGAAATTTACAGCTGGCATTCACATTTCCTATATTTTCATTTGGCGAGGTTTGACCTGATGATTGAGTCAGATAGCTGTTTACAAGGGTTGTGTATTACAGGTTTTATTATTTTAGTTACGAAAGATGCACGTTCAAGTCTCCCACACCAGATCACATTTTCTTCTCATCTGCTTACAAGGCTTTAAACACAGATTTTCTTATCTCTTGAGGATAACTTGCCATATCACCCTATCTGACCCATCCCCCCGTTTAGACTTTTTTGCTTTCTTTCTGTGTGCACTCCTTTTAAATCTTTCCTTTTATACTTTGCTGTTAATCAGACCTCAAAAAATAGTGAAATTAAACCTGAGGAAGCAAGTACTTTTTATTTTTTCCTCAAGGAAAAAAGAGATTACGGGAACCAAACTCAATTGTAATTAAGTGTAAAGCATTTCTATAACTACTAGTCCTAATGGAAAGATCTGTTCCCTTTCTAAAATAATTTTTATTTGTAAAGTGAAATGTGTAACACGTAATAAAAGATCCTCTGAAGAATAATTATGCTGATTTCATTTAACCAGACCAGGAGCATAACTGAGACTGATCCACAAGTCTTTCGAATGTTCATAGATTTTTCTGAAACATTCAAAACTGCTCTATACAAATACCTGCTACAAATCCAGTGGAGCTGACAAGTCTCATTATCCGGTTCCCACTCTAGGCAATTATGAAATCTGAGTGTTGCTGACATGATCCATTTATACACAATATTTATTTAAGAACAAAACTTTACATTTTCCTCAAGTCACCCTTTAGCCAGACACTCAAAGGAAATGAATCAATACTTCGTAACACTTGTGGAATCAGTCTCTCAGGTTTATTCAAGCTGAGTAACACATCATCTGGCAGACAAACTTTAAAGGACAACTCTGCAGCAGTTTTTAGAATTATACTACCCTGGCTTCTAAGAGTTAGTAAGATTTAGGACTAGTCAGAATATTTTTGAGGGAGAATGAGTAAACAATACAAGGAATATCTGACTCATTGGGTTAAACTCACAAGGTTTTATCTATTTTTTATGGGTTGTGCACATGTTTAAGTGTGTACCATTTCCAAACATCCTTAGTTAGCATTTTCAGGCTTTTATTTTACAATTGAGGGTACAAAAGAGAGGAATGACTTGAATATCTTTAAGTTATTGAGAATAACCAGAAGATGAGAAATATGCATCCAGGTAGGTTAGAAATATAGCACTGGGCAACAGGACAAGCTGGATTCTAAGCAATCTGACTGGTATCTACACCTCTTAATTTTTAAATAATAGCACAAACAGTTAGCCAGACCTCAGTTTGACCTACATAATTCCTCAAACACTCACAGAATGAGCAAGGGTGGAAGGCCCTAGGGAACATCTAGCCCAACTATACCTACTCCAAGCAAAGTCACTTTAAGCAGATTGCTTAGGCCTGTGTCCAGATGAATTTTGACTCTCTTCAAGGATATGGATTCTACCTCTCTCAGCAAACTGTGGCAGTGTTGGGCTACTCCCACAGCTGAAAAGCTTTTCCTTATCTTTACATGGAATCTTCTGTTTCAGTTTGCACCTGTTGCCTCTTGCCCTGGGGACCACTGAACAAAGTATGGACCCATCTTTTTAATACCCTCACATCAAGTGTTTGTACACAGACAAGATCTCCCAAGACTTTTCTCGGTGCTACACAATTCCAACAACAATCTGTTAAACTTCACGGCTTTGGATTTTCTTCGCTATTTTCATGTCTTTCTTGTTATGGGCAGCCACGAATGGTACACAGCACTTCAGATGCGGTCTAAGCTGGGCTGAACAGAGCAGAAGGCTCACCTCCCTTGGGCTGCTGAGCAGTGCTCTTCCTGACATAGCCTAAGATACTATTGGCCTTTCATGCTGCTGGATGCACCACTGGTTCATGTGGAATTTGATGTCCACCAGGACCCTTAAGCCCTTCTCTGCAAAGCTGCTTTCCAATTAGCGGACCTCCAACCTATAGTGTTGCACAGGGTGATTTGTTGTGGTGGGACTTTATTGAATTTCATGAGATTACAACCTACCCATTTTCCAGCATGTCACCGCCCCTCTTGTGTGGGACCATGAGTATTTAGTTTGTTAACCCCTCCTCCTGACTGAGTATCATCTGTAAGCTTGCTGAGGGTGCACTCTGTCCCACCATTGAAGTCATTAATGTACTTCATTACATTACAGTACTAGCCTCAGTATCAGACTCGAAAATAATCCACTAATAATGGGACTGCAGCTGCACTTGGTGCTGCTGATAACACTCCTTTAAGTCCAGAAGATCATTCTGTTTTCAATCACCTCACTGCTCATTTACCTAGACAATTTTTCACCAGCCTGTATACTGAGGATGTTACAGGAGAAAAGAGTGAAGACATTGCTGATCAAGATAAAAAACATATACAGCTTTCTCCAAATCCCTATGCCAGCGAACTTCTGAAGTTCAGGGTCACGATCCTGCTACTTGATTTATCTTGTTCCCTTCTCTCAAGATCCTGGACTCCAATATCTCATGGTCTCCACAGACCAGGCAGAGCTCCACATATCCCTACTGCTGTCTGATATAAAAGGCCAAATCTGCTCCCTACTGTCCTGACCTGTCTTTACTAAATCCTGCCCAAATTTGCCCACTCTTGCATTCAGCTGTGTGAGCTATCCTTCCACATCTCTGCCATCCCAAGGAGGCTGTGGCCCTGCAGCTGCACACCGATGCTCTAATGCCTTTTCTTTGTTCTTTATGGATGTGATTCAGAGTACCCAGTCAGGCTCATTTTCATGAAGAACTCTGAGAGCTTCTTGAATACTGTTGGTGGCTAATGTCTAAAACACTGGCAAATAAACTGCTGAAGAGACAAAAGGCTTTCCAAAATGTTAATTTGGTGAATATCACATTGTGAAGTTCCTCTTTGTGGCAATTTTAATGCTGTCATGCTTAATTAATGCCAATTAATTGAACCATCTTTTCTTTCTCCTAATAGAGAGTTAAACAACCGACATTTAAAAGAATTCTAGGTGCCTGTACCTTCTGTGGGTTTTGGTTAGACTTTCAAATGCTGAGAGTCAGTCTTGCTTTGTTTTCAGACATACTGGTGTGGAGAATTTGTAAATGTAACTAAGCTGCCCTTTTTAGATGCACATCAGTTAATTTGTCTTCTTTCTCTGTCAAAGAAGAGTGAACAGGAAGGCCACAATGTTACATATGAAATGCTTTCAGGAATATAGCACATATTTAAAAAGTGCTTATCCCCATTATGGTATTTGCTTTGGTTGTTATCTGAGCCTAACACTTCTCTTATGAAATCTAAACTAAGTCAGATACAAGCAGAGTTCAAATTTTAATATGGAGTTTGGATATATTCTTTTCACTTTTCCTTAACAGCAACAGCTTTTCAAAGTGAAATCTTCTACAAATCTTTTCCTGAAGAAACACGATGTGAGATATTTTTGACATCCCGGAAAATAACTCCTAACTTGTGCTAGAAAGATTCCTGAAAGGACTTACATATTCCAAAAACTTTTAAAGATACATGACTAACTAAATATTCTCTGGCCTTGGGAAACATTTACATTATGACCCCAGTCCAAAGAGAAAGAAGTCCAAATCTCAGTTCGACAGCTTGTTTTCTAGCTTCTTCTTCAAAGTGAATATACAGAATCTACATGTAGTTAGCAAGAGAGATTTCAAAGGTAAATAGAAAACTACCTGTTCACACACAGCCAACCAACTGTTCCTGTTAAGAGTGCTTTCCTCCCTTTGTTCTCCATTCTGAATGGAAATGCTTCAGGAGTGTCCCTATCTGTAATGGAGATTTATCCTAATGACTTCATCAGGATTTTCAAGTGAAGACTGTTTCCAGCTAAGCCATGAGGTCTTATCACTGACATAAAAGCACAGCGGATCCTTGAACTCTATGCAGAATTTTTCTGACTTTTGATCAGAGAAATTGAAGTGCTTAAGAAAGAATTTTAAGTTTCTTGTTTTTTCTGTTGCGAGTCATAATATCAAATTTGTTACTATAAAATAGCAGCTCAACCCTGCATCACCATCCTTAATATGCACAAACACTTTTTTAAGAATCAAATGCAGCCTTGTAGAACAAACACATATTTATCTTTGAACAAAATCCAGTTTAAGAGCTTCCTTAGAATTAGAACTTATGTTCTTGCTCCTTCTTCAAAGATGCCCTCAGGATCAAGGTTTATTAGGTACCTGAGGTCATGTACAGTTTACATCTGTTTCTTTGGTGAGAATTTTAAAATCTGGCATGCCACTCCGTTCAGTTTTGGGTTTTTTTGTGGTTGGCATAGTTCTTGTCATGCTCCTTTGGAATGAATGCATGACTACATGCATGTTTTTAAAATAATGTAACTGGTACTGTATTACATTCTATTGCTGAACAACCTCCTGCAATGCATGTGGTGCTCAATATTCATGTACTTCATAGTTGCAGCAACTGTTGTGCTTTCATGCTTGCTATATTCCTATTAGTCTAATTTAACTGGCTGAGCAAACACCACCCACCTTTCATTAACCTCTTGTGGGAAAAAAATCATGGTTAATAGCAGACAACTTAAACGAGCAATTTAATGCTGCTCTGTGCTGCACAAGTCTATGTTACCCTTAGAGCAAGCAGACAGCCTTTTGCATGTCTGTCAGAGACCTATATCTTCTGCTGTGACTTGCTTCTGAAAATACTGCAGGATGAAGATTTTGATTAGCTGATCTAATCATACATCCTCATTGTACAGAATTTTGTGGCATACGCCAAAAAAATCCAGGGGCTTTTTACTGCTAATGCTCAATCCCTTCTAAAAGTTCACCAAAATTATATAAGTTGAAAGAAAATTAAATGAAATGGAGAAAGCAACCCTAATTTGTTGTCTTCTGCATTAAAAATCAAAGCTTATTTTAAAAACATATCTGGCATACTCCTTAGACATCTGCATTTAACTTTCAGAAGGGAAATTAGTATAAAACAATTAAATGCATGTGAAAGCATTTTGTCAAAGTAACAGCAAGGATCTGGGAAGTCATACACTTCATGTAATACTCCACTGCATTGCTACTGAGATACGAGTCAATCTGGATACATTTCTTGATGGGGCCCAATTTCTTTTTCCAGCAAGAACAGGATAATTGCTACTGACTGCCTTTGTAATCTGCAAAATATAACTGTGTCCTGTTCAGCTGTCCTGAAAGCACCGCTTTCATGAATGGAGATGGAATGGCTGTAAGCAATGGGTCTCTCTAGATTTCTCCTCTTTCCAAATGTCAGAGCTTTGCCTCTCAGCGCCCATCACCTCCGTGCAGCTGGCTGCTCCGTACTGTGCCAGCTGTGCCTTCCATTGCACCAGCTCTTTGTCCTGCCTCCTCACCTCTCCAATTTTTTTTTCACACAGGATAACTAGATCTTTTCCCCCGCTGTCCAGAATCACAGAATGTAAGGTTAGATAAAACCACAGGGTCTAACCTCTAGTTTGTTCTAACCTCTCTGATCAAGCAGGGTCATCCTTGAGCACATTCCACAGGACTGCGTCCACTTAGTTCTTGAATATCTCCAGTGAAGGAAACCCCACAACCTCTCTGGATAATCTGTTCCAGTGCATGGTCACACATATCACAGTAAAGAAGCTTTTCCTCATGTTAAGGTGGAACCTCTGTGTATCAGTTGGTGCCCATTGCCTCTGCCCTATTGCTCGGCAACACTGAGAAGTGCCTGGCTCCATTCTCTTACACCCTCCCTTCAGGTATTCATACACATTGATATCGTCCCCTCTCAGTCATCTCTCCTCNGGGACAGCCACGGCGCCCTTCCCTGAGGCGTCCCGGGTGCTCCCTCGGCGCCCGCCCCGCCGTGACCTGCCCGGCGGAGGGGCGACGGTGGGTCGCCAATACGTCGGTGCCCGTCGGCTCCTGTTGCCTCCGCCCACGGGCCCCGTCGGGCTTTGCACAGCCAAAAGTTAAAATGTGTGATGATGGTGTCCCAGGTAAGCGTCTTCCGTGTGTCTTGCTCTGCAATATCCTCGAATTTTGTTTTTACAGTAATTTATTAAGAGTGTAAAATAAATTTTAAAAAAAGAAAGGAAAANTGCTCCCAAGACCCATAATCATCTTCCTATCCCCGTGCTGGACACACTCCAAGAGCTCCAAGCCTCTCTTCTCCTGAGGAGCCCAAGACTGGACACGACATTACCGACCAGGACAGAAAGCAGCGCCACCGCATCCCACACAGCTCCGCCAGGAAACCTCGCGATACTTACCGCCTGNGAAAACAAAATCTTACACTCCACATGAAGTGGTCTACCTTCACTAGTTAGAAAGAATTCGACATAATTTCGTAGAGGAGTAGTGGTTGAAAGGAACTAGTATGTGACAGGAGGTCATGATCACCGCTATTTAGTACAGTTAATGTTGACAGTGGCACATTTTTTTTTCCACCTGTAGTAAAAGGGTTTGTACAGGCAAGCATCTTAAATACTGTCATCAGCTGTCATCATTGGTGGCAATGTACTATACACATGCTAAGAAGGCATGTGAGATAATTTTTTGTTTTTGTTTTTATGGTTCTAATTCAAAAGCCAAGAACTCGGTGAATCAGGCTAGTTGAAGTAAGCTGTTCATGCTTTGGCTTTAACAGCATTATTTTCTGGCCTTTTGTAGCAATGGTGTCCTTAATACCATTTTATTTCTTAGCCTTTTTCTCATTCTATTTCCTGCTTGTCACTAGGTTTGGAGCTTAGTAATACTAGTACTATTGCCCAGTGTTATTTATTCCAGTTTTCACCTGAACTCTAGTTGTAATGTGTTATATACAACTCCTTAGCCTCAATAAATGCTTTGTTAAAAACAAGAACTGTTGTATTAAATCATGGTTTTAACTTGAGAGTCTCTAAAAATGTTGCATATCCCTTCAGTACTGTAAAAAAAAAAAGAATTACAGAATTGCTCCGCTATTTTAAACTTTGATTTGCATATTTAGCAGTCTGCTGTCCATAGCTGGTTTCAGTTTTTCAGTTTTGATCCTTGTTCTCATGAAATTGCAGAAAGGATTAGATGCTACTGGGAGAAGTTAATGTGCTCATCTTTGTGCGTTGAGATGAGAGGTGGGTACAATGCCAAATGAACTTTAACGATCCCTTATGTATGATTTGTTGAATGTTCAGCCTGTACCCTTTGCCTCAAAAAGTTACATTTGAGCTTCAAGTCTTTGAGAAGATCTGAGGGAATGGCTGAAGGTCTTGGAGCAGCTTATGCAGCAGGTCACAGGGTGTGGGGTTGAACTCTAAATAAGGGTGATGGGGGCATTATTAAAGAGATCTGCAAAATGGTGAATTGAATGGAGAGGCTCTGGTTTCTGACCTTGTTACTGTAAGACCTGTAGGTCATCAGTTTGGGTCTTTGGACCAAAGTTCATGTTAGGCATGTCATGTGTGATGTGTATCCAGAGCACACCCACAATATTTTTGGTCAGAAGTCATCAAATTCTAAGAATCTGCATATGTTGAAAGGGGAGTGGAACTACTTGAAAGGGGGCAGCCTGCTGGGGTTTGCTAAATGGACAAACTACCTGTGGCCCGTAAAATCTCTGTAACTAAAATACTTTAGAGGCACAAGAGTTTTGGAATAGGAGTGTACTGTAGGTATGTACTATTTTTATTGTTACCTGCACATCAGCTTGGGGTCAATGGTGGCTGCAGAATAGTGGGCTTGGCTATATGGATGCTTTTTTTTCCTCTAAGTAGATATAATTGATTCTATTTAGTAAATGAATAGTAGTTGTCTTTGATTTAGCTAATATATTATGGACAGTAGTCCTGTAAGTGTATGCTTCCAGGTGCTCAGAACTTGGTGAGGAGGACCAGTCTTGCAGTTTTTACACAGAGACATTAAAATGGGTGAAGGTAGAGTTCTTTGCCTTCAGAATTTTTTTTCCTTATCTGTGAAAATTGTCTGTGTTGATGTGTCCAGGAACATACACCGCCACTGGTCATAGAATGATAAATGCATGCTAATGGTGCAAGATTCTCTCTGGCTCACTCCTTCCTTAAAAAAGCTGCCTCTCACAGTAATTGATAATGACTTTCTTATAAGTATCAAAACTTATTCCAGCAAATAGGTAAGAAACAATAAAGATTCTGAAATGAATCAAGTATCCCTTTGTTTTGGGATGACTGAGCAGAGGAAGATTAGAAATGGTTTCTTCAAACTCAGAAGAACGCCCCTTTTCCTCTCAGTTCAGATTCGGAAAATTTTGTGCGCAGCCAGTATTTGTGAGGTTTTTTACTGTGAAGAGTGAAGACCTTGTTTTTTCTAGTTGAGGTATTTTGTTCTGTTTTTCACTGTCCATTTCCACTTTGACACATGCTGCTGTGTTTGCCTGTGTGAAGCCACTGTGTAAACTTAATGCATTAGAATCTGGGTTTTGCTTTTTCTTCCCATACACCTTCTGTTATTTCTAAAATAGTGGTGTTAGAGCAAACCGTAATTTTATGTCTAGCTCAGGCTTTGATTGTAAACAGTAACTGCTATTTTGATTGTAGTGCTACCTTCAGATAAGTGTTTTTTATGAAGTTGTATACATTTTGTCAACTAAATTTACATCCATTGTTTTAATACTGAAGAAATTAAGTAATTTGTACATCACTATGTGTATTTGGTTTTCTTTATAGACCATTGGCGTATTGGGGAGAAATGCCTTGCCCCTTGTTTTGAAAATGGAAAACTTCATGAAGGAACGATAACTTCTCTTGAAACAGACAAGAATGGAAAATCATTTGCTTTTGTATCATTCTTGGAGTCTGAAGAAAAGAAAATACTAATAACAAAACTTCGTAAAGTCAAGGACAGTAGGGGACTCTGGAAGAGCTCAGTATTTTATGAGGGTGATCTGGAAAAGCCATATTTTCCTGACCAAAATCTTCCATCTCCTGCGGTTGATTTTAAGTTATCTGACAATGGCGATTTCATCCCATATACAATTAACAGATACCTGCGTGATTATCAAAGGGAAGGAGCCCAGTTTCTGTACAGACACTATGCTAACAAAAGAGGGTGTATTCTTGGAGATGATATGGGCCTTGGAAAGACAATACAGGTATTCTTTTTGTTTGTTACAGTGGGTGAATATAGTATTTTCTGGGATCTGTAAATATTTTTTAAAAAACATGGTATTTATGAAGTTTAAACCTCCCTCTGCTGTTGCAGAAATGGATGAGGCAGGACATGTTGTCCGGGACAGCACTCAGAGCCAGGAGCCTATTGCTGATTTAAGACTCACTCCTTACAGACCATGGAACTGGGGTGTATCATGAGTACATGAGTACTCATGAGTATGAGTAAGCAAGCACGAGTAATTACGATAGTTAAAATGTTACTGTGTTGGATTTACTTTGAGGATTGCTACCTGCCCATCATGAAAGCAACTTGCACTAGAGTATGTTAGAAGAACTTGACTGACTCTCTTTTAAAATTCCCTTTTTCCTGATAACAAATGGTTTCTCTATTCTGGGAATGGGAAAGAACTGATGCTTCTACTCCCATCTCTGGAAACAGTGCTTTGGTATTCCATGATGCTTCTATCACTCTTTTGGAAATGCAGCTTGATTGACAAGAGGACAAAGTGTAGCCGGATTTTTTCATTACACTTTGAAGTTGTGTGACTGAAATTACTTTTTTGACCTATTATTTTTTACACATTTTTACATTTTTAACGTGTAAAAACTTGTTCATTTTTTTACTTTTTCACTTTTTATTTCACCTGCTTTGCCCTGCTTTGCCCTGCTTGGCCCTGCTTGGCCCTGCTTTGCCCTGCTTTGCCCGGCTTTTTGCCCGGCTTTTTGCCCGGCTTTTTGCCCGGCTTTTTGCCCCGCTTTTTCCCCTGCTTTTTCCCCTGCTTTTTCCCCTGCTTTTTCCCTCGCTTTTTGCCCCCGCTTTTTGCCCCCGCATTTCTCCCCACCTTTTTTTTCTGTTTTTCCCTTTTGTCCTTCTTTAAAAACTTTTTTTTCCCTGCTTTAAAAGCTTTTTTCTTTTTTTCCTTCTTTAAAGTTAGCAGTTGGACTTCTGTAGGGGATAGTCTTTGTCCCACTCTCTTTTCTCTTGTTCCATGTGTCCAATGCAAGCTCTTTCCTTTCCTGGCAGGTATTGGCTGTAATATCTATTGACCTTCCATTTAGGAAGATGTTGACAGATGCCTTTCAGCACAAAAAGGAGTTGTCCTGTAGCAACCTTAGCAAGAGGAGTGGGTAAACTGAATTGTCAAAACTCTCCATAGAGCATTTAGAGGTATATGAAGGATTTGTATATATAGCTGATGAGGCTCTGTTAACAGATGTTTATTAAAACTAAACTGCATTCATTTTAAGCATGGCCATATTTCTTGTCCATGGTAGTTGAAGAACTCAGGTGTTATGGAGGACTGTTTCTACTCAGTTCTGCAAGTAATCTGATTTCATGTAGTAAAAAATACCTATCTATATATGTGAAAGATAATAGTAAACTTGGGGGGGGAAGAACTAAATTTAGTTGTCTTGATTCCATCTTGCATTTTTGAATCTCAGAGCTGATTCTCTAGGCACATTTATCACCCAGTGACAGTGTGTTCCTATGTGGAATTTATATCTGATGGCTGTTTCTTTTAATCTGTGTCAAGTTTTCAGAATGACAGAATTACTAGGTTGGAAGAGACCTTCAAGATCATAGAGTCCAAATCATGCCCTAACACCTCAACTAAAGCATGGCACTGAGTGCCACATCCAGTCTTTTTTTAAACACATCCAGGGATGGCGACTCCACCACCTCCCTGGGCAGGCCATTCCTGCACTTTACTATTCTCTCTGTGAAAAACTTCTTTCTAATATCCATCTTACAACAAGAAGAAAGGTAGAGATTATAAAGAATATCTTAGGTGAAGAATATCATATGTGAAGAATAACAAGAAGGGATTCTGTAAGTACATAGGTCAAAAAAGGAAGATTG
Source organism: Cisticola juncidis (assembly GCA_013400215.1). NCBI lineage: Eukaryota > Metazoa > Chordata > Aves > Passeriformes > Cisticolidae > Cisticola > Cisticola juncidis. Next base: position 92,782 of record VXBR01006668.1, read on the forward strand.
AAGAGACTAATCTCAGGCAGCAAACAAATTCATACCTGACCGGGCTGGTGACCTTATATGATGGAATGATGGTAATGGTCAATATGGGAAGATGGCCAGATGTCTCTCAAAGGGTCTTTGATATGGTTCTGCATTACATCCTTACCTCCAAACTGGAGGTGGGTAGATTTAACGTATAGACAGTTCAATGGATAAGGAGCTGGCTGTCTGGCTGGATGCAGCCAGGGCATTGTGGTGCCTCTGTGTTGAGATGGAGGCTGGTGGTGAGTGATGTCCCTCAGGCTCTGTTTGGGGGGCACTGCTCTGCAGTGTCTGCCTCAGTGACACAGACAGTGATCGAGTGCACCCTCAGCAAGTTTGCAGGTGACACAAATCTGAGCAGCTCAGCTGACACGGCAGAAGGATGGGATACCATCCAAAGGGACCTGGACAAGGCTGAGAACTGGGCCCATGAGGACCTTATGAAGTTCAGCAGGTCCAAGTGCAAAGATGCTGCACCTGGGCTGGGGTACAGACATCAGCACAAACTGAGAGAAGTTGTGGAGAGCAGCCCTGAGATAAGGGATTGGGGGATTCTTGTGGGTGAAGAGCTGGACATGAGCCAGCAGTGTGTGCTTGCAGCCTAGGGGTCCATCCAAAGCAGCGTGGGCAGCAGGTCAAGGGAGGTGATTCTGCCCCTCTGCTCCACTCTTCTGAGCCCCCACCTGCAACACTGCATCCATCTCTGGGTTCCCAAGCACAGGAGGAATGTGGAGCTATTGGAATAGGTCCAGAGGGAAGCCACAAGGTGTTTTGAGCACCTCTTCTATGAAGACAGGCAGAGAGATTTGGCGCAGTTCAGTCTGGAAAAGGGAAGGCTCAACAGGTTAGTGGAAGGCACTGCAGCCTTCCACTAAGCTTTGTGTTCAAGGCCAGGTTACAGATAGGGGCCTGAGCAATCTGGTCTAGTGANCTCTGCTCCACTCTTCTGAGACCCCACCTGCAACACTGCATCCATCTCTGGGTTCCCAAGCACAGGAGGAATGTGGAGCTATTGGAATAGGTCCAGAGGGAAGCCACAAGGTGTTTTGAGCACCTCTTCTATGAAGACAGGCAGAGAGATTTGGCGCAGTTCAGTCTGGAAAAGGGAAGGCTCAACAGGTTAGTGGAAGGCACTGCAGCCTTCCACTAAGCTTTGTGTTCAAGGCCAGGTTACAGATAGGGGCCTGAGCAATCTGGTCTAGTGAATGGTATCCTTACCCGTTGCAGGGATTGGAACTAGATGACCCTTAAGTTTCCTTCACACATTTACCGTGTTACAATTCTGTGCTGTTGTATATTTTCTATAAAACACAGTGTTTATGTTCAAATTCGGCATGGGGAAGGTAGTTCAGTGGATATAAAGTAAAATGGTAGAATTCACGTCTTTGGAAAAGTTGGTACATACAAAAAAAATAAATTCAAACTTCATTGAATAATGGATATAGTATTAGAAAAAAGTTGTCTTATGCTTGTCAATTGGCTGAAGCTTAGTGTTTCTGAATTGGAGGATGATTCATGAGATAAAGACTTTCCTCACAATTCTTTGAATTTTAATATTCTTTGTACTTCTGAACTGATTTTTGCTTTAAGTGGCCCGGCCATATGGTTCATTCATACAAAGCTGAAGTTTGGGTGAAGGGAAATAGAATAGTATTGTTTCTATGTACATTAATCACATATAATGTGATTACAGTGAACTAGTTTGCTATCAAGACATTTAGGTTGCTTTGTGTTTTATCTAGAAGAACCAAAAATTTCTGATAAGGATTTGCTGTTTCACTGCCTTTGCTACTCTTAGAAAAATATGTGATGCAAATTCTTCCAACAGTGGAGCACGTGGAAAAGACATGGAGATTTATTGTTCAGTTGAATTTCATTCTAATTCTCAAATGATTAAAAAAAAAGTAAAATCATTAGTTAAATATCATGTGCAAACTGACAGTTCATCTCAACCTCAGTTTATGAGACATTATGTATAAAAATGTTTGGGTTACTTTTATTCTACATACCTTTCTTTCACTTTGTGGCCATATATATGATGAATTTCTTCTCTCTTCTGTGCATCTAACTGCTCTTCAGGCAGGTATTTTTTCTGCACTCGGCTCTCTTGACTAGTTCTTTCTCCACATCATTAGAGGGAGAAAGTTCTTTTTTTGGAAATCAACAGTTGGTAGCTTTACCTCTGTCCTGCTCTGAGCAGCTGAGTGTAGCAGCTGCAAAAAGGAAGCGGCGGGATCTGGCTTCTCTGAATAAATAGAATCTGTTGAGTTTTCAAAAGAAGGGCACCTCTCTGGTGATGCTACTGGTCCTTGTTGCTGCTAGGTCTATGCATACCATTTCTCCCAAGTGGATTTTGCATTTGCATGTTCTGGACAGATCTTTCTCTGCCTTCTTCCTGTTTTGGATTATGATGGGAGCAGTATGAAATAGCCTGTGCTGGGATGTTTGTCCTTGTTGTGGTGTCTTGTAATAAATATGTTCTCATAATCACCTTGAGTAGTTTGAGGCAGATGGGAGAATATAGCACAAAAGAAAAAAAATTATTTTGATGTCAACAACGGGAATATGAAGGAACGGAACATACAGAAAAAGGCATATTTGTTAAAAATAAACCTCTAGGAAAATCAATCCTCTTCTTCCTTTTGCGGAACTAACGTTAAAAGGATAGTTAGAGGATATCTAAAACCTTCTGTTTTCTCATCTGAAATTCAAGTACCTTGAAAGAGGAGAGTTGCAAGACAAGCCTCATCTCTGTTTTTTTCCTGGCTCATTCATACTCTGTCTCTTGTGTATTTTTGTGACTTTTCCACTTAAAGAATAAAAGAGTGAGATAGAGGAATTAATTGCTCTTATCATTCATTCAAGGAATTCTTGGGAATCTGAGGGAGGGAGAGGTCCCATTTTAAAACCAGATTTTTTTAAAACCAACAAACACCCCCTGCCTGCACTGCCCAGAAAAAAAATTCTCCCCCCACCAAAACAAATTAAACCACCTTCTGAAGTCCTGTCCAAGATTTTGTCCTAAATGCTTATTTTTTGTGGCATTCATTCAATTTCTTATTGTACATAGTCACTGAGAATTGTTTTCTTTCTTAAGGTCATTTCATTTTTGGCTGCAGTGTTGCACAAAAAGGGAACACGCGAGGATATTGAAAATAATATGCCGGAATTTTTACTGAGGACAATGAAAAAGGGCTCAGATTGTAACCCCAAGAAGGTACAGTTTAGTGATACCAGCTTAAGGATTTTGATGAAAAGAAGTACTTGGATTTGTTTTTTTGTTTGTTTTTTTCTAAGAGTATATGTACATTAATTTTTAAAATTCAGCTGCTGAAGTAGGATTTCATGCCTTTCCTAGCAGTGTTTGGAAAGCCTTCAGTTTTCCAGACTGTCATAGTGCCCTCTCTCTCTAGTTGTTACTATCTAGTCTATTACTATTGTTCATCTGCACTAACAAAAAAAAAGGTGTCTGGGTTAGATTTGTGGCTAAAGTACATTTAAAAGCCTGTGATAGTGAGTAGAAAATTAGTGTTATGTGATATTTTTAAGTGAAAAAAGCATGTATATGTATAATAACAGGGTATTTGATTACAACAAATCCATATATTTGGAAAATGTGTTGCTAATTGCCTTGTGAAATCCTGTATATTTTGACTGACTGTCATAATGTCAGAAGTAAGTCTGGATGATAATCTAGGTAATCAAATACAGTGACAGCAAATAAAAGATACATGTAAAAGTTCTGTACGAATTAGATAAATCTGCAGATCATTTTAATTTTACCCATTACAGGAACCATGTGATTCTTTTTCCATTGTTATTTTTATTTTGTCGGAATAGTTAGAGAATTTGTCTGGCATGATGTGTCATGTGACTGTAGCTCTGTGAATAATGGATATGTGCTCCTCAGGAAATACAGGCTGAGAGGAAGGGGTAAAAGGATAGCACGTCATGTGCAAAGAAACAGGAATGCTTCTGACTAAGAACAAGAGGAGAATGTCACTTTGAGGACATTTAATGTTGAAACAGGTCAGAGAGATTGTAGACACCATGCATCCTTACGGGGTTTTGAAGACCTCAGTTGGGAAAGCCTAGGTTTGAAGTCAGTGTTGCCACTGTTTTGACTTTAAAGTTGGACTGAAAATGTCCCAAGGTCACTTCCTACCTCATTGATTTTATTATCCTGTGATATTAAGTGAATTGTATGAGTTGCCCTAATTTTTTTGACCCTTTTTATGACCATCTGTTTTCAAGTCACATGATGACTAGACTTTTGGATTTGAGGAAGCTGCTTACCCTCTTCATCCTTTTATTTTGTCCATTTCTAAAACATTTGATAGTATGCAGATGCTATAACAAAGCAAAATGATAATGTTTCACATCTTACTGCCATTGTTAGAGTATAATTTGAGTAAGTAGTGCTTTTTAGTATTTTAGTATTACAATATTGTTCTGCTGTATTATGTGCATACTGAGAGTAAACTGACTACTTTTGAATTTATATTAACTTTTGATATTTTCCATACATCCTTTGAAACATCAGAATTAAACAAACTGCTCTGAGCAGTAAAACAGTCAAGATCTTGACTTCCGTTATTGAGAAATTGCTATGTTGTAGTTTTTCAAGTGATACCATAATATATATTTTTTTTCAGACTTTCCTCATAGTGGCCCCTCTTTCAGTGCTGTACAACTGGAAGGATGAGTTAGACACTTGGGGATACTTTAAGGTCTTTGTCTTACATGGCAGTAAAAAAGATGATGACATGAGTCGCATCAAGCAAGGGAAATGTGAAGTTGCTCTTACAACATATGAGACACTTCGCCTGTACTTGGATGAATTTAACAGGTAATGTTTTTTATGTGTTTTTGTACACACTGAATTTTAACAATTGTGCATTATTGTTTTCAAGGACTTTTTGTGTAATATATTTACTGTTAAATCCATTGACTCACTGTGCTGCACAGAAGAATCTCTGTACTACTGAATTTACCCTGTGCTACTGAATTTAACCTGTAAAGTTTTGGTGGATCAACCTTGGCTGGACCCCAGGTGCCCCCCAAGCCACTCTTATCAGTCCCCTTCCCAGCTGGACAGGGAGGAGAAATTATGATAAAAACCAGCTTTTTAGGTGAGATAAGGCAGTTACTAAAGCAAAAACAAAAATTTAGGCATGCAAATAGGAGAAAAAAACCCCTTTATTCTTCTCATCAGCTACGAGTGTTGAGCCACTTCCCAGGAAGCAGGGCTTCTGCAGAGGTAGCAGTTGCTCTGGAAGGCAAAGGCCATAATTAACAAATGCCCCATTCCTCCTTCTTTCCTAAGCTTTTATATATGAGCTAATAGCACAGGGGATGAGTTATCCCTTTGGTCAGTTTGGGTCAGCTGGCCAAGTTTTGTCCCCTCCCAGGATCTTAGCCATTCCCAGTAGACTAATGTGGGGGCAGTGTTGAGACACAGTGCTGTTGCTCTGCCCTGCCAGCTCAGAGTAGCCAAAGCCCTGGTGTGTTAACAACACCTTTCCACCTACTCACAGACCTGTGAGAGCTGCTGTGGGAAAATTACCTCCATCTCAGCCAGACTCAATACAACCATTTTTGTAATGGGACACTTGGTAGCAGTAAGTGTTTGAATAGTTCCCATAAAACCCATCTTTGCTGGTAACACAGCTATGAAATGTTCTCTGAAAGAAGCAGGAGTTGCCTACCTGAAGACTGATGACAGCTAAAAGATACATGGAAGGTAGGTCTGTCTTTTAGTACAGTGAAAGGAAAACAATCACCTGGAATTTTCAGCAAATGTTCAAAGAGGTATTTTCTTGTTATTTGTTCTTTTCACCGGCTTGATGAAATTGAGCCTTAAAAGCTTTGAGATTCAAGCCCACTCATTTTTCATCCAGTCCTTGAGGTCCTTTTCCCTTATGTTGTCTTAGAAGTAGTATAAGAGTTGTGTTAATGGCTGGTGGTAGCAGCCTGCCCTCAGCAGCTGATATAAGTGGATCTGCAGATCTTGTTGTTTCAGGTGTTGGGAAAGGCCCAGGCCCCAGAAAGTACCCTACTTGTCTGGATATCTGTCATCAAAACAATCAGATCTTCATCTCTGTATTCAGGATTGAAGTACAGAGAGTGCAGAAGTACAGGTAGAAGAGTAAAGTTTTGTTATCAGCCCGCTAACTATTTGTGTTCTTTCTGAGGAACTCTTCATGCATGATCATGGAATAGACTGTGGTCAGGAAATAGGTGCATGTGTGGAGCAGATCTGATGTGTGACTGCCTGCAAATAGATTTCTTCAGCATGCAGATTTACAGAACTGTTTCTGTAGAGGATGTTGACTGGATGGGCCTATGATCTAAACACAGAAGAAGCTTTGTGTCTTGCTTCACTACAGTGATGGATTAGCTTCAAAAGCTGTTCTTTAATAATTAGCTATATCAGGAATAAGAATACATATTCTCAGTTATGCATGTAAATCATAATGAGAGAATAAGTGGAAGGAGCTAGGATATGAACATCTATTAGATGTCAGAAACTTCAATTTTTAGCATATTTTGGGTATGTAGGAACTTGAATATGAATGGATGTATTTAGTGGATAGCAAAAATGCCACAAGATCAGCCTTCATTAGTGAACTAAATGCAGCTTGCTTAGGAGGTAGGCTTTCTACTAGACATCTCTAAATATGTCTGTTTCAGCTTTTTGCATCATATCAAACTGGATATAGTTGTGTTCTGAAATATTCATTTATATAAAGTGAACTTAAAAAGTTAGTAAATCTCTTTCTAGGGCCTTGAAGACGTTTTTATTATTATCACAGTATACAGATCATTCTACCCATAAGTTTTATTCTTAAACTGGCTACAAAATATCTTTTGGTCACTGCTTATAGCTATGTTCCTTCTTATCACAATCCCAAAATATTAAAATTCATCTGCTATATTGGGATCGTATAGATTTTCAAGTGGTACTTTCTTGTGGAAAACTATGCAGATTGAAATGTTTTCAGTTCAGTGGTAGTTGCATTAGATAATTTTTATTGGGAAAATGAAGCATACCTATTAAGCGTATTTCAGTAGTTTACCTTCAGAAACTTACTTATTTTCTGTAAATCTTAATTATAAGTGGATGATGTCTTAGTGAGATGTACTGGATTCATTGGCCCACAGACTGAAAGCTGCCTTCTTCACAGAAAGCATTTGATACAGGTAGCTCATTTATTTGGTAGTGTAGTTTAGCCATTATGTTCTCAAAAAACCAGGGAAATCAAAAAATAATAATGTGTTATCATAGAATCACAGCTATTTGTGTGTCTGACTTCACTTTTTGTATGTATGTGGGATGATGGGACAAGTAATTTCAATTAATGAAATCTTCCTTTGATCTGCAGTATAGAGTGGTCTGCTGTGATAGTGGACGAAGCACATAGAATCAAGAATCCAAAGGCTCAAATAACTCAAACCATGAAGTCATTAAAATGTAGTGTTCGAATAGGTCTTACTGGAACCATTCTTCAAAACAATATGAAGGAACTGTGGTGTGTTATGGACTGGTAAATAAAATATTTTCTTTTGTGGTTAAACCCGTCTATGTGTTAACTGTTCAGTGGGATTGGGACAGGACTAGATGATACAGGCCCGTCTGTGTTATAAAAAACAACTACAAAACACAACCCTCAACCTCAAAACACCTGCTTTCTTTGAGAATATAACTTAGTGAGAAGGTAAGCTCCTGGTATTTTACCATTACTTAATACATTTGTAGTTCATCTCAGCTGGCTTCTTTAGGGAATTTGGGGAGTAGTTAAAATTATTCTTCCTCCACCTCCCATATTACTTTTTTTTATTCCTTTCTTTTTTAAGGACACCTTTTTTTCCTCTGTCCTTCAACCAGTAGATAGGCAGTCATTACACAGCCTTAGCGAATATGGTGCCTTTGCTCTGTCCAGTATGTGCAGGTCATTCTGACCTACTTGGAGGATAGAAGTAATAATATTTTGCTTTTTTTTCCAAAATGCACAACTGTACATATTTGAAAAATAATAATCTTGTCCAGAAAAACTTTTAATGGTCAAGGAGAGGGGCAACAGACCATAGATACAAATCTAAACCTCCTGGTTTAGATTTCCTGGGAATACTTTGCAGAGGAAGAACAAAGCAAACATACTTCAAATATAATATAAGGATATACAGGACAGAAATAGCAGGAAGAATATTTTAAGCTTAGTGTTGCATTTGGTTTATTAAAACTATGCTGATGTTGGTAGTAAATTGTTCCAATGTGTAATGCTGCCAACAATTACTACTTTCTTTTTACTACTGAATTTCTCAAGATTTTATTTAGTTAATTGTAATATCTGCATGTTCTGATTTCTTAAAACCTGTAAAAATTGAAAACATTACTGCTTACCTTCCTGTTTAGGCTCCTCAACACTAGCAGCCTTGTAGTTTTGAAGTTCTGTCTATGAATACTTGTGATTTCTGTTGTTCTGCTGAACTTTTTTTTTCCTTGTGATTGCAACCCTCTTTGTAAGGGGTATGTCTTAGCATTTGAGAATCACAGAAAACAAATGAAAAATGGCATGTCTTAAAATAGTATATATTTCTACTTGTACTTAAAATTTTTAGTAGTTTCTCTAGTGACTGCTACTTTAAAATATTTTGCTGTTAGCCAGAAAAGAAAATTATGGTATGCTTTAAATCAGTGAATCAATCCCTCATTCCCTTTTGTTTTTTAATAGGGCTGTACCAGGACTTTTAGGTAGCAGAGTACATTTCAAGAAGCACTTTTCTGATCCAGTGGAGCATGGCCAGAGGCACACTGCAACCAAAAGAGAACTAGCAACAGGTCGTAAGGCCATGGCAAAGCTAGCAAGAAAAATGGCTGGCTGGTTTCTGAGACGTACCAAAGCGCTCATCAGTGATCAGTTGCCAAAAAAGGAAGACAGAGTAAGAGTGCCTTCACATTTCAAATACAAGGCTAATGAATGTATCTCTTCTTTTTTATTTTCTTGTTGTATTTTCTCTCTTACATCATATCTGTAGTTTATGGTTTTCTCTTCATCTTATTAAGAAGAATCCATAGCCTTGGAAAAAATGCACTTGAAGTTGTGTGCTTTGTTCACATAATTACTATGATTGCACATTGAAATGGAGTTAATCAAGCATGAAAATGCTCAGCTAGTCTTCTAACTAGTGATTTACACATCTGTTTTATGTGTGTTTTTGTCCTTATCTCTGCAAGCCCAAAGCAATGTGTGTAAATTTTTGGAAGTCTATGCAGAACTTCTTAATTTGCATCTTGACACTTTGTGTATGGAACACTATGCTTTTAACTCACTCATTTTCAATCCTGAAATAAAAGAAAAATCTCAGACGAGCTGATTCTGTGATAGGTAATCCTGTTCATCTGATACAATTGTACATATTATATGAAGTGATAATACTTCACTGATATAGCTCAGAGTTCTGCTAAATCTTTTTTCTGAGTAGATTAATACAGAAGTTTGCAGCTGGTTTTATTTTCAATTTTTTTCTTCATCCTAGTTTATGATAATGTCATCTAGGCTGTCTTCTGAAGGAAAGATTAACACAAACATCAGTCAGTCGCTTTTCTGAATCTAGCAGGTTTTATTCTTTTCATTATCTTGTTAATGTGAGTATATGTTGAAGTTACTGCTGTATTATTATAGCTCAGCATGGTGCTGCTACTATGTGGATAACATAGGTTAAGGAATGGTCTTGGGATTTCTGTCTCCTGCTGCTAAAGACTAAAGATGTCATGGAGATGCCACCCATGGTCTTTAAGAAGAGGGATCAGAGTTTTGGCCATAGCACTGTGTAGATCCTTGCATTCTCATTGTTTATTCTGTTTGTCCTGCTTGTGGTAGTGCCCTAGAACAGCTAATACCTAAAAAGGGGGAAGAAAGGGCAAATTAAGCACTTTGCAAAACAGAGAAATCTGTAATTAACATTATGCATTTACTTCTCTCACTTTTCCTTCCTCCTCCTATTCTATCACAAAAGCCTTATTTAATGGTTTTGAGCAAAATAACAGCAGGTTTTTGTAGAATGATATTGATATTCTTTGAAGAATTTTGGGGTGGAATAAAATAAGTATGCATACATTTTGGCTACAGTTTCATGCTCTTTTGGTGTCAAGATCCACTTTTTTTTTTCCTTTGGTGGTAGAATGATTTCCTGTAATATTTGAGCAAGTGTAGTATTTATTTCTACTTTATTTTCAGTGATCTATAACTTGCATTTTTTGATGCAGTGGTTTTTTGCCTTTCATTGCATGCTGCACATGACAGTGTTTTTGTGTTTTCTCTTTGGCAGATGGTGTTTTGTTCCCTAACTGAATTCCAGAAAGCAGTGTACCAGGCTGTGCTAGAGACAGATGATGTAACTTTGGTCTTAAGAGCAGGAGAGCCCTGTAGCTGCAGTAGTGGCCTGAAAAGGAAGAACTGTTGTTACAAAGTAAGAACTTGGCACTTGTTTGGATTTTAGAGCATAGTCTCCTGAATTTCTCCAGTGACTCTCTGCTGATGAAGAGCTGATTGAACTGTTTGCCTAGTTGTAGCCCATCTGTTTGGAAAATTCCAACTGGAGATACGGGGAGCTGCATCAGCAGCACCATGGAGTGAGGCACTCTGGGGTTACTGCAAAGCTGCTTTGTGTGCCTTGACAATCACCTGATTGTTACCTATGCAGTAAATTCTGGATCTTTTGTATTCATAAATGCACCTGTGATTTAGTTGATATTGGCAAGGGTACTGCATTGAGATGTTCAATATGTGTCAGGCATGCTGCTCCCAGGTGCTTCAGGTGATTTGTGCAGGGGCTGCAAATTTGAAGCACCCTGAACTCAGCAGGTTGCCTGGGCAGTTTGTTGTGTTCTAACTGCAGTTGTGCCATTCTGTGCCATTAAACATTCACTTTGCCTTGCATCCTGAGGGGAAAATAACAGCAGCCCCAGCACAAGCTGAACTTCGTTCATGAGTAACAGCTTTGCAGAATTCTTCAGTCTTCTCTGGACTAGTTAAAAGAAGCTAGACTTGATTACTCTGTCTTTGTATTTGTTTTGCTTACCTCACTCATTAGGCTCAGATTAAGTATATGTTTTAAACATTTAGAAGAGTATGTCACGTGCTTGTTTCTCCCTTTTATCTCTCTGGCCTGTTCTGATTCTTGTGTAGTGTTTTGTGGTTTTTTTTTTCAAATGATGTAGCTTGTTCAGTCTCCTAGATCTTTCTTTACAAGCAATCCCCATATCAGTTTTGTTTAATTATCCGTGGACACTAGTCCTCTTGGCAGGCTTTTGTTTTTAGTGATGTTTTGTAGAAAAAAATAAATGCTGATGAACTTGATGCACAAAACGGTAGTCGGCAGACCTGCAGATAGTTGAATGCTCTTACGGACGGTCTTATTCCAAAGTTAGCTGTGAAATTTATTAACTTGAGAAGGCGAAGGAAAACAAATATTGATCAAGCCAGCCAACCATAACTAGGAAGATAGCTGATGAGGTTGTTGCTGTTGCACTGTAGAATGTCTGAAGCCTAAATTCTGCTATGTGAGGTGTTTGTAAAGCTTTATATGCTTTTGCTGGAGAGAAAAGTAAGTTTAGCAGTTGAAAGGTAAGAAGTCATTCAAACTGCTCTTGCTTGATTTAGTTAAAGTTACCATCTTCTTAATTTACGGAAGAGTTCTTGGTTGTCTCCATGTGATGTCTGTAGAAGTTACTATCTGGAATATTTAGCAAGAAATGAACATAGCTGTAGGGTTGTTTTTTCTTATTGAGAAGATTTTCCATTAACAGAGTCACAAAGCTGCAGGAAAAACAAAACTTGATTCATTTTTATCACAAATACGGTATTCATCTCTTGGGGATCAGTTACAGTACTAAGAATTGTTAATGCATTAAACCTAGTAAGAACAGCATTTATTTGAGATCATTACTTCTTTTCAGTAATATTTGTTGGCATAAACTGGGTGGTTTTTTTTGTAGGTAAATGCACATGGTGAAACAATTAAGTCATTGCGCTTCAGTTACCTAATGATCCTGCAGAAGGTTGCAAATCATGCTGCACTGCTGCAGACAGACAACACTAGCAAGCTCCAGGTTAGTTTCAGAAGTATCTGAAAAATGGACTTATGGAAAATGAATGGGGCGAAAACTCTTGAACGAAAATGGCTATTGGCCTCCTTTATACGTCTTAACTAACTGCAATTAAGATATTTTGTGAAATTCCTTTTCCATTCAGTCATACAGAATGCATACCTTATAAAGTTGTTATACAAAACAATATGTTTGTTTAGTTGATTCATATCTGAAAGTAAGGGTTATAAAAATTGAAGAGATTAGGAGAGAGAGTAATTTTTAATGATTGCTAATAGTGCCGTTTTTGTTACATTTATGAGGATTGCTTATAGGAGGAATGTCTTTTGTGCGAGTAAACAAATAATAGATAGTTAGAATGTGTTTTTTCTCTATTACTTTGTATTAAGAGCTGAATTTGTTTAAATAATGAGAAACGTGTTGTAGAAGAAATTACTCAATGAAAGATCAGTATCAGCTTATCTTTTTACATGGCAAGCAACAAGACAAACAGCAGTTTTAGAAATGATTGTTTGTGAGCCTTAAGACCCAGGAATACAGGAAGAGATTTAGGAATGTTACCACCTTCTCTTAGAGCCTGACAAGGAAGAGAAATCAGAACGTCCTAGCTAATTTTGCAAATTTGTTCCATTAAAGCAGTTTTGCATTTTCAGAAATGTTACTTTTAGTGTCCAGCGCATTGCACACAGCATATACCCAGACGTTTTCAGTGGGCTTTTTTGTGTATTGCATATATAGTTTTTGTTGTAATAACATTAGATATTTAAATAACCTCTGAAATAACAGAATACAAGTATTTTGTGACTTGCAGTCTCCATGATGTATAATATTATTTTTGCTGACATCTACTAAATAAACTAATATTTGGTAGTGTTTTTTACCCTGAGTATTAAAGGCCCCTTACATGTGTTATTGTTAGGTGAGAGATGTGATTTTTCCTTTCTCTCTGGAAAAGTGGAGTTAAAGTGTGAGGTCATGTTTAAGTTCAGAGCTAAATTTAGCAGTGGAGCTTTATGTGGCTTTTGAACAGCTTAAGTGCATTTCCTGTACAGTTTTTTGTTAAGGAACAATACGTAATTCCCATACTGGCTTGTTAGACCACAGGGTCAGGAGAAATGATGGTGCTCAACTGTTGGGTAATGCAAACCTCAGGGCAACAGATTTTTTTTTTGAAACTGACAATTCTTGCCAGGAAAAGAAATTTTGAATACGATCCATGATTTCACATTAAGAATATGTTTTATTTTTAAATGAAACAAAGTAAAACACACAGGATATGTTTCATCCAGCAGTTTTGTAGTAAACTAGATCAAAAACCACATAACTCTGCTGAGATACTTTAGCAGATCCTGTTTCAACCTGTTTAACTCCTTGCATGCTTTAATATAGCTCTGATTTTTAACACCTATTCAATCTTTCTGCTTTTTTTCTAGGAAGCACATATCAAACGAGTTTGCAGCCAGGTATTTTCCAGTTTTCCAGATTTTGTGCAGTTAAGCAAAGATGCAGCCTTTGAAACAATTTCAGATCCAAAATATAGTGGAAAAATGAAGGTAAACCCATTTCTTAGAAGAAAACTATTATTAATTTTAATAGATTTGGCCAATATTATATGGATATAAGAAAACATACTACTAATATTTGGGGGGGGTTAATTATTCTGTTTATGGTTGATCATACAACAGAAGGTATCTCCTGTCATGGATCAGTATTTATCTGGGCAAAGACTGGGTAAGAGTAGTCTGTGATGCTAAAACTTTCTGTGATTTTTAGCTTCACATATTTGATGGTAGGCATGAAAATGACCCTTATAGTCAATGGAATTATTGTTTCATGAGACCATGGATTCCAGTGACAGTCAGAAATATTTGGCAAAGAAAGGGAAGTAAAACAAAATCATTATGGACTTAATCATTTGTGCACAGCTTCAATTTTGTGTGTAGTTCCAGTCTCTCGTCTCAAAAAGCATGTGTTAGACTTAGAAAAAGTTCAGAGGATGGTTCAGAGAAGGGCCACAAGGGTGATCAGTAATTGTGTGTCAGAAGCAGCCAAGTAGGCTGGGACCCTCCAGACTATAAAGAATGTCAAAGGATAAATGTAAGTGGGACCTACACAGTCATTAATAGGATGGAACTGGTGAAGATGTACTGAGTACATACTGACTTCTTGAGCCTTTGGACATTAAATGAAAATAATTGTAGTTGTGCTACAGATGACCAAAATAAATGTGCAAAACTCCTCATCTCAGAAACTGTCTGAAGGAGTTGAGGTTGCTGAGTCTGGAGAAGAGAAGGCTCTTGGGTAATCTTATTGCCACCTTTCATTGATGAGGAAAATCTAAAGAAATCTGGAGGGGGACTTTCTACAGTGGTAGGACAAGGGATAATAGTATCAAAGTGAACAGGAATAAGTTTAGATTGGATAATACGAAGAAATTCTTCACTGTGGGGGTAGTGAGGCACTGGAGCAAGTTCCCTGTAGAAGCTGTGAATGGCTCATCCCTGGAAGTGTTAAAGGCCAGTTAGGATGGGACTTTGAGTCTAGTAGGTGGCATCCCTTCCCATGGTGGCATGGTTTGAAACTAAATGATCATTAACCCAAACTATTGTATGATTCAGTGATCTTTGTGCCTGGAGGGAGGATAATGGGTTATGTAGCTATCATTGAAAATAACCTGGGTTTTGCGTCCATTAATTTTAACTTCATGTTGCCAAAAATTGGTTCATACCTTTTTGGTGTGGTGACTTGCTTTTCTGTTTTCTATTCCCAATTATAAAATGGAAGATATTTGTCATGATTTTGCATTTTATACTGTGAAAGCAAAATCATTCAGGAAGTATTTAATTTAGAAAGTTGTCGTATCATAAGAAAGTAATCACAGAAGAGACAATTGGTACTAGAACTTGGAAATGGCTTTGTCAAATTTTAACGTGTTTATTTGGACATAACTGAGACAACTGATAATAAAATGCTTTTAATAAATTTGTTGCACTGTACTACTTTGCATTTCTGGTTGCATAAATAAATTCTAGAAACTAGGTGATATTCGTCTGTAACTTTCATGTAGTAGTGTAGTCTGAGTAAGTATTACTTTGTCTTTAGCTTAAAATTCAATACAGACTACACAGAAATTTGGTACAGGTGATTATTCCTTTGTAGACAATCTTAGTTGCAAAGGAATGGTTTGTGGCATTTTTTAAGAATTTATTCAGGGAAGGGGGAAGGATATGATTTTTTTAAATGAAGTTTATTAGCTAAGCAGCTGTTACTGTTTTGCCGAGTTGAAAAGGTTTGATCTGCTTAACATACCTGTTCTCCAACTAAACAAAGATAAAACACACAGGGAAACATTCTGTTACGGGATACAAATTACTTCCACCAGTAAAACTAGATTTGCTTGTACACAAGGGTTAAAGAGTGGCGGCCTACCTGTTGCTCTGACTGCAGTCATCTCTGTGTTTTGCAAGCTGTAACATTAACAACATGCCACTCCAGATTTTCTGGTCTGAATTTTGTATTGCAACAAGAGCTTGGAAAAAACTATCCCTACAATCCAAATGTACAGCATGTATAATCGTCGATGGTATACCTAGTATAGTAAAATGAGGACACTAATATATCTGTGTTACAGTGGGAGCTGGGTAGTACACAGTGATGGAAAGCTTCAGGTTTTTTTGTGAAATTATCTCCTCCTTTTCACTCATACTGTATAACATACGTTTTGCCAGCTTTGCTGACATATTTTATTACAAGGTGAATTTCATGCTTAGGTTTTTAAACAGAAGTAGTTGATATATGAGAACTGAGTGAAAGGAGTGTCATGCTTTGTTTGGAAACAACTGTTTTTCTGTTGTGATGTAAGATAGTCAGGACCTGCAAAGTGTAAGGAGAAGTTGTTCATTGCTTATGAAATGCAATGAATTCAGATTGTCAACACAGAAGTATTGGGGACTGCTTGGAAAAGAAAAGTGAGAATAGCTTTACAATCATACAGTAATTCTAATTCAGGCCAGCTTGTTTGATTATTTCTACAGTTTTGTTAAAATTGTGTCTCAGAGAGACTCTATAAGCTTTCTAAGTATAAAGGGTTATTAAATGTCTGGACAGTTGAATTTTTTTTTTAAGATTTATTTTTTTTTAACTGCACACATTTCCACAGGCATCCATTTGTGGGGTTTCTGAATACTGTTCTTAGTACAAATCTCTTAGGAATACCTGTTGTATTGATGTAATTATTTTTGCTTGGGGTATCATCATTCATTAGGAAAATGGAAGTCTATTGGAGCACTTTGCAAGAAATTGTAACCTTTAGCATTAAACATAACCCTGACCAAGGCAGATCTGTCTTTGAAGGCTTAAAAATACTGTAGACTAACTTGAACATCGCTATAGAAAAAAAATCTCAAAAGCAAGAGGTAAAATTTTATCACATACAGACAACTCACAGTGTGTAGCAATGGGGAGAGGTATGTTTAAATCCATGTGGACTCTCACAAAGAACATGTGGTTTCTGCTTGAGTATGGTCAAGTATTTCTGTTTCGGACTGAAAACATACAGGATAATTTTTTTGTGTGCAAGTGTAGAATTTACTTCTCTTTGGTGCAAAGGCATTCATTATTTTTCCATGTTGGAGTTGTTTCTTACTCCAAAATACCTAAATTCCCAGTGGGGGTGAAATTGATCAATTTTATTTAAGCAAATTGTGTGGATTTATTTTTGTATTCTACTGTTTTTGTATGCATACTATTTGACCTGTACTTTAACAATAACAACAATTCCACAGAAGCCAATTCCCTCTAGTTTAAAAGAATGTCACTTTTGTTTCTTTTCGTAATGTGGCTAATAAAATGCAAATGTAAGTAGTATAGCTCTTGTTAAATTACCTTTTGTGTATTTTTCCCCAGTAAAACAAGTCCTAGTTTATATATTCATGTACAATGAAACAAGGCCAAAAATATGTCATTTGTATCTTATTTTCACTTGTAAAAAGCTGGCTAACATTTACTAAGGAGATCATAAGTGACATATAATTGCCATTTTATGTTCTAGATATTGTCCAGAATTGTAACATTAATACAAACATTCATCATTATTTGATTGTCAAAGATTAGTTAGGCTTGTAGTGGAGTAACTCTTGATTAACAGTTTATCTATTTATCAGTGAATAAATACAATTTCAAAAATACTTATTGCCCAGTGGGAAAAAGCTACAGTCATGGTACAGAAAATTCATCTTTTCCCATTTTGTATGGTTTCTGTACAGTGCTCTGGAGCTGCTATTGCCAGATGTGGACATGCTTCTTTTAAAAATAACAGTATCCCTATTATACACAAGGCTCTGGATTATTTGCTTCCCCACCAAAGGAACGTTGTGTGTGGGCGGATTATTGGCATTTCAAGGTCTGTTCAGAGTCTGGGAAGCTGGATCCTACTGTAAACAGAGCAACAGATGAGAGTGGGAGCAGGGGGGACATACATCTCACTGATTATTTTAAGAAGATAAGTTCCAAGAAGCTCTAAACTCAGATGTGGGATAGAAAGTTTTAACAGACTTTGGAGTTTTCAGGATAAATGTGGTATTTTTAAATGAAAAAACTCAGAATCTGAGCTAGTGTATGACATAAGTAACTTTTTGTTGCAGTCCACACACTGACACAAGTAGCTTCTGAATCTACTACCTCTTAGTGATCTGATGACTTTTTCACAGTAGGATTTCCATGAACATCATTGGAAAATGCAAAGTTCCAGCATCTATATTACCTTTGGCCCATATATTATGTTAGTAATGATTTTTGTTATGGCTTTGTTTGGCTTTGCAAATAATTAAGTACAGTGTAGCCTCTTTGGAGGTTGAAAATATGAGTAAGTGTGTGTGAGATGACCTGCAGATAAAAATTTCTTCATTTTTCTGCTGTGGTTCATTTACAGGTCCTTCAACAGCTTTTAAATCACTTTCAAAAAAATAAGGATAAAGTTCTTCTTTTCTCCTTTTCCACAAAGGTGAGCACCATGTGATTTTTATTGATTAAGTACAGCAGTGAGTTCTGAAGTGTGAATCTGAAAGTTGACACCTTGTCAACCACATTTCCTTATTGCTTCTACTGTGAGGAGTAATTACGAGGACAGTGTGCTGTATTCCATAAGCATATGGAAATATGTTACCTCATGATAAAAATTCTAATAGCAAAACAAATCTAAAACTCTTGTGCCTTTCCCTAAAGCTTTTTGAAATAGTTGTTACTTCAGATGCAGATAGCTGAGTTCAGCTGGTGTGTACTGAGTTAGAGCACTGTCACAGCTCAGTATGACTGCCATATCATAAAAACTTTGTGTTAGCACTGAAACTTGTTAAGTTTCCTCATTCTGTTGACTTTTGATCATCATCAGCAATGAAACTTCAATTCTTGCTACACTAGTTGATTTGAACTTAAAGCTGTCTAATTGAAGCCATATATGAGGACATACGTGTACATTTTACTTTTAAGGTACTTGCTCCTTGGTTGCCTTATTAGAGAAAAAAGTGTTTCCTTAAAAAGTATGCTCTATAGTAGTGGGGCTTTTTATTTAAATATTTGTAATGATAGCACTAAAAACAATTTTTAAAAAATAGTAATTTGAATGGTAGTTCAGGAGTCTTAAATACCTCCTTTTTTTGGCTTTAAGAAAGAGTGCAAGTTCAATGTGTAGATGCAGTAGTAAAATACTCATATATCTTAGGCTATGTTTTATGGTGTCCAGTACCAGACTGACTACTGATTACTTTAGTCTCTTTGACTCCATGCCTCTGAAGTCTGACTGTGCACTCTGTGCTGACTGTGGTGCTCATTTACTGTATTTCAAGTAATTGCAACTTGCTAGGATGGAAGGAAGCTGCTTAAATGGTCTGCCTGCTGATGGGGTTGGATTGAGTGACAGAGATAAAAATGACAGCCAGGGTTGGATGATGGAGTCAAACCACAGCAGACCATATTAATCACCTTGACTGCTATAGACATACGGCTGAAGAGAATCATGAATTTTGATACCAAAATGGCAAAGATTTACTGTCATTAGCAATGAGGAGTGTACTGAAAATATATTTGATAAACATGGCCCCTGTGGTCATGCTAAATTAAAAAGATACTATTAAGTACTTAATCTTTTCTTTGCTTTTTTTCTTCATTTTTCTACTCAGTTGCTAGATGTGCTGGAACAGTACTGCATGGCATCTGGGCTAGATTACCGAAGACTTGATGGAAATACAAAATCAGAAGATAGGATCAGAATTGTAAGAGAGTTCAACAGCATTCAGGAAATTAACATATGTCTTGTATCTACAATGTAAGAAAATTTAACTTGTAGTTTGCTTCAGTATATCTGTCTGGTGTTCAGTAAATTGGTTACTCTGCATTTTTCATTTGTGATTTTGTGAGGGATTACTTTTTGAGAAAGTAAGTGTAGACCTCCTGCTTTGATCTGAAGCTTCTTAAAGTACATGGACACCTTCTTCTTCCCCTCTTCCTGCGTCATGAGGATTTCTAAGATCAGAAAGAAGTGTGTCTTCCGGATCCTAAATTTTCAGGTTGTAGGACTGAGGAAACAGTTTTAAACACTATTAAAACATTATTATTATGTCATTATCTTCAAATGGCTTTTAATTTTATGTAGACAGATTCAGTTTCATGTACTAGTAGAACTAGCAAATGTGAACATGAAATGCCATATTGAACTGAAAAATTCTCTCACTGTTAATCACATTAATTGGCTAGCATGTCTATTTAAAATATTTCAGAAGAAGAAAGATCTTTGATTGTCTTTTTAAAATGTGTTTACCTGTCAGATTTGTTTATCAATTTATGATGCATAATGAATTATTTTGAAATTATTATCAGATTATTATGTTCAACTAAAGTTATTGTTACTACAATGACTATTTAATTGTTTTATTCAAGTTACTTCCATGTTTCATCTTGGATTAAGTTTTTTGCTGGGCAAGGGCAGAAAAGGAGCCAAGAGAAGCTTTGCTTCTTTTGCCTCCTAGCCAGAGGGAAAAACTCAGTGGAACTTCATGAAATATTGTTGAGTATACAGTCGCTGTAGTTATTTACTGGAAATGGGTATGTTGAAGTTAGGAGAATCTACACTACCGCTATTTATGTAGAAGTCAGACATCATCTTAAAGGCTATTGCAGGTAGATATTAGAGCAGTCTTCAAATACTCTGGTGATTGTGTATAGGGTTGTGAAGAGATTTGTGATACTGTTCATATACAATGGTTTGTAATCTCTGTCAGCTGTGGAGTCTGGCCATCAGCTTCTCTAAGACCTTTGTGAGTGCATACCCCTTGTCCCTGAAGGCAGAGGGAAATTTGAGAATCTGTAGCAGTACGAAGAACTAATTTTTGCTTCAGTCAGTATTGTAGTCATAGCCCTATTAGTTCTCTTTCATTAGTTGACATAAAAATAAAAATAAAGGTTAAGTAATCAGAGATGGACTTTCTCCTCTCTGTTTTGAGAGCTTGTGTATAGAGGCTAGTGAACTTTCTCTGCCTGCTGGTGGTGTTGGAGAAGTATCTTGATTCTGTTGTTCCTTGTTTTACTTAGCTTACAAAACAAATGAAAGGAACAAACTGTAATGGAATTACAGTCAATATAACTAGTGTTTTGTAAGCAAAACGAGGGGTGCAATTGTTTGCCTAGTTTATAACAAATAACAGGAAGTGATCTTTTTTCCTTGTTTGATACACAGTAATGTAAACATCTTTACATTTGTAATAGTTTGGTAATTAGAAAGTGATTTATCCTAGTTCTACTGTAAAAGAGATTAATGTCTCACTCAGATTTCAGGCATACATTCAGTAATAATATGCTTTAGAGCATATGTATGTATTCTATATTTTTCAGTACGTAGTACATTAATTATATATTCTATATATATATTCTATATTTTTCAGTACGAAGTACATTGGTTCATAGTCTTCTGTCTGCTTTCTTGCAAAGTTTCTGGCAGATTGTTCCATGTAGTCAGCTCGTGTGTTCTGAAAGTCTCATTGCTTAGAGAGCCAAATGTTGATTTTCACTGAAAATACTTGCACGGTCTTTTGGATGTGTAAATGCATTCTACAGAGGATGAATTCTCTGCGTAATAATCTTTAGACTGTTATTATGTTCACTGGCACAACTAACATGCAGCTTATAAAACATAAAGCATGATCAGAGAATTACAGTGCAGCAGTGATGATAATTTCATAATTTGTTAAATTTGCAGTGTCCCAGAGAGCTTTGAAAATCCTGATAATTGATTGGTGAAGTTTTTTGGGAAATGAGACCTTAGAAAAGAAAATAAAATAATTAAAGAATAAAAAATAAAAGTTTGTCCATCTTTAGATTTGACCTCAAGTCTTGCAATTAAATAAATTAATAAAATAAAAAATAAATAAAATTAATTGACCAAGTGTAGTCATATGACTGTCCCTAATGTTTTTATTGACAGCTGTGATTAATAAAGCTTTGTGGTTGTGGATAAATATGTTTTACAGGCATTGACAGAAAATGTAATTGATTTCATCAGAGCTTGTACATTTCATCAAACCATTAGATTATAAATTTCAGGTAGAGCACTAGGGAAAAATAGGTATACACCTGTTGGAACTTCTAAGTCTCAAGAAGTAATACATGTTTGGGAATACTTCAGTCCTGCACTGCTGTTGCTGGGAAAATACGTGATTATTTAGAAGAAGAGAAGAGGATTTTTAGGCATGCGTAGAAACATTAAAATAATTGCTGGAGTTGCTGTAACGTGACAGGAGAATGTCAAAGCTTTCAATTCCAGTGGTGCTGCTTAGCCAGAAGAAGGGAAACTGTATATGTCCAGTACTAAAGTCAGCACAGTTTTTTTCCCGTCTTAGAGTTCTGGAATAAATAAAAGCAGCAAGTATGCCTACTATTAAATCACTGTTTCTGGATTTTTCTGTGCTAATCTTTCTCTAGATTAATTCTGTCAGAATTAATTGTTAATAAAAATACTTTTCTGCTTCTTTTCTTTATATATAGAGAGAAGTGTCTAGAGAAATTTGTTGGTAGTTGTTTTTTTTCTCTTCCATTCTACCTGTAGCATTCTCTATTACTGTCCAGTAGTGGACTGCTGTTCATTACTTTTTACTTTTACAGGGCTTCATTTAGCTTTAATTCTTTCACAGCAATGTTTTGAACAGCTTTTAGTGTGCATAAGATAACGTTCAAAGAACTTTCAGGCACAAAGTCTCTCTGAAACAAATAGCATAGAAACTATAGAAAACCTAGCTTAGTAAACAGAATTACATAATCAAAGCTTTCATAGAACCTTTCCTAATGCAGTATTGTTCTGTACCTTTTGAGGTATTAAGTTATATAGTTTTAAGATGTTCTTCTCAAAACTGTTCTTTTTAGCAAAACTCTTTGTTTAAAATACATCATAGTAATTTGGCTGGACCAAACTGCAGTATTGACTAACAGCTAGTTAAAATGGAAGGTAAAATGGAAGATGTAACTTACAATGCATAAACTACTGCATTTGTTCTTTCTATAGGATATAGGAGTCATTCTTTAATGTTTTGAATTAACTGAATTTTTGGGTCATACCTAAAAACATTGAAAGGTAAAATTATTTTTGTTTTGTTAATTTTTATGGACAGTTGGTTTTACATCTTGACTTATATTTCAGTCCAACTGCAGGGCTGGTTTGGAAAGATGAGAGACTGAACTCTTACTTTTTTTCATTAAAAAGAAACAGACAAATTTCAAAAACACCATAATGTATTCTGAAAGAAAAACCCAACCTAAATATTGTTACTCAGTATTTCACAGTTTGAGAATGAGAATCCTCTCAGTGGAAACATCCATTAACACTGGTAGGTTTCCACATCCCCTCCCTCTCCAGATATAAGTAATCCAAAGCTACACCATACTTGGAAGGGAAAAACCACAACTACATTTACATTGACATGGATTCCTTGAAAACCAAAATGTGGTGAGGCTCCATAAGTTTTTTTCTGTCTCCATTCACTCTTATACCTAAAAAGTTTTATCTTTCTTGTCTGCTTCAAACAAGCAAAATTGAAAGTAATCTGTTAAACTAGGTGCTTGATAAATTAAATGGGATTGACTTTTTCAGTTTTGCAGTACCTCTTTCAGAAAAATAACAGACTTGGAATTAGTGATGCCTATGCCAGTGTGAATAATTGTTTTAATAGTTTACTTAGTAATAGTATTTAACATGTGCTTGTGAAGGAACTTCTGTCTTTTGTACAATAGTTGGTTGAGGCAATCAAAAAAAATTTCAGTAATTGCCTGCTTTGCAGCTGAATGAAAAGGGATATTTTCCTCACTTTTGCTCTTACCAAATCATTCATCTCTGCACATGCCAAACTCCAAGTAACTGAGCAGTTTTGTAGGGTTCAGCAGTTAGCTGCCTCAGGTTATATGGATATATGCTCTGGATATAGTTTCTTCTCTGGCTTGCAGATTTTACCTGAAAACACTCTACAGCTGTTGAGTGGTACAAGATAATGCAGGTGGTACCCCTGTGACACCTAACCTGCAGAGCAGACAAATTTCTGACTGTGACTTTTTTACTTTTAATGACTGATGTGAATGTTGCTTATATGCAGCTGTGTGGCTGACTGTATTTTTAATAGTGGAGTAACTTGCTGTACAAATAACACTTGTGTTAGTTGTTAATGCTTACAGGTATGACTTACCTGAGACTGTAACCACTTACAGTGGAAGATACATAGCATTATTGCCAAAAACTATGTACTGGGATTAAAGAAAGTAAAATTTCACCTGTAATTTTCCTGCTTCCATAATGTTTACTGGCATAAAACTGGTTATGAATTTCATTATAATATTTGGGACCTGTGTAAGACTTAATGGGAATGAAGTAGCAACAGGGATTTTTACTAAATAAGTTGATAGCAGTTGCTTATGACTCAACTACAGACTATTCATACTGTCTGTAATGATCTTGAGATTTACATGAGAAAACTACATTTTATGGCAGTGGTTATTTGAGTACTGGGTTATTTTAGTACAACAGTAATACAAAGCTGTACTGAACTGTTTTCAATATCTTTAAATGTGGTGGTTTTTTTTTTAAGTTGGGAAAGGGTAGGCAAATATGGATCTACTACAGAACAACCTGGTTGCAGGTTTTTTCTTACTGTCATATATTTCTGGTTTTTCATTTTTATGTTTTCAGGGCTGGTGGACTAGGTCTTAATTTTGTTGGTGCCAATGTTGTTATACTGTTTGATCCTACATGGAATCCAGCAAATGATCTTCAAGCAATTGACAGGTACACTCTCAAAATACAGAACTTGATCCGTGTTGCATTCTTCCATTCATTCTGTAATCTGATTGTCCAACTAAAACTTTTCCTCAAGTAAGAATATTTTACATTGTCTGATTCATCCACAGTAGGAAAAGTTCAACTACAGTAGATTTTAGCTTTGATGTGATTATTTTTAACCCTAAATTTTGCAATTTATTTTCCTTTATTTCTGTTTTGCGGCAGTGGGCCAAACAAAAACTCAACAAAAACCTCCTTGTGTATACTATAACTTATTGGATCTCTAGATATGTGTGTGTAGATGACTTTTTTCTTGTGTTTTTCATGAAGAATACATTGTAGTTGACCCTAGTTCAAATGATGTTTTGAATTCCAAAACCCTAAATGACAGGGATGCTTTATGTTCTCTTCTGCTTTACCATTGTAGAGATTACTGTCTTTTTAGCACTCACATCTATCTCTGATACTGTGATGTTGGAATATTTCCAGTAATACAGATTTTTCTTTCAAGGCTTTTTGACTGTAGGTTGTTTCCCTAGGAATCCAAGGCAGACCTTTAAGTAACTGAAGTAAAGAATATTAAAAACCAATAAAGAATATTAAAAACATATAAAAGAATATTAAAAATTCAGTAGATTCATATATTTTCATGAGCAGAGGTACACTCGTTTCTGTTATCTCATGCAATTACGTAATCGTGTTTTAAGTGTCTTTCTGTTTTCTAGGATGTGCGTATGTGCACCTAGAGAAATATATCAGAAACATGTATTGAAGACTATCTTTAAGGAATCTTTATAAGATCAAATTACTATGAATTGTTTTAACTTTCTGTGAATTTTGTGGATTATAGTCTATTAGAGGTCTTACAATTTACCATGTGAATAGAACACTACCAGTTCATTAGCTGTTTTTATTATGTTGTAAAGTGATCTATAAAGTTAAGAAAGAACAGACTGCTCCAAATAACCCATGAGTTAATTCCTGCATAATTGAAATAGGACAATACTTGAAGCAAAACTAGGAGGAAACACAGAGGGGAAAAAAACAAACCTAAAATAAATAGAGTGGATGTGTTTTCTTGAGAGGTGGGAAACAGTTCTTGTGATATAAAATGAGGAAAAATCTTTTTAAACTGGATAGGCCTGGGAAGAAATATGAAATAGTAAAGGAAAATGAAATGAATTACTGAGGAAAATTCAGAAAAGTAAGGAAAATAACCCAATCAGCATATGTGTGATTTAGAATAGTCCTGTTTTATTAGTATGCTTTTATAAATTTAGTTTATTTATTATTACTACCCGTAAGGGCTGTCATATCTTAAAATGTTTTTAATGTGCCATGTCGTTGCAGAGCTTATAGAATTGGCCAACACAGAGCTGTTAAAGTGTTTAGATTGATATCCTTGGGAACTGTGGAAGAGATGATGTACTTGCGACAAGTTTACAAACAGGTAAAGCTCATAAACTGTTTAAATGGGGAGCTCTTCCTAGCAGTTTCAGGACTGAAAGCTCGTTTTTTTTCAGGGACTGAAAGCTAATCTGGCTTACAGTAAAATTGTAGTTTACCTTGTGTTTATGGTGTACGATGTTACCTTAATTTACTAAGCAAAGGTTCATCATTTAGCAGTTGTTAAAGAATGTAACAGAATTATATTTGTATTCAGGTTTTTCTGTAACTATTGACAATTTAATTATGCAGCGTACATTATTCAGGTTATACAGAGAACTGTTTTTTATTTGAAGACTTGTAAAGTACAGCTGTGATGGTTGTAGTTAGTATCTGCAGCAGTCTGATTCAGGCAGCTTTTTCTCATGAAAGTCTGTAGAAAGTAAAGCAGAAATCTTGCTGATGCTATAGAAGAAAAGCAAGAAGCATGGCCACTTTCCTGATTCCATAAATTTGTGTGTAAGAGGAGAGGGAAACACTGTTGGTTCTGTTACGGAGAAGTGATGCTGCTTGCTGGAACACTCGGCCTGGATCACTTGCACTTTCTAGATTTTTTGGTTTGCACTGGTAGGCTTTGTCCTTGTTACAGCCATAACAGGTCTAATTTTTGCAGTAGCCAGAAGGGGGCATCGCCAGGGCCTGAAAGTTATTCCTTGCCACCTCCCATCAGTTTTTTGAAAATTGGGGAAGTGGTCTCCTCTGGGTTTGTGTAGCATGGTGGAGGGAGAGGTTGGGTGTTATTGGGGGTTTCCAAGTGATGAGCAACTGGGTACAAATTGTTCACATCTCTTGCACACTCTGTTATTCATATTGTTGCTGTTATTGTTAGTTTCTTGCTTCATTATTGTTTCAGATAAATTGTTCTTCTCGCAACCCCTGATCTTCACCCTGAGTCTCCAATTACCCTGTTCAGCTGCAGGGGGAGGGGAAATTTCTAAATTGAGAAATATAATTTCTAAACCATGACAGACTTAAGTATTTAAGAGCAGGGAAAGAAGAGTGTGGGATTTGAAGAACACATAATCTAGGAACTGTTTCTTGATGAGATCAGAATTAAAACAAAAAATAAGCAAATCCAAACACGATCAGCAAAGAACAGGCTACAGAATAGTAAGAAATTAGAAGAAGTATGAACAAGTTTCTCTCAAGAGAAGTTGCAATTTAAGAAGTAAGATGATGGATTTTTTCCAGTTCTGACATTACAGGCATGTAAAATTGGAGAAAGGAAGAAAACAATTGGGATACAGTTGTCCTGAAGAATGCATTGCATAGAAAAGATAAAAGTAGGTCATCTCAGTGGGAGAATGATACTATGTATTGAAGAAAACTTCATTAGACTTGAGGAATTAACCTAAAATTTGAAATTTTGTGCATGAAATGAAAAACTGTCAGTGACAAGCACTTGCAGTTGGGTTGTTTACAAGGAGGAAGTTGGAGGCTGAAAGAGTGGAAAATGCAACAGTAAAGAGATTGTCATTAGATTCCTCTGAATCTATCTGAATAAGTAACAAATTAAAATAAGGTTCTAAGATCATATGATTTCATAGAGAAATAGTCATAAAAGGAATTTATGCTCAGGAGGACCAAATCTTGAGCTGCTGTTAAATAATGTGTATGGTTTATATTAAAATGCTACTTCTGGAATTGTGACAGTGACTTTTATCTCACTTAAAGGCAGTGTTTTGTAAAAGCCAAAAAGCCGTTAGAGTTCTGTTTATTTTTGACAAAATGGTCTGAATAAGAAAGAGGAAATTTACAGAAAAAGAAGTAGGTGAGGGGCTGAACAGGTAACTGGGAAATTTTCAGAGATTCTGTATTAGAAGCTCAGAATGAGACCTTTTAGTAGTTGAAGTAATAACCTAGAAAGGCATGTTAAATATAACGCATTTACTAAAACAATTTTGAGGGATAGTGGTCTAAAATCATGGAAGCTAATAGTTTAGTTCTTTAATACATCATGAGGATAAACTGTACTGCTCTATGACATTAGTAAGGTTTAAAAGAGTGTTTATTGCAAAAAGCAGCTCTAAACTTTATTGTTTACATGCACATTCATGGAAAAGCTTATAGAAGATGCTGTTCTCAAAAGTATTTGTGCAAAGAACTTTTGAGAATTCCTTTAGTCAGCAAGTATCAATAGAATTCTCAGTCTCAGGCTAACAAAATGATCAAAAAAAGATTAAAATCAACTATATTCACTGAAACCGTAAAGAAGGGAAACCTGCTTTGCAGGCATCTTTGAAGCTGGTGATCTCATAGAAAAAGAAGACCTGGATATTGTCTGTTTGGATTTCCAAAAAGCATGTTTACGTCTTGAAAGGACGTATAGATCTTTTCCCCGCCTTTTTGTCCTCCCTTTTTCCCCCCCTTTTTCTCCTCCCTCTTCCCCCCCTTTTTCCCCCCCTTTCCCCCCTTTTCCCCCCCTTTCCCCCCTTTTTCCCACCCTTCTCCCCCCTTTTTTCTTCTTTTGTTTTTTCTTCCCTTTTTCTTCTTTTGTTTTTTCTTCTGCTTTCTTTTTCATTTATTTTTTTCTTCTTTTGTATTTTTCTTCTTTCTTTTTTTCAAATTGATTTGTATTTTTTAACTTGAATAAGTAGCAATAAACAGAGTAATTATATGTGTGAGGGTTGGGGTTTTTTTGGCTATACTTGGATTGCTTTCCCTTAGCAAGTGAATATACAGTGCAAAGGAAGGTGAAAAAAATACTGTTTAGTATAGTGGCAACTGAGCTGTCAAGACATAGAGGAGTGACAGTAATATGTATAGTAGGTGTCTGATAATAGGCAACAGTGCAGTAAAAGACTTCAAATAGTTTATTCTTTTTTAATTCAGTAAAGCCAAGCAGGTTCGTATTATACCACAGTCTATTATACCAACATCTGCCAGAGAAATTAAAACAAAGTATCCTCTCTTAGGAATTTCTGCTTGTTCCAGCTAAAGCTGTGTATATAATGTGGGTGCCAGGAAATGCTGACGTGTTGTTGTAGCAAACACTTCTGAAATCTCTTGTGTTGTTCTGTTTTAGCAACTTCACTGTGCCGTGATTGGAACTGAAAACGCCAGGCGGTATTTCGAGGCAGTGCAAGGATCAAAGGAACATCAAGGAGAGCTTTTTGGGATTCATAACCTTTTCAAACTTAGGACTCATGGGTCTTGTCTTACCAAAGACATACTGGAGGTGTGAAGTACTACCCTTTTACTTCTGGATATTAGTTTTACTTTTTTCCTTTCTTCATGAGACTTTCTGGTCATCATTTTGAATGGAAACACTGGTGAAATGGTGAATGGTGAAACTTCATCATATCTTGTCTGTGTGCAATGACTTGAATGAAATAGGCATGCTAATTTCTCATTTTGGTACACACCAGATAAATTTCCCTAAATCCAAGAAAGGAAAAAGCTTGGATTATAGTTTTCATAAATTTCCTAGTATACGTATTTTTTGTGTAAAAACTGTGTAACTTAGCTTTTGATATTGTCGTGTAGCTTTGTGCACAGATACCGTTTATTCATCAGTTACTCAGACTGATCCTTTAAGCCAGAATTCTTATCATAAATATATTTTTATGATCACATTAATCACTTTGGAGTACTTTTGGGGATGTCAATAACTTTAAAAAATGCTTGCTGCAGGTAGCTTACATCTTCAAATTTACTGCAGCTTTATTCCATGTTTCTTTTTCTTTCCATCCATTTGTTTTGGTATTTTTCCTCTGCTGTGAATTTAGTCTGGACCTTGCTTATTTTGCTTTTGATACTTGCACTTCTGAAAAAAGAAGGAAACGTCTTTTTCCTGTGCTTGTCTTTGTATGTAATAAAAATTATATCTGTTTATGTTAAAATATTTGATTGTTTTAGCGGGAAGGACGGGTAGAAGCAGGAGTCATGACAGCGACAACATGGCTGAAGGAAGAGAATCATTCATGCAGCTCAGAACAGGTGAGATTTCTTTGTGGACAGTAGACCAGAGCATGACAGGCTTCTAGTTCCCAATACTGCAGTGGCAAATGTGGGCAATAGGTCATTAGGCTGATAATACTTTTACCCTGTTAACAAGATTTTGTTTGGGGAATTGTGGAAAAGAGCACAGTTGGTTTAGATGGTTGAAAGCTTCAGGTTTTGTGGAACTGTAAAAGGGCTGTTTAGTAGTTGTAGTCAGACAATTAGAGAGTTATTCCCACCAACCCAATGATCCGTTCAATACTTTTTTATTTGTAGTTATCTAATTTTTTTTTCTGGAATAAATCTTATTTTTCAGGTTTTTTTCCAGCAAAGGTTAGTTTTAACAGGAGCATTGAATTTGTGGGAATGTTTTTGACTGAGTGCCATGTTCAGGTATTTAAAGTAAAGTTATCATTAGATTAGATTGCACTGAATGATATTCTGTGAGTAAATGTCAGTATTTAATGTGTGCCCTTATATTGATCTCAGTCTCATATTGATAATACATAACTGGATAGTCATGATCTCACATATGATTTGCTGACAAACAGCAACTTTTAAAGCAAATGTTAAATGCTTTTTTGATAAGCAGAATTATATCAGGATTAACACTAATTTTAAAATGGCTCTTTGAATACAGCGTTTTGGAATTAACTGTTCTGACTTCCATTTCCATGCTGTTATAATTCTTAGTTCAGTATTATGCAGTTTCAGAGCTGTGTTATGGACTTAAGTTAATCTTAAAAATGTTTAAAAACTGCCTGGGCATATTTTTATTTAATTAGAGTAGGCCTTGATGAATTTTAGAGGGGAATGTTAGTCCCCACATGCAAGGAAGTTAACCACTGCACTGAGATTTATTTTTGTTATGAATGTCATTACACACAATATTAAGGTCTGAATCATGAAGTCACCTTCCAAACTACCCTTGAAAGATGAAAAGTAGCAATGAGATCAGTACAAACTTGAAAAATACAGATGTGAATTGGGAAGGCATACATTGTTTTAGCAGTGTGCAGCATGTATTGTCTCAAGTACATAATACTGTTGGTTATTTTCAGTGTTGTTATGCTAAAAATATTCCGCTGGAGACTTCCATAATTTGTCATTATGAATTATTTTGCATTTTGTAATATTATTTTGTGTATTTTTTGCTTGAGTAACAGTGAAAATCCACTTTTTTTTCACTGCTTTGGAATTGGGCATGTTATGCATACTATTCATGTTGAATAACTTGTATGTTTTTTTAAGTATGAACAACCAGACTGTCAAGAAGATGGAGATCCCCAAACCATTCAAGCACAATTAAAAAGAGAAGAAACTGACTTTTGGGATGATTTCAGTGATGATGATATTCTGGAGCGTTCTGTGAAAAAATGTGTTGGAAGGAAGTCATACAAAGAAAATAATTTTATGGCAAAAAAAGGACAGCTTTCCTTAATGCAGTGTGGATTCTCCAAGTTGTTGCAGAGAGAAATTGAAACTACCAAAGAAAGGGATGATCATTACAACTCTCATCATTCAAGTTCTGATAATCACAGTATAAGAAAAAATGTAAAAAGCAAGCATGGTGGTTTTCAGAAATGTCAAACCAGTGTGCCTATTTTGGAGCATGAGAAAGCTGTTCTGTCTCCAAATGGAACTGATAAACAAGATATGTGTAGTACAGACTGTCTTTGTTTATCACACTCTGAGGAGGAAAGGGACAGAAAAAATGAGGATCAAGGCATTTCGAAACAATGTGATACAGTCATGGAAACTGAAAGTAGTTCTGAAGCCGATGATGATGTCATCTTTCCTACCCAAGTTCAAGGATGCCAGCAACCAGTGCTTACTGGAGAAGTTGAAATACATCACTCAATATCTGAAAATTGTGAAGAATTAGCAAAAGAAAAAGCTGGATTTGTATTTAAGGGAAACAGTAGACAATTTGGATTCCACAGTACTGAGTCAAATTTCAGCAATGCCTTGTCTTTTGAAGATGCCAAGAATGACATAGATTTGAAAGGAGCAAGCGACATAAGTGATGAGTCTGATGATATTGAACTTTCACATAATTCTGAGTCAAGAAATCTAGGAACTTTGAGTTTTCCAAAGTGGAAGGAAGGATGTGCCCTTAACAATGAACTAGATGATGTCTCCAATGCCCTTCTACAAGCAAAGAATCCCCATAGTAAAGGAAAGGAAAGTGGTTCTCAGAATATAGATGAATTCTCATCCTCTGAAGATAACTTTCCAGTTGAGAAAATTCATGCCAGGAAGAAAAGCTATAGGTGTAAACAAAAGAGAGGCAGAGTTCAGTTTGGGTCTAAAATGCTGTGTCCTATTCAGGATACCTCTGTTGCACAAATGAAGTCTAGCAATTATGCTGTGCATAGAACTTACGCAAGTAAAACTGAATTTGAGCATCAGGAGAAAAAAATTGAATCAATGGACAAATATTTAGGTAACTATTAAGTTAATTTGTTTGATTTTATTTCAACTAAAGTGATAACATATGTCTAATTTACCACTGTCAGCAGGTTTTAACTTCTTCTGGCTATACATGTTTTTCTGTTACAAGATGTAGTAAATGCTCTGCTAAGTTACTATTTAGTAATATCTTTCTGTATCTTTCCCTTTTTAAGTCTTACTTTTCTGTCTTACAGGGTGATTGCTTTGTAATTCTTGGTTAAACTCTTACCATCTCTTGAAATATGCTGAGATTGAACATTTATTAAGAATTCACAAACTAAATATTTGAACTGCAAATTAACAGTCTTTACAGGGCTAAATTAAATAAAATGTACAGGAAAAAAGAAGAGTTGTGTGGCATTTTTAAACACCATGTGGATGACTTGATTCCTAAAGTCTTAATTTTAGCTACTGATGTTGCAGCAGTTAAGCCCTAGATGCTTTGGAATGCCTTTGTCCATCTGAAAATAACCACACTGAAACTGTAGTATTAAACTATCTAGATAAAACCAGATAAGTCTAATGATTGTTTTAAATTTTACAGAACTGAGAAACTTGGTGCTGAGTGAAATCATCATGAATTTTACATCTTTAATGTAATTTTTTTTTCAATTACAGTATCCTTCAGTGCAAATGTGTACCTTGAGAGTTTTGGAATAATCAACATCTTTGTATTTTTCTCATAATGTATCAGATGGTGTTCAAGAAGTGGCATATATTCATTCAAATCAGAATGTGGTTGGATCCAGCAAGGCTGAAAATCACTTGAGCCGGTGGGCAGTGCGAGATGTATTTGAGTTGAAGCAGTTTTCCCAGCTCCCTGCTAATGTAGCTGTCTGTAGTGCCAAGGTAAAGAGATATTTTTGGAAATGTCATTTTAATTGTTTTATCCTCATTTTTCATCTTAAGAGCTCTAAAAATTTGCTTTTCTCTTGCTGGCCACCATGAATGATCAAAGACACAGAGGATGGGGCAAAGAGAATGCTCAGTTGGAAGTCTCATAAATGACTTTGTTTTTTTGGGGTGGCTTTTACATTAGCAAGCTTTGAAAGAGTTGTGAATTAAACAGCACAGCACCCACTGTGGGATTTTTCTGTGAGAGAAATGGTAAGATTAAAGATTGGGTTTTTGAAATCAGATTCTGTGCCATGTTTTTCTGATTTGAGCCATGAAAAATCTTCAGTTTGTCCTGGATCCAGTTAACAAAAATCAGTTGCCACAGTACATTCTGGATGGAACCCCTGTAGCATAGAAATCTGAACCTAAATCAGTTTGCAGAGTCTCTTGGGGAGGTGAACATAAGCAATTGCTATAGTTGAGTCAAACTGTCTATGTTTAATGTCTTAAACATAGAACGAGAGTTTACTGGGAGTTCTTATTTGCAGCAACAAAAACATTTAATCCTTTTTGTTGGTCCTGTAGCATGTTTAATTGCATTTGGAATACACATAAATCTGGAATAAATTCAGGTACAGCTTCCAGATTTTTGTTCTTATTACACAGTGGTTTTAATCTGCTCTGATTATGTGTACTTGGTTGCTTGTTTAGTAATAAACATTTGCAGTTTCCTAGACTGATTTTTAAGATAAACCACAAGCACAGAATAAGTAATTGATGAATGTACAGCTTAGTCTTTACAGGCATGTTAGCTGTCATTACAGAAATTGTAGACATACGATTGTTGTTCTGGGGTGTTGCTGCAGTGGCTAGAAGAGTTTCTTCCAGTGCTGTAGTTGCACTGTATTTAATTAAACATTAGCAGAGTTGCCAAGAATTTTTATACTGGGAAGATCAAAACAGGCAAACCAGTAAAAGTAAGGCCTTTTCAATTGTAACCCGTTTGATTAGAATGTCCTTCATTAGCAGAAAAGTTAGTCAAAAATACTCAAGAGTACTGTAAGAAGGTACTTATTAATTGGCAATGGCTGACAACATTATTAAAATGAAAGAAAAATGAAAGAAAACTTTGAAGAGAGTATTTTGACTAAATGTTTGGTGATCCATCTCTGTTCAAAATTAGTTTGTGTTGTTCATGTAACTTAGAGCTTATTATGTAGAGTTATGTGACTGCAAGTTCTGCAGATTAACTTCTCTTGATTAACTTGTCAGTCAGTTTTTTAAGGTATGCACTTTTCACACAGAAGCAACAATATTATCACTTCTCTTGGAAAGTTAAGTAGGAAGAAAAACATCAAAAATTATGGAGAAAGCTGCCTCTTTTTTCACTTCCTGTTACTCATTTCTGGAAAGGCACTAATGTGGAAATACAGTCTAAATGAGGGCGGGCCTGTTCTTAAATGTGGAATTTTGAGGTTTTTGTGCTCTGCTTAAAGAGAGAGCTTTCTAGACAACTTTGAAAGGTTCTCTACTCAGAATTTTACTGCTACTGTTTTTCTTTCTTCATTACTTTGTATATTTGTAGAGGGCATTTTGTGGAAAAACGTGGTCACTGTTGTGCTTCTGGCCACCAGGCTTTGCTGGTCATTTTTAACTTATTTGCCATCAAATTAAGTTAGGACATTCTCTGTCTGATCATTTAGTTGTTTTATCGTAAACAATGCTACTTAAAACACCATGTTTTTCTGTAGATTAAAGTAGCGTCATGTGTAATATTAAAAATATAGCTGAGTCATTTAAATTTCCATCATTGTTTTAAGTAAGTGAAATTACAGTTTTGAATGTTGGAATGTAAATTGGGAACTGACAGTTATTGAATGAAAAGCAAGATTTTGTCAAAAATCTTGAAATTTCCTACTGATATAGATTTCAAGTGTCATTGGTCTAATAGTTTCTCAGAAACTTGTGTAGCTTTCTGTTGGCTGTGGGTATCAGTGATACTAGATTCTTGCTTTTTTTACAGTGTATTTAGGTTGAAGCTTTATGTGATAGCGTCATAAGGGCACCTGAATAATATTTATGCTTTGATATTTGTGTCTCTTCTTAAGCACAGTTAATTGAATTGTTAAATTTCTAAGTAGAAGCAATCAAGAAAGGTTATTTTCATTTCACAGACAGGTCTGCTAAGGACCAAAAAGTATGATGTCCTTTCTGCTGTTCTCTCATGGTCCACCCCTCAGGAATCCCCAGCTAGCTCTTGAGAGAGAGGTGTGCAATAGAGTCTTTAAGAGCCACAAGCGGTGAGGCTACGGCAGAGGACCGGCGAAAGATTTGCGCAGGACTTGTGTGGTGATGATTCCAGTGAACTTTATTAACCGAAGGCAGTCAGCCAACACAAGCCCAGAACAAAGGCCTGCAAGGCCTTTTAAACGTGGGTGGTACAGTTACATGGATACATTGCTGAACCAATAGGAGAATCCCAAGGGAGGAGTGAGGGAATACATGACAAAGAGGGCTAATCCGGGCATTACAGAGGTGTGGTCAGGGTTCATTAACCTATACGGAACTGAACTGGGGAGAAATTTCTGGAACTTTGGGACGGGTCTGAGGTGATGGACAGGGAGTGGGAGTGGGGCAAAGTAACAACTTGGGCTGATGGACGCTGGGACAAAACCATTAATAGGGGTCAGGGGGATAAACCAGGGATGAACAGGATACCACACTGTTCATTTTTGCCTATGCCGCCTCTGTCTTCCTGCTTTACAATTTCACTCAGTAAGCAGTCTGTAATAATACATTTCTGACTTATTAAATTTTAAATACATTTTTTGAGCAATGACCTAAATCTCTGTGAAAGGGATTCAAGAATTTTGAAAAACTAGAAGTATTCTGTTGAATTGGATGAGTTGTAAATTGAGAAGTACAAATTCCTATAAATCTTGGCCATAGACTGACATTTTTGTTTCATGCTTACATAGAAATCCGGAATCACAGGGATAATAAGCAGTATAATAAGCAATTAATAAATAAAACACCTTGTAAGAACATTGACATGTTGATTTCTTGTTATTGACTAGCCATTGAATAGCCAACATTTTGGGTTCAGTACTTCTCTTGAACTTTTAGAACCTAGGTTAAGGTCTTTAATTTCAGTAGCCAATTTATGTAATTTATGTAAGTATGAGTAACAGAAAAACAAGGTGCTGGAAAGCATTATAAAACAATGTTTGCTTCCTAGTTGTATACCTATAGTAGCTAGAAGTATAAATTAAGTTTATTAGTGTTGCATTTATTGTTGAATCATGGAGACTAATGTAGTTGCTTAAGTTGTAGTAACTGCTTAGAGATGGAACAGGCTGCAAAACCTGTGAGATTTCTACTTTGAAAGTGAGAGAGGTTCCATGGGAAGGAGATCCTTGAGAGCCAAAGTAGAAGGGATGGGGGGCAGCAAGTCTTGTTCCTCAAAAGGTGGCTGAAGGTATGTAGAACATCCTAAGAACATGAGTAACTAACAAGCTTGTATTTAAATTGGTTATTAAAAAAGTGTAAGACTTGAACACCTTTTCTAACCTCAAGTTTCACTTTGGTGATTCTTTCAGTTTAGATCTGCACACTTGGCACTAGTATAATTCTCAGTCAAGTCTCTCTTAACCTTCTAAACTGTAGGCTTCAATCAAGTTTATTTTTTTATCCAGTAATAAGTATTCAGTCTTTTACCTGGCCTAGTATTCGCATATCCTAGCTACCTTTTGTCTGAACAGGTAGAACTTCTTATTTTAATCTGCTGTTGCCCTGTACCTTTAAAACTTTAAGGAAAGAAAATTTTGATTCTTTTTATGAGAAATAGATCTCACTACTATTTCTTTTTTCTTACTTGCTTTGTTCTCCAGATTCTGTAACAGTCTTGGATTCAAGACTACAGAGCCCTTTACTCTTCTTTCCCCAGAGCTAATGAGGATTGTAGTCATATTGTATGTGGTATATACATACAATATATGTATACATGGTTTTAAAAGGAATTCTGCTAACTGACTAGTGTAGCTAGAATGTTCACATTTATTGTACTGAGTGCTTGTTTAGCCTGTATTTCTATAAGTACTGTACGACTCTGGAAAACAGAGTTTGGTAACAGCAACCAGAATATAAAGTATGCCATCAAGAAACACAAACAAGGCATCACAACTCTCTCACAACTTAGCAGCTGTGAAAGGTGAGATAAAATCCAGAAATAATAAATCTAACAGTATAAACTATGCATTAATTGTACAAGCAAGAGAATAAACTATAATTTGATTGTATATGATTAGTCAAAATAAATCCTGTCCAGTACCTGAATTAAAGAAAGTTTGTGTATGACAGTAGTATTAGCAAACATATGTGGAATGGAATTTTATCACATGATCCCGAAGAAAGGAAAATAAATTGTGGAACATGTTCCTTCTATCACAAAGGTCCATGGGTTTGCATAAAAATAGAAGAAGATGCTCTAGCTGTTGGGTGAGCTGAAGGTTCTTAGTGAAGAAAGACATTGTCAAGTTATTACAGAGTGGGTTTTCATAAATAGTTAACTACAGCAATGGAGATTCATTTGTCGTTTATTTTGCAAGTATGATGAAGGAAGTACTTAAAAGACTAGGATTAACTGGGTTTTTTTGAGAGATGTAGTGTGAGATCTCTTAAATGTAAAATGGTTAGAATTGGAGTTACAATAAAAATAGTGTAATACCAATAGTTTCTGTATTGAATGTAATTATCATTTGTATGAAGATTATCTGTATTCTGACCATGGCCCATGACTGTCAGTATTGGATTGCTGTAGATTTTGAGGAGAAAATACCTAAGAACTATAGAATATGACCATCAAAATTCATCTAGTTCAAACTCTTTGCAATTGGCAGGGACAGCATAAACTAGATATGGTTGATTAGAGCCATATCCAACCTGACCTTGAATGTTTCCAGGGATGGGGCATTTTGGTGAGTTGACCCTGACTGTGTGCTAGGTGCCCACTTAGTGCGCTCTATCACTCCTTTTCCCACTGGCATAGGGGAGAGAATAAGATGGAGAACGACCAGCAGGATAAGATGAAATAGTTTTATTACAGCAAAAGAAAGAAACAAGCGAAGATCTGCATGCGCAAGAGCTAGAGAGGATAAAGGTCAGTCTCTGCTTCCCATCAGCAGTGATGTTTGAACACTTCCTGGGAAGTTGGGCTCCAGAAGGCGAACATTGAAAACTCACAAATGCCACCCGCCTTGCTCCTCTCTCTCTCTTAGCTTATAGATCTGAGCTGATGTCATACAGTGTGGAATATCCCTTTGGCTAGTTTGGGTCAACTGGCCTGGTTGTGTCCCCTCCCAGGACCTTGCCCACTCCCATCACCTTTGTTGGGGGAAGGAATGTCAGAGGGACAGCACTGCTCAGCAGTAGCCAAAACACTGGTCTGTTATCAACAGATAGGAAAGGTGTTCCATCCCTCCAGTCATTTTTGTGGCCTTCCTCTGAACTAAGAGCAGAGAGACAGAATCACCTGCCTTGAGCTGTGGCCAGACTTCTTTTGATGCAGCACAGAACAGTATGACAATCTTCCTTCAAAGAGTTGATATTTCAGAGAGTACTTTTTTGCGGTTGGAACTGATGTGTTAATACTTGGAGGTGCTTAGAGTCTTGGTAATCAAAACAAAGCTAGGGATTTCTGTTCCATGGAGAAGTGTGGCAGATGGCTGTTTCTGAAGAAACTTTGGAGGTACAGATTACAGTGTATAACAAGTTAATAGTACATCTCATCTTCCTATGTAATTATAAACTTTGCTTGCATGTCCTAGAACTTAAGTGTCACAGAAAGTAGTCAGGTGTGTCTGTGTGCAGTTTGAGATCTCATGCCACTCATAATCTTTGCTAATCAGTCATGGGTGTTAAAGCATGAGTTTCATTTCTATTTCTGATGCCATGATGCAGGGAGAATCACACAAGGCTATAGTAAACACCTTGAGGCAGAAAATGCATGTCATTCAGTGTGGCATATAGCTACTCCAGTAAAAATTACTGAGAGCTATTATATGATAAAAAAACACACTTGATGTGCTGCTTCACTGAAGATTATTCATAGGAAGAGTTTTCTAGTCTACTATATACAAGTGGGAGGGAGGAAGATTATATTGCAAGTTAATCTACTGGAATAAATAACTTGATTTTTCCAGGATTTTTTTTGTTGGGTTTAGCCTGATTTGATGACACTGAGCAATCTGTGTTCTGCACTTGAGTTGAAATTCAAGTCTTGTGCAAATAGACTTTTTAAACATTGTGTATTCATTTAACAAATGGAAGATTGCTATCTCTGTTATCACATCACTATATGTTAAGAACATAGATGAAAACCAAAAAGAACTGTCTTGTGTAACCACAGAAAGAATCATATGGAAAACAAAAGCTTCTTAAAGCAAACATGTGAAATTAACATGGTGGACTTTCAAAGCCAGACTGTAATTTTCAGAGCAGACCTACATTTACTTCAGCCTTTCAGAGAGGAAAAAAAGTCTTGAGTAATTCATGTGATATTGTGCTCAAATTATTCAGATTAATTATTATTAATTGTGGGGAAAGAATGGAAGTGTTAACAAACTCTGTAAGGCCTTAGTCATCTACTAAGTATTTTTAGAGGTTTTGATTTTTGTGGTCTTTTTTTTCCTGGTGGACTCCTGGTTCCAAATCAACCTGATTTTCCGTGCCGAAGCTTTTTACTTCCTTATGTTTTTTGGTAACTTACACTGAAACTTTAATTTGTGGAACTGTTCCTTAGCTACCATAAGAAGGAGAAACCTCCCAGAGGCAAGATTTAAATATCTTCTTCTAATGATTCTAGTCTATTCTGAATTAAATGACTGCATTTCTTGAAGAATTTCCTGATTAATTTCTGTTTTAATTGGGAAAAACAGCTTATGTTAAATGTTTTGCACAGTATGGAAGTCTGGAATAGCCTTTCTTTAGTTCTTATACAGCTGCATTTATGTAGTATTTCTTCAATAGGAGTCCAGGGTGTGGAGGAGCGTGCTGTGTGAGTATGGGGAAATCTTTGCAGAAGGCTTGGAGGTTTCACAAAAAAGACAGAAGATGGGAACAGGACATACTAAGTAATTTGAAAAACTGATGATGTCCCACTTTACAGTGAGTTTGTACTTCTTAATATCTGGAAAAGTATTAGTCACAGGAACTTGTACTATACCTGTTTAATATGTGATTTTTTTTTTTCTGTCAACTGCATGTTTTCAACTTCAGTTTACTTAAAGTTTTACTGAAAAGAAATGTACAAAGACAGCCATTCAATTGAGGATTAATTACTATGGCAACAGAAATGTGGTGACTGAAAAGGGGGAGGATGTATTCTCCCCTCAGCTTCCTGCCAGCTGTCATATTCAACCTCTGTGGCATGAATTCAGGCCAAAATATAGACTGTGACCAGCTCTAAGAAACTTTATCTGTATTTTTATAAATTTGTACAAGAATTGCACTATAAAGGACGGCTTAATCCCCTGAATTGGATGACAGACATTTGGCACTATTGCCAGTGTTTGACAGAGAAATAACGAGATGCTTTGTAGTAAAACCTGGATTAATGGTAAACCCCTCTTTATGTTATTGCAATGTGGTGTAAATGAGAAAACTAAGCATGCTGTCAGCCTAGGAAAAAACATACCCTTTGTATCTCCAATGCAGATTTAAGTACTGTTGAGAATACTGTAAATACAAAAGTTGTGTCATTAAGAACTCTGCTTTATCTTATTTGTATTACGTTGACATTTTGTAGATTATTTAAACAAAGACTTTCTATCAATCGTAGGAACTCTGATTGCAGTGTGTTTGCACAGCTTTTAGATTCAACAAGTTTAGATAGTTGTTTACAAAGAGTAGGCTTTTGGAAGATAACATGCCTTTGTCCTTGCTCTTCTAGGATGGGGAAATACTCAGCTTTAAAGTAATTGTTCCCAAATGATTGGCCTGTAATGCTGCTTCATTGAGTTTACTGGTTCAGTTTGCAGTGGAGTTAACCATTCCATTATTCTGCTTTTGGTTGTGTTTTTATAATGTAGTGAGTTAATATGTGGGATTCTTTGAAGCTTGTAGTGGAGTTTTCATTATGAGGTATGTGCATGGCCTTTAGTTTTGCTACTCTTTGATGGAAAGATGAGAGGGTGAAAGAAGATGGGTGCAAGTCCAAGCTTCTGCTTGAACAAGCTTAAGCTTTGAATTCTGAGACAGACTATCTCCTCTCCTTTTCATCAGTAGTAATAACTCTGTGGATTCAAGGTCAGCTTTTTGGTGAAAGACAGTGATATGTCTTACAGGAGTTACTTCATGTAATGGTTCAAAAATTTAAGATTGCTCCTAATGAAAAATTCTTGCTCTGTTACTTGATTAGAAGAAGCAGACTCAGGAGTAAATGTGAAATAGAGAGGATGCAATCTGTTCTCAGTAATTATAGTTAGACAATTCTCCAGTGCCAAGCAAAAGATTGAAGTTTATGGAGGGTCCTTGTTTCCGTTTGTTTATAATAGTAAAGTTACATGCGACATACATGGGGAAACGACTATATATTACTCTAAAATCTGTGTAATTTTATCAGCTTTAATTTTACTGTTCTCTTGGTGTTCACAAATATTTTGGAGGAGTAATTTGGATTCATAATAAATCACAGAATCACTAGGTTGGAAGAGACCTTCAAAATCACCGAGTCCCACCTAGCTCTTTCACCACCTCAATTAAACCATGGCACCCAGTGCCACATCCAGTCTTTCTTTAAACACATCCAGGGATGGTGACTCCATCACCTTCCCGGGCAGACAATTCCAGCATTATCACTCTTTCCATAAAAAACTTTATCTTAATATCCAGCCTATATTTCTCTTGATGCAGGAGAGGACTGTCTCCTCTTATTCTGGTAGTTGCTGGTAGAAAGAGACCAACCCCCACCTGACTACAACCACCTTTCAGGAAGTTGTAGAGAGTGATAAGCTCTCCCCTGAGTCTCCTTTTCTCCAAGCTAAACACCCCCAGCTCCCTCAGTCGTTCCTCGCAGGGTTTGTGTTCCCAGCTCCTCACCAGCCTCGTTGCCTCCTCTGGAAATTCTCAAGCGTCTCAAGGTCCTTCCTAAACTGAGGAGCCAGGACTGGACATAGCACTCGAGGTGTGGCCTCAGCAGTGCTGAGTACAGGGGAAGAATGACCTCCCTGCTCCTGATGGACACACCATTCCTGATCCAGGCCAGGATGCCCTTGGCCTTCTTGGCCACCAAGGCACACTGCTGGCTCATGTCCAGCTGCTGTCACCAGCACCCCCAGGTCCCTTTCTGCCTGGGCACTGTCCAGCCACACCATCCCCAGCCTGTAACATTGCAGGGGGTTACTGTGGACAAAATGCAGGACTCGGCACTTGGACTTATTAAACTTCATCCTATTGGACTCTGCCCATCCATCCAACCATTCCAGGTCTCTCTGCAGAGCCCTCCTACCTTCCAACAGATCGACACAGGCTCCCAGCTTAGTGTCATCTGAAATTTACTAATCAAAGACTCACTCCCCTCATCCATGTAATCAATAAAAATATTGAACAGAGCTGGCCCCAGCACAGATCCCTGAGGGACACCACTGGTGCCTGGCCCCCAGCTGGATGCAGCACTGTTCACCACCACTCTCTGGGCTCGGTCATCCAGCCAGTTCCTGACCCAGCAAAGAGGGCTCCTGTCCAACAGTTTTTGTAACTTGAAAAATATTTCTGTTGTTAGTCTGCTGGGATACATTCAAATATTAGATACACCTGTAATTATAGCCAACACACTTTGGTAGCTTGATATAAATATCGTTATCCTGAAGTATTCCAAAATTATAAGATAGTTCAGCTTCATTTTCTAAAACAATTAAGG
The DNA here is from genome assembly GCA_013400215.1 of Cisticola juncidis. NCBI lineage: Eukaryota > Metazoa > Chordata > Aves > Passeriformes > Cisticolidae > Cisticola > Cisticola juncidis. Next base: position 135,817 of record VXBR01006668.1, read on the forward strand.
TACTGGCTGTTGGCTATACATTACTTGTAATTCTCATTCTACAACCTTATTTTGTTACCACAGCATTCATTCAGATGCATTCATTCAGACACTGCTTTTCCATTAAGAAAGCTAAATTCAAAGAGAAAACTAATGTCCACATCGGAAATAATTCTGAAATATTGTAAGATTCAGGCTCTTTTCAAACTGGAATTTTTAATTCACCATAAGCCTCTGAAGTACAGTTTGTTCAGTAGTGTGCTCTTCACAAGCAGAAAAGTAATTCTGGTTTAATTAAGACTTCTGAGAAAGTAGATACAATTTTTGGTAACTCTATTCATTGTCTTCACCATGTGGTCCTCATTTGTAAAGAAACTGCATGAAATTTTATGTGGACACTTACAGTTTATCTTCCTTGACATACAGAATAATTGAGGAAGAAATTCTTGTGCGACATGTACATGTACTAGATTGCCTTTAAAAGGTCCCTTCCAACTCAAACTACTCTATCAGTCTGTATAAAAGAGAAGGAAACAAGACCAAGAATGGACAGTCGGGTGTCAAACATTTCTTGATACCTTGTGTACTTTGTCCTGACAAGAGAGAAGCATGGGTAAAATAAAAACAATATGTAGCACTGGCATAAGAAGGATCATAATAATTAATGTATACAATCAGAAAAGCTTCCAGGGGATTAAAAAAAACTAACTAAAACCTCCAAACCAGGCCAAAAAAAAAAACCAAAAACAAAACCAAAACAAAACAAAACAAAACAAAACAAAACAAAAAAAAAAAAAAAAAAAAAAAAAAACCCAAACCCAAACCAAAAAAACAACATAATGAAAACTGCAAAGGGGAAATAGATTATTTGAAATAATTTAGAATTGTAGTTTGTGCACATAAAGGCACTGGAATACATTATCAAATCATCAAATTAATAGCAATCATCCAAAATCAACTATACGTCACAATGTATTGGGAAAGTAATGTGTTTTCTCAGGTTTTGAGGGAAGTGGGAAAATATCAATGAGCATATGGCATAATGGTTTGTTAGTTGCTTGTAAGATGCATTTTTAGAAGTCAGTCTGAATACTGAATTTACTGTGTTTCTTTCTTTTGTATTTTTGGGATGACTGCAAAGCAGTTAGACATTTTATAAGGCTATTCTTGTTTGTTATAGAAATATAAACAATGAAACTGTGCAATGATAAGTATACTGGGTATCTGATGGCACTGGTGTTGTGCACACCTAAGGAGAAAGGTGTTGTAACATTGGGGGCAAGTTTAGTGGGATTATTGAGTGGAAGTCAGTATGTGGCAAGATAGTTACTGTAGGGATACTTCGGGTAAAGAGACACTAAAAGAGAGGAAGGTACTTGAACACAGTGCACTATGGTTGAAGAATAATTATGCAAACATTTTTAGCTTCGGATTCAGGCTTCTGATCATGAAGGATGTTCATGATCCTCCAAGTCTGGTTTCTTAACAAATTGCCGCAGACATGAGAAAGCTTGAAAACAAGTATCCCTGAATCTCTGTTTCTTTTTCTTCTCTACTCGTCTTACTCCCACCTTCTGGCCACTTACTGTCCCATACTTTTCATCTTCCTGTATTTAAAAAAGTTAAGCATTTGGTCCTTTGCCTTGCTTGAAGGGAGTAAGGAAAAGGAAGTTACTGGCTTAAGGTGTCCAGTCATCTCAGTCATGTCTGATTATGCATATACATGGACTAACATTCATTGCTCCTGAGTACTGAGCTGCCTCTTTATGCCTGTTGCAGGAGGGACAGATACTGAAGTTTTGTATTGTCAAAGATAGGCAAAAATGTGGTCTGGTAGGTATATTCTGTTTTTAAATAACTGCTGTAACTAGATACCAGGAGACAGATTGCCATACAGAGCTAACAGATCCAAAAGTTGTAGATTCAAGATGGAATCTTGAAGTAGAAGTTACTGCTGCATTGTAACAAATTTTTGCTTGATGCGTATGTTCATTTTTCTTGAAGAGTATCACCCTTAAAAGAGTTGTGTGGCACTAAATGTGCAGATTGTCTAGCATTTTTGCTAGGCTCTTGATTGCTGCATCTTCTTAGATAATATATAATTCAAAGAAATCGAAACAGCATTGGTATCCAAAACTTCATAGATACTTTCAAGAGTAAGAGAAGTACATAACAAAAGAAGGTATTGAAACCATCATAGATTAAATGGAACATGAAGGGTATTTTTCAGTTGTAGTAAGAGTCCCTGGGTTTTCTGAATACTTTAGAAACCATTTTCTGCACAACTAAATTATATGTTGTCTTTTCCATTTTTCAATATATAAAAAGTGTCTTAAGAGTAAGTGTAGTAGATCAAGGGAGAATAAGAGCAGAAGATGAGGATAAGACAGGAAGGACTGGCTACAATTTTGTGGGTTTTTCCATAGTTCATAATAGCACTTCATAACTTCATTTTATTGTACTTTCATTAACTTTTTCTTTGCATTTAGTGGGATATTTCTGGAGTGCAACTTTTTCTCATTAATTTTTTTCATTTAAAAAACATTGCCTTCTACTAAACCACTTGCATGGTCTTTCTCTTATATGTATGCCTTGGAAAGTAGATAAATTGTGCATTTCTTTTCAACTTGCTGTGAAAGTTTTCTTGACATAAAGGAAGTACACAAAGTTTAATGAAGTAGTAAAAATTCTGCATTCAGTAGTTCATTCTAAATTTTTTATCTTTGATGTCAATGAAATTATTTTGCTGCACCTCCTACCCCTGCCCACCACATTTGTGAAAACAGAAATGTATAATGATGTTACAAATAATTCAATATAGACAAACATAAGATGACGAACAAGTATTGGTCAAGTTTAAATGAAACTTCTCCACTTTGATCTTTAGAGATTTTAGAACATTCACTGCAAAGGCATATTGTGTTTGCTTTATTTAAATATTTAGTAAAGACTTTTCTGATTGCTGTCATTTTTTCTGTCAATATTCATTTAACATACAGCAGACACTGTATTCTATCGCGTACAGTGAAGGATTTTTTTGCCTTTATTATTCCATCTTACAGTATCCAAATATGGCATACTGAAGTCATAGAGACTGTGACATTCAATAATATAAACAGATTAAATGTGCTGGTGTTGTAGAAGAATGAGAGTCAGAGGCTGCTAGCTGAATCAAGTTGTCTTAATTTCAGTCTTGCTTTGTGAGATTGTTTTAGGTATGTGATAAGTGTGACAGATAATCCGTGCAAACATGACCAGCCCTATACAGCGAACATGGCATTTCATGTAGAAGCAAGGAGTGTGGACACAGTAATTTGTTAGTGAAATGGCTTGAGGGACAGAAAAATATAGAAAGCTATTGAAAATAAGTTTTCATTATGAGATCAGTGATTCAGAGGGCAAATATTGAAAGATAATTGAAAAGATACTGGCCCTGAGGGAAATGAATTTAGGAGGGCAATACAGGAAATCAAATTCAAAAGAAAGCAAAATAGTTTAGAATGTTGACAGTATTGGAATATTGACTGAAGTTTTCACTTTTTTGATAGTAATGCTAATAGAAAGATAGAATATTTTTGTCTCATTTTGCAAATCTTACTTGTACATAGACCCTGTCATCTATTGTATCATTCAGAGTAGTAAACATCAGACTTGTCCTTTAACAAACATGGGTGCATCCAAAAAAACTGGTTTAGGTTTATTGAAAAAAGGTTTATTTTTTAAAAAAAGAAGTTCCTGGATTTAGGCTTGAGATTTTGGGCTATAAAACATTCGCCAGTTCAGCAGAGTCAGTTGTTGTGTTTCAGCCTAACTGGGTATCATGTAACCAACTGCCTTTGCTCTGGCTAGCTGGGAAGTTTTTCAGGAGTAATTCACAATGGCTGCAGACTTCCACTGCAATTAGCTCCTGTAGTTCTTGAAATATATTTTTTACAGTAACTTTTTCTGCTTTGAGTTAAAAAAACCACCTTTAAACAACTTATTTAAGTAGAAGAAGAGATGTTCTTTGAATGTATTCAGTGGTTCAAAATGCATAACATTTTTATGTTGTTCTTTTGGGTGGTGCAGTGTACCTAAAATTTTATACTTCCAGAACTAAATATTGCCTTTTGTGCATTTATATGCAATTAGCAGTACTTCTAACATTAAATGTGGTTCTCTGCAAAGGCATGCAATTTTATGACTTTCAGTGTGTTGACAACATTTGGCTTTTTTCCCAAAGATATTAAAAATCTTCTGTGTTTAAACAGATGTATATTACTACCTCTTACACTTACCATAGTCTTGTCATAGTGAGATCGGAATATTATGAGTATTTTTCATGCAAAAAAAAACATAAAAATGAATATTTTTTTAAAACTATGACAGCTTTCTTCTCTGAAAATACATTTTCCAAGTAAAATTCTGTATTACCCATGCATACTTAAAAAGAAAAGTTAACAATGTCTGCAGAACCAGCAAGAGAACTGTGGAATATTTATGCTGTAGGTAAGATCTACTAGTTCGATCCTAATTTTGTTAGTGGTATTATATTATTCTTGGGAGAATATGACTTTTATCTTAATAGGGGTGGAGTTTCAGTGTTGTGTAGAGTAACAATGATAAATGGAAGTAAAATTTTAATCTTTGGAGCTGTCTTAAAGTGAAAATTTATGCTGGTAGGTTGTATAATAGTAACATTTTTCTCTGTATGCTAGTTTGAGGTTACTTACCAAAGTACTGGGGAGAGAACACGTATTAATTCTCAAGAACATTGTGAACAGCCCATGAAAATAAAGGAAATGGATGCAGATCAAGTAGAACACACTGGGAAGAGACAGTGTAGATCTGAAACCAAATTTTGAACAGCAGATGACCAGGTGTGAATGCAATTTCTGATTTCATCTCTAATGTAGTGTTAGTAGGGAGACTGAGGATATCACTAAACAGCTGTGTTTTGGCAAAGGGGAAATTTTGATGAGAATTTGTTAGAATTTCAGAAAAATAACTGAGGTTTAAATAGGATCATATTTTTGTGTAAGATGTCTTGGAACCAAGATTTCCCTTCAATGTCCCTGGAAGTTTGCGACTGAGTAGGGAGTCTGCATTTCAGATCTGAGTCCCAATCTTCAGTCCAGTAATGCTAGTAACAACGACAGAATTGGGTGCAGTTGGGTGCATTGTTACATCAGAGGCATAACTGTTCTAATGATTTCAATGTCTCATTTTGCTAGAAAAATTATGACGTTCCAGAAGACAATACATCAGAGAAGAAAGTTGTTAAGGAAAGGAACAATAAGCAACGTTGTCTGTATGTGACACATCCTGTGACCCAGAGAAGCAAAAAAGTACACAGACTAGGTTCAACCATCTTCTTGATTGGAAAGACACCCAAAGGAATACGCAGGTGAGGTTGTTTTGGTGAGTTGGAAGTAAAATTGTTAGGTTGCAACAAACTTCCATTTGAGTACTTGCATTTGTCTTTATTTCAGCCCTACTCAGGGAATACTGTTATTTTCTACGGGAAGAGTGCAACTTGTGGGAAACTTCAACTCACACTATTCTATGAGTACTGTAATTGTTCAATAAAATTAATTGAATTCACAAATTACTTGAACATGTTGATTCAATCGTCATGTGTTACAGAACTGTGTAGATGTCATCACCATGAGTATTTGTAGTATGGGCATCATGGACTACTACAGAACAATCTTTAAACTGTATAGAAAAGAGGCATTTTATAATGTTAGCTTCTGACTGCCTACTGATTTTGCCCATATCTCATCACTTTCATTGAATGGCTGTTAGAAAACCTGGGCTTCTTGTTTCTTTTTTAGCATGGCGCTCAATATTTTCCAATATCTCTTTTAAGGCTTTTCTCCCCATTATTTTTGGAGGGATAATAATTTTTTGTTTCCTTGTTTTCTCTTTTTCCCAAATGATTGCTATTTGTAATATAAATATTAAATTCCTCAGTTATGTGGATAGAAGGTCAGTAAAAATGGCCTGGTGGTTTGTGGAAATAGAAAGTGAAAAGCTGTATTGAGCTAAGAAAACCGACAGAACAGGTATTTGGTACATATTTTCAATTTGCCTTGAGACAAGTAAATTACCACATGAAAGTTGGTATCTAGGTAATGCCTGTAAGCATTCAGAAGCTGTCATATCAGCTAGCTGGCCTCAGTTACCCATACTGGTATTGTCAAGGTGCCAGTTGTTTGGTTTGTTTACTATCAAAGACACTGAATAAATATTTATGAGGCAGGTAAAGGAGAACCCTTCATTATAAAAATGTTCAAAATCATAATTTGTTATGAAAAATTCACTGAGGTAAAATTTTCAAAGGCAGTTAAGTGACTAAGGCTGTTATTCCAAGATCCTAAAGCTATATGTAGCAAAAGCTTAAACAATTCACTCTTGAGCACTGAGCAGATTATCTGTTAGCACCTGGCTTGCAGTTAGACTTTATAGTACGTGTGGATGTGCCACAGAGTGCGTGTGCCTCAGTTTGTTGTAATTGTAGGGTAGAGTAGGAAGCCGTCTGCAGTCACCACACTTGAATAATTGGAGCTAGCCAGTCAAGTGATAATTGAGGCAAACAGGGTTAACTCTTAGTGGTTTTGGAGCCCTCATACAGGAAAGATGACATGCTTCACATCCTTTCTCCAACGTGGGATTGTAAACCTACCTCTCCAGCTTTCCAGTAAGGTTCCAAGACCTCAGACTAGGGCTAACTCAACTACAGTGATCTATTTTAGTTAGAGCTTGGCTTTTTAGCCGAAACAAATATTCCATAACCCACTGGGTAGGATGATCTGGACAATGCTTGTCTCCTGTGCATGCATTTATCCAATTTTCGTTTAGCTAGTCATCTTTAAAAGGACTTGGAACAATTGTTTCCTCCCCATTTCTCCCACCCCTTAGTTAAGGATGTCAGCATAACATATTTTTCCTTCTTGATAATTACAGGAAACAATTTGAGGAAATGGTATCCCACTTTAATATGGGATCAGTGAAAGACCTTGCAGAACATATTGCAAAAGCTACATCAGAAACCAGGCAGAAGATGTTGAAGGACTTCTATGTTTCCAAGCATCCAGGGATGGAGTCTTTCTATTCACTTGAAATACCAGCAGAAGCTTCACATAACTGTGAGGAAAGAGAATTGGGTACAACACACTCCAGAAAAAGAAAATCCATTGTTAATTTTGGAAGATCTAAATCTAGACCTTCATCAGCTAACAGTCTACTTCTGAGTGGAACTACAGTAACACAGACCCAGGAGAGCCTAAAAGGAGAAGGAGAACAGCTTCACAAGCACTCCTACTTGCAAGATATGTTTGTTGATGCAAAACATAAACAATCACCCACTGTTGCTGCTCAGCATATCCAAAGAAGAAACAGTCAGGCATTCAAGGATTTTATGGCATCTGGCTCATTAAGCAGTAAATCAGAAATAATTGAGGTGCTGCCTGTAAAAAGTTGTGAAGGACAGCCAGAGTCAGAAGGAACACAGCTGCCAAAAAAAAGATCCCTGTCTCAATCAGAAAATGGGGAGAGAAAAGCTCAGATTTTGAAGAAAAATTCTTACATGGACTTACTAGGAGATACTTCTATTCTCGATGAAATCTTCAGAAATGATGGAAATGGATCTACAGGATCACCAAAGAGATTCTCTTCAGGGCAAGCAGAAAAATCAAAGGGGAGACCAAAAGATTTCTGGGATATGCTGAATGAACCGAATGAGGAGAGCCTCAGAAAGCTCACAGATATAGCAGTCATAGAGAAGCTTTGTGAAAGAGCCCCTGATTCCACAGTGACAGAAGAGAGAGAAGTGTATGAAAGTTCTCTTTGGAAAATAAATGAAACTTTTTTGTGGAAAAAATACAGTGCAGATGATTGAGATGAACTATCTGCTGCTAAATCTTGTAATGTAGTAAAATGAAAGTTTGCTATGTGAATTGCACTATAACTATTTTATTTGAACTTTGAGAACATTGTGCCACAGAACATGGTAATTCCATGAAATTAAAGGTAAAATTATGAATTCATATTTATAGTGATACAGAATTACATTTTACAATTGTGAATATGTATGCAATTACATATGCAGTGTATAGTACATATGTGCATAGTCATGCATATGTAATATGTATTTTAACCTATGATGTATAATGATTTTATATTAAACTTTTTTTAGAATTTTTGAGTGCACTTTGCTTTCTTTAATTATGATTATATTCCTAGGCTCAATGTAAGTACTAAGTAATTTTTTCCCTTTAATTAAATTTGGACCTTGTCAGTCATCTCAACACTATTTAGAAATAACAGGATTTGACAGTGATACTGCATATATTTTCTGAGGTGCTAGAGACTGGAGGACTTCCTGAGACAGGGATGATGTCTTTGTGTCTAGTAGCTTTTGATGGATTCCCATCCTCCATTATTTTCTACAGTCTCTGAAGCTTGTCGACCTTTGATATCTTCATAGTGTCCTATAAAAGTGAGTTTCTCAGCTTGTTTGATGTGAAGTGCCACCAAGTTTTCTTATTTGATCTTTCTCATTAAGTGATCTTAGGTGTCAGATTTTATCTCAATACACTTTCATCTCCCTTTTTTATTTTTATAGACTTCTGTCATGTCTTTGTCAGGGAATATTCAGCACAGTATATGTGTTGGAAATATGCAGTATAGTGTATATGTAGTCAGGAATTTTGATATCGTGACAGGTTATCATCTTACATGTGGAATGCTGGATGTAATAAAACTTCCAAATGAAAACTATTTGTCATAGCTTCGAAGGATGTAAGACTGTGAGTCTGACACATTTTTCAGTGCTACAGGACATGTGAAGAGTACCTTGTAACGTATAACTAGAAGAGACCAGGGCTTCAGGTTGCTCTGGAAACCTTAACCCTAGTTTTTGATTTTTATAAGCATTAATGTACATTGAGTATACTGTATAAATTGTTTTATATGAAGGGTAAATGTTACAAAATTTTAAAACCCTGGACACTGAACCTGCACAGTAGCAGTCTGTGAATAATGGTAGTTTTTGTGGTCTGGAAGACTCCCCACTGGAAAATAAGCTTAAATTTGAGCTGGAGTAGTTTCTACTTAAGATCATGGGAAGCTGTTGTAGACTACACTCTGTCTCTGTGGTAACAATTGTGCACATATTATAAATGGAAACCATCTAAAATCCTGATTGTGAAATCTGACTTACTACCTGAAATGAGGAGCTGAATATTTAACATAAATATTAAGTAATAAAAGCCTTTTTTACAGGTAGCTAACATAAGTGACATTAATGTGTTCCTTAACAACTTCTTACTCTGAATCTATGCTGTTACCACTTTATTATACCAAATGGTATAATGGTCAGTTGGAACAGCTTTGCAAGAAAAAGTATGAACTAAGAACGTAGAAGAAGAAGCTGTAAACTGTTAGTCATTCGTACATTTGAAATTATGTACAGCTAAAGGAAGTCAGCCTAAGCCAGGTAATAACACCCTCATTGATGTTAATAAAGACAAGATCAATTAAGGCCTTTTATTCGTTATGTCAGTATTAATTTTCTTTACAGGTTACTGTTCTCATGCTTAGAGAGTCAAACTGCTCTCTAAGAAAGAGAAAGTTTGGTGGTATAAAAAATACGGTCATCAAATATGTTCAAAGAGAGGAAGGGAATAACCCCTTTGTGTCTACAACAGAAAGAGGAGTTAAGTGGCTTAAATTGCACCAAAGATAATTGAAATTAGATAATAGGGAAAAAAACTCTGTAAGAAGTTAGTAGGTTGTGTGTGCTGCCAGTATCTGACACAATCAAGAGTAGGAGAGAAAAGTACCTGCTAAAAGTTGCACAGATAAAACTGCTTGTTTTAGGGCAGAAGGAGGTACTGATAACCTCCACCTTAAGGCCCAAAGGGGCTAGATAAAGTTGTTTATTTCAGCTGATACTGGTGTACTGAAGGAAGACTTCACCTTAGGACCATGTTTGTCAGTCATGGTGGGAATAGTAGGTATTAGAGAGGGCACATCTGATTGGGGTGGGTAAGATTTCTATTGATTCCCAAGTACAAAGCTGTCATCATTTTCCTGAAGTAATCAGGAAATTGTGTTTCTCTTATAAGGAGATGGCATGCATAAATCAAAACTTCCATGGATGTTCATATTTTATTCACATGTATGCCAAATACAGCACATTTGTGGAAGTCTATTACATGCAATTGAATTGAACTATGGGAACATGTTTTGAAGTAAGATTTATGTCACTCTGCGGCTTCCTGGAAATTTCATGTATTTTACAAAGAAATATCACCTAAGACATAAATATTGTGACTTAGTGTCCTAGGGATCTGTTTGTAAAATATTTTTGTTGTGAAGATGTCAGTAAATTTTTAAAAAATTTACTTGGACAAATTTTAAAAAACACAAATTTAACATGCTTTTGAAGACATATTATTCGAATATTAGAGCTGAAGAGATCAATTCTGTCGTCTTTGAAATCTGTGGTTATAATTTTGGTAGGCTTTAAAAACAGAAATGATAGTGTGGAGTTGATACTTCAATGTACAGGTTCTGTGCAGGGAAGCATGGATTACAGGAGAATTTTAACAGCCTCCTGGCATAAGAAAATAGGTTCATGGTAGTTGTCACCTGATCTGAATATAAATCATACAGGAGATAGAGTGTCATTACTTTCATGTTGAAATTGACAATTCTTTATTGCAGTTCCCTTGGTTTTTTACTCATTGGAGTTCCTGTGGGTCTGGCTGTGGGTCCATAACCTTGCAGGTGGATACTGATATTTCCAGTATTGCCTTCAATGGAAATCCTTTGGAAAAAAAACAGGTTGCCAGTGAAATTGTAAGAAATTTGTCCCTGTCTATGCTAACAAACGTAGCTATCCTAACAACCACCTTACAAGATCTAGTTAAACACACTGTGTGTTCTGAGTCTGATTTGCAGTGTAGTTTGGAACAAAAGCTGTTTTGCAAACTGGAACTATACTTAGAACTCCATTTAGCAGTAGCTGTGTGGTGCACAGATTTTATATTTGATCTGGGGGAGGGAGACTGATGAATTTCAGGTAATGAATATGTTTGAGAAAGTTGGGGTATGGATGCAAACATTTGTCAACACATTAAGACTGTTTGAAAGGATGTATTTGCTTAGCTTTAGCAGGTCATGACTTCAAGCACCAGAAGGCAGACTGATGCCAATGTCATGGCTTCAGCACAGTGAGTAAAAACCAGCATTAAGGGTGATTGATAATAACATAATCAAAGTGTCACTGGATAATTCAAAGGTAATAATACAGTTACTATGTAAGAAAACGATGACTGAAGTTACTTCCTTAGAAATCTCAACTGCAGAAGGAGGAGAGGATTTTGTTCTTCCAAGGAAGCATTTAACTGCCTTTGCTGCTGCGTATTTTTCCATTCCTGCAGTATCCTGCTTATCTTGTTCACTGCATAACTTCCAGCGTATACAACAAATGAGGTAATAGTGTTACAGATACTCTCTCTGCTTGTGTTTGCACATTCCGCAATTCCGTACATCTTGACTTGGTCCATTAGATAAAAAAAGAGTAATGACCACTCAAGTAGATATCATGTCAGAATCTACCTTCCTGAAAAGTAGATAATTGGCAAGGAGTAGTTACGGAGATGCAATTTCTCCTGTTGAAACTGGATGATGAGAGAATGGAGATGAGAGAGTGGAGATGAGAGGGCAGTGATTAAGAGCATTTAAGAGGCATGCCTCTTGTCCTGTAGCTCATTTGTGGATCATAGTGTCCTTGTGAGTCTGTATTTTGTGTTCTGACAGCTAAATCTGAAAAAGGAAGGAAGTACACCTAAACAGATGATTGGAGGGCTTCAGAGTTGTTTGCTTGGCACGCTAACCTTTGTTTAGCTGGACCCAGAAAGCTGAATTTCCTTTTCAAAGACCAAGTGAAAAATGTCCTCTAAAATAAAAGATGTAATTGAATGTAAGCATGATGTATATGTGTGATACTCCAGGACAGATTGTCTCAGTTGTTCTCTGAGTTTACATGAGCTGAGAGGATGGAATTGAGTGGTCAGAACCTGACCTAGTGTCTGTGTCAGCACTCAGTATGACTGAATTGAAACTGCACACATAATTTGGACAAGCTGGAGCATAAACAGGCCTTTGTACTAACACATTGTTTTCTGAAAATACACAGAGACAGCTTAATTACATTGCAATTTGCATTGGTCTGTTGTAGCATGTCACAATGGCTGATTTGTATATTTAATAGCAATATTCTCAATCCCTAACACTGTACCCAGTTAAGACAGTGACGAATCAGTGGGGATAGCTGGGATGGTAAGCAAGTATCAGCTAACCTCAGAGTGAATCTGGTTCTTTCTTCAGCAGAACTGTTTATACCAGCAGGGTTTTATTCCCCTTTTGTTTGTATTGAGTTGTTTCCATCATGTGAATGCTCATGTAAGCATGATCTCCCATATCATCCTGAACATCATTCCATGCTACTTACTTGAAAAACAAATTCCATATGTCTATTTATGTTGTCTGAGGTAAGTGCTCACAGCTGTCATCAGCACTTGCCTCTCCATGATTCAGACTATGATGGAACTTCTGTGACAGTTCCTGCTTGTTCTGGTTTATACTTCTGTGGCAAGGAAACATTTGTACTGTGGTTTGATTGGAAATGTATTTTAATTACCTCTGAGAAAGCTGTTTTCTTAAAAGTCTGTTTTGTGCTTTTGTCTCTTTACTTGCACAGCAGACAGTCTCTTCACTTGCACAATCAGGGATTAGATTGGCTTGGTCCCTCGATATGCATATACTGTAATAGCATAACTAGAGGCATTTGTGCTCTTCTTGCCTCTCTGCCCTCACTGCTTTGTAGTTGTGGTTATATATATTGCTGTAATTACAGTACACTAATTCTGATTTAAGAATCTAACACTTGGAGGAAGTATTGAGAAATATCTTCTGATTAGTCAAATACTGATGTTCTGTTCTGCTTCTGATACATCACTCTGTGCTATGTAGAAAAAACACAACCGGTGTTCCTTGTAATGGACATTTCGTGTACATTATTATGTGCCCTAATCATTAGAGGTAGATAATACATATTTTTAATATATGTACTTACTTATGTACTGTCTTTATCTTATGTACTGTACATATCTATGTATATATGAATTAGAATTTTATTTTAAATTACCTGTATAATATAATCATCTTCTAGCATTCAGTACAAGAAATTGTTTTTATGAAATAGGTATTTTATGCCGTAGGCAGAAGAAATACTTTCACCTTCATATTTGATATACTGCTGAACCTTGGGAACATAGACTAGTTTAGCAGTTTTGAATTTTGTGGTTCCATCAAATTGTTTTAACTGGGTAATTTGCTTTTTGATAGTCTTTTATGTCAAACTCATAAACTTTAGGCAGCTGAGAAACCAGATGAAAAATTGTAATATCAGAAATACCTGAATTCAGTGCTATTCCTCTCTCTGATTTTTTGTAAACTGCACAGAAGAGAATATGCAGTCTCCTGTTCTTAGACTCTGCAGTCTAGGAAAATGTGCTTGGACTAAACTGTGGTATTTCTCATGAAACATTCCTGAAAATATATTAAGGAATTCTCTTCGTAAATTCCATTTCACTAAAAGAAATAGAAGTGATAGGAAGCCACTTAAAAATGAAAGTCGAAGTTATTGTTTATGTAATGGAAAAGTTAAAATGTGAATTTAATATGAAATAATTAAATAATCCTCTTTAGTAATGAGAAAAGCTGTTTAAAGTGGTGGGAGTTTTTTTAATGTTTTCCTTTGCATGTTGGTTCAAGCATTCTATGTATTAGTGTTCAGGAATGTCAGTGAAAGAAATAACCTAACTAGTGACTGAAAATGCCAAAGACATGGAGCTTGTTTGCATCTGGAGACCCTGATGTCCAGTGCCAAAACTGCCACCGTTACCCCAAAAATCGTAAAAGTTTAGGCCTTTTTGCAGAGTTTATTCTGCATGGTTAGGTATTCAGGCTGTGGTGGAAAGTTGAGCGTGGTTTCAGTTTTTCATCTCATACATAAAGTGATTGCGTCTGCCATGAGAGGAGACTTTTGTGACCTGGTAGTCTTGAGGGTGATGTCTCTGAAAATAAAAAACTCTGGTAAGAAAATATTTTAAGGAATTTTAAGGTACTTAAAAAAAATAGAACAAGACACTTTTATTTCACTTTCTTCACCATCAAAATCCCAACGTCTTAGAAGGTGTTGTGTTTAAGACCCAGAGTGAGCAGTAAATCCCTCTGTAATTGAGTTGCTGTATTTCAAGCATGTCATTTTTTAAGCAAAAGTTTATCTTTTTTGTTTTATTCCTTCAGGGAGGGGAAGTGGTGTTCAAAACCTCTGGGAAGCATCAGTGAGTCTATTGTTCCTGGTAGCAGAGAACTTTCATTTTTAACCTTGCAGGATTGCAGCATAACAGATAGGAAGTCTGTGATCTGTGTCTGGCTTTATCTTTTGGTTTTGTTCAGGCAGTGAACTGTGAAGTAGAAAAAATAATAGCTACCCAGTAGCTTGGTTTGGATGCACTGAGATGGTAGCCCAGAGTGCAGCTGTGCTTCACAGCTGCAGAGGCTACAGCTGATCTGTGGTGCAATCTGGGATTTCTTCATCCTTGGCTTTATGCTCAGACAATCAGAGGGGAAAACCTATAAATCTTAAAGGGAAAGAAATAAAGGGATCTCTTTAGAAATGGGGTGGTCTGCAGAGAAGGAGGGTGATGTCTCTGTGAAAAGTTAGTATTGCTAAGCATACAGTAGGAGACCATGACAGAATGCATGAGCAGTTGTAATGCTGTTTTCTAGCTTCTGAGTGTTTTTATAACTTTATTATAACTTTCTTATTTCTAGCACAGTTCTGAAAAGGTTTTTGAAAACCAAACTTTAAAGAGAAATACTCCTTTATTCAGAAGTGATTGCTTCCCATGTGGATTATTATGAAAATTTGGAATAACAATTTCAATTACTTGGCCAGCTGGAGTGGCTAATAGCACTAGGTTACAGTCTCTTTTGTCGACTAGCTAGTTAGGGGAAGAAAGAATGTAGTTGTTAGTAGATGTCACAGAAACTGGTTGAAAACAAAAGAGTGCAGACATCTGTGAAATCTTGGTTCTTTTCTAAAGACTGGAGACAGTGGTTGTGTATTTAACACAATGGATCATTATGCCCTGCCTGTGTTGCATCTGTCTCTTGAAGTCTGCTCTGCTTTCTATTTTCTTCTTGTTAGCCCAAGCTCTTCGGCTTGTTTCCAAACTAATGAGCTTCCTCAGTGTCCTGCATGGGCACCATCAATGAGTATTGATGGAACAACAGGCAGGATTTCTCAGCTCTCAGTTCTGGTGCCACAGCAGCTTTGGGGGGCCAGTACCATAAATTGGATGAAAAGAACCCAAATGCTCTATAAATCCCTCTGTCATATAAATCCTCCTGTAACTTAGTTCATCTGTGGGAAGGGTGTGCAAGTCTGGTGATGGAAGAAGTGTATGAGGCAAGGTAGTAATTTGTTTCAGTAGAGTTTTAGAGAAAGTAATGTTGCTTCTCTCTAGGAGATTTGTATGGAGTATGGGTAAACCACAGTGTTTAGAACATGGCCAAAACTGGACAGATTTTTAGAAGGATATTACTTGGCATGATTGCTTGCAGTGAGGTGACCCCTCTTGCCACCCACAGTATCTCTCCCCAAACAAGCAGATAAAACAAGTTCTCAGTGAAATGGCTATAGAAAAATCAGGAGGGAAAGTGAGATTGATTCCCTTTAGTCCCTTTTTCATAACAGCTGTTTTAGTTGAAACATATGAGAAAAAATCAGCCTGATGGAGACACACAGCAGGAAGAATTTCAGCTTGAGCACTTATTTGACAAAGTTATGAACAGCTGAGTTAGGGTCCTGTAACAGAAAGTGTTATGCAAATTTTATTGGTGGAAGTGTCACAGTGTTTATGATGTGAGTACAGATGTACATTTGTATGCATAAGCAGATAGTATCAGTGGCTCAGTTCTGTGATTGTATTACTGATCAGGTACAAAGCAATGGAAGAGGCACAGGAGTCAGTCTGTAAGCACCTTTGCTTGTCCATTTTAAGCTTTGCAGGGGCAGTTCAGCAGTGGTGCTACAATTGTAATGCAGGAGAACTCTTAACCTGTTGAAGACAATGAAGCTCCTTCTCTTAGTCCTGCATAAAGGAAATATTTAAGGAGAGCTGAGCAGGAGTCTGCCTGCTATCTCATTGTTTAAGTGTACTCATTTGGTGTAAGGCTGTGAAGAATTAAGCTTAGAAGGGGATATTGAAGCTATGGAGTAACAGCTGTGGAAAAGTTTGCTCTTTGCATCTTCTGTATGTAGTTTGTTCTCAACAGACATACAGTATAGTTCCTCTGCTTAGGAGAGGAAAGAGTGTGAGTTTTTAATATGCGATAAACTTATATTCCTGGTTTACTTTTTTATATAATTATAATGGAAAATAATATTTGAAACATTCAGTGTTTTTAGCTTAACTAAACAAGTAATGACAGAACCAACTTTAGTCTCTAGGAAAACTGTGGGAAGGACTTCTCATCTCCCCATTCAGTAACAATGGCTTTAATATGTTTGCATCAGCAGTTTCTCCTCTTGAAAGTATTTAGATGGTACAGGCTTTTTGCTTTTTCCCTCTGGTTTGGTCTGCACATACTGTAGTAATCCATTTTTTTTAATCAATGTGTTACTAATAATGAGCCACCTAAGCTCTGAAAACCTCCCTCTGCTCTTAGCTGTAAAAGAATGCTTAAAGGATTTAGGGATGTCAGTCATCATCTGTTTTTTTAGCAGGGGTGTGTGTCTGTGTGCACAGGGACGAGGGGAAGAGAGCCCAAGCTGGAGTTCAGAAATTACACTGTGTGTGGTCTGAGGTTATTTCTCATTTCATGAAATGCACGCTTCATTCCTGGCTCAGACAAACTTGCACGTCACTGAATAAGTCCCTTATCCAGTTTCCAAAACACCGAAGAGATTTGAAAGGGCTCTGTGGGTGGACTGCTACTATCAGCAAAAGCAAATAAGCCAGCCTATTTAGTTAAGCATTTTTTAATACTTAAGCAGAATAACCGACAGCAACACTTGAACAGTTGTGGCCAGCCAAGGGAAGGAAAGGGAGGAAAAAACCGCACAAGTTTAAGCAGTCATACATAATTAACATTAAAGGCTGCATTCTAGTTCCTGGTGTATGAAGGTACTGTCTGATCAGTCCAGGAAGAGCACTAGGCAATGATTAAATGAATTGCTTGTGCTGCTAACAGTCCCCTGTGATCTGCTAGTCACAGTTTATTGAGCATTTCACCTTCCTCTAATCAAAAGTGGTGTAAAATTATTATAGTAAGGCCCCAAAAGATGAATCCAAAGAATCCTTGTATCAAGCTGGTTTGCTGTCCAATATAAATGGCTCTACCCTGGAATACTAGGAATGTCCAGCAGCAAAACATTATTGTAGGAAATTCTAGCTCTGTGATAAATCTCAGTATCCAAAATAACTGATGGTTTATTTCATGGCAGAAAGAGAATACAACAAACAAACAAAATATAGCTATTTATTCAATTTGAAATTATTTGGCCAGAACATTGTTGAGTATTCCAAATCCTGTTTTCAATCCAGTATTGAGTGATCAGAGTATCTCTAATCTTGGTACATTGACTCCAAATGAGCAATGTAGCTAGCTCTGCAATTTCCTGATCCATGTGTTTAAAGATTAACTTCATTATAGCTCTGAACCAAATCAAGACAAAAGAATGTCTTTTAAAAGTGAATCTCAGACAGAAATCTTGTATCCGGAGAGATCAGGATCTGTGAAAGCCTAGGCAGGGCAAAGTGGGGTAAAATAATTTGATGATAGCAGCCTGTGACAGATAGGCAACAATGGCGATCTTGCCCTGATTAGCATGGCCTGGGTCAACACATCTCAGAGGTCTAGCAGAGTGCAGGGCTAAAGGCCTTTGCCCAAGGAGTGAGATTCCTGCTTCCTTGTGGCATGAGAGAGGAAATCATCAGGTTATGGTTAGGGGGTTTTGCTGAAACCTTTGCAGCCCAGAATGCAACTTCAAATACTTCTCACCTCCCAGTACCAATGTTAAATGAGGTGGCAAAGTAAATAAAAAATAGAGAAATTGACTTTGCCAAGAGGCTGTTGAATCATAAGGAAGAAATGAGGTTTTTGACAGTTTTGTTTCCTTCATGATATTAACAACTCCTACTTGCGTAGTGTGGACCAAAGACAGATGAATTGTCAAGCCATGTTACCTTTTGTTATCTTTTCAAGATGCATGGATCAAGAAAAACTGGTGATTATGCAGCTCTTGTGTGTGTTCATAGGCTACTGCCACAGGTTTTCTCCATCACACCTTCAATGTGGGAAAGAGTGGACAGGCTTACCCTTCCCTTTGATGGCGTATCTGCATCTGTGCCTCATTTCCCTCTCCTCACAGGGAAAATGAGGCACAAGGCATGCAAACTGCATGTGAAAAGTCTCTGGGATGGACCCAGGTTGACATAGACCTTTGCTGTGAAACTGTTCTTCCTTTCTTAGACTGTGAAATGTGTGATCTGCCTGCAGGAGATTTCCTGCTGTGCTGCTTGACAGATCTGCTGAACAGTAGGCACTGGAGGGAGTTGTGACATGGAACACATTCAAGGATAAATGGCATGGAAAGCACTAAAGCATGTGCAGTTACTCTCTGGATAGGTTAGGCAAGATAGATCCTGAAAAGATAAATTTGTTATGTTTCACATAATGAAAGTTAATGGTAAACAAATCTGGACAGTGAAACAAGTTAGCTGATGGGGAAAAGTAGCATTTGAAGAAATTTTTAGTTTACTAGGGATCTATCAGAAAAGGTTCAGAGAGATTTAAATAATAGGATGCTAATTCACTGCAAGTCATTTTTTGTTTTCCCTGCTCCTGGATGACAGCAATTGATGTTGAATATTTTCCCATTTTCACCAGCCCGAGCTGAAATTTGTTGTATTATTGCTTATTTAGTCTGACTAGTTCTGGACAAGGTGTTAGTCTGTCATTCGTTTGTGCCTAAAGCACATCAGCGAGTCCAGCTGCTGAGTATAGGGGTTTTCTCAGCAGTTGTCTGTGTTAGCATCTGGTTACTAAGACAAAGCTGTGCTGCCAGACTTCCACAACATTGTCCAGACAAGGCTTTCCCAGAGTTGGATGAGCCTAGGAAATAAACCAAACCTAAAACCCACTTAGAGAAATCAGTGCCAGTTTCAAATACCATGTTTTAAAGAGCTTTTGCTTATGAAGCTAGCAATCGGAAAACCTCTCTCTGTCTGGAAAAGGGCTCTGAACCAACTCTTATTATGGGACCTGACGCTGAGTTCTTGGTGGTGAATGACCACATTACTCTTTGGGGCCTGTGGGTGTCAGAGAAAAGATGCATGTGAGGAAAGTCACCAGCTGAAAGCATGGATATGTTCTAAACACCGGAGGTAGTTTAGTAGCCTGAGCCTGTTTCTGATTAAAAATAAGAGTCCTTCAGATGAATGGAATGTAAACCACATACCAATTATTGGAATCCCATAAAGGAAACTCCCTTTTCCGTCTGTCTATTCATCCATCCGCCCACCCACAAAAGTACAGTGTCTCAGAAATATCCCTCGGCAGAAAAGATGGAAAAATTCAGTGCTTGCTTCCTTTTTCCTTACCTCCCAGGTGCTGGATGACAACTAAAGAGATGAAATTGCAGTGAACCCACTTAAGCTGTTATCAAAGAAATGGACCTGCTAATTAAAAGGATAGTATTTCCTGGCACAAGAGAGAACACCCCAAGTCAACTCTTGAGGCTTTCCTCAAGCAAACATCTGTGGGAATGTGACTGTGTGAGGGCTGCAGGAACAAGCCCTTAGAATAAGACCCACTCAAAGTGAAAGCATTAGATCAGTGCACTCATTAGAACAAAGTACTAAGGCATGCATATACCTGTTTCATTTGGCAAATCTCTCACTCCTTTGTGTTCCCATTGCACTTTTCATTGAAGCTTTTCCATGTAATTGATGGCAATAATTAATTTTCCCATTCCTTACTTCTGTGAGGCAGAAGGCATTTCTTCCAGGTCAGCTTTGCATTGTAAGTGTTACAGTATCTGTTTTACAGATGGTAAAACCAAGGGAGCAAGTTCAGAAACAGCAAATCAATGCTGGAGTATGTTAGAGTCCCATTCCTGCCTCTGACCACAATAAACACTGCTTCTCCTAAGTATGTTCTAATCTCAAACACACTGCCTAAACGAGATATTCCCTGTAAGAATGAAGGCAATAGATCTGTTTTCATGAGCACTCTCAAACATCCCTGACACCACATTAGGGAACATAGACTGTGGTAGAGGTAATGCTATGAAATGTTGGGGGGTTTTTTGCATTGCTACTGTAATTGCAGGACAGTTCAGTCTCATTGCAAAAGGCAGTCTTTGCACAGCTGGAAGAAGTTTTAAATGTTAATAGTTTGGGCAAGACTTAGGTCTACAGTAGTATTATGGTCTAGTTCACAGTAATTGTTTCTTGATACTCTGCTGGCCTCTAGAGGGATAACTTATACAGGCTGAAGCTGTAACCAAGGGATTTTAAGCAATACCTCCTGTTCTTCAATCTTCTTGCCAGATTCTTTGCTATTTGGCAAGGCCTTTTAAGTAACGAGGCTTTGTAGCTCTTTGGAAGCACTTTCTCTTTTAACCTTCATGCTTTTTCTTCTCTCTGGGCAATACATGTAAGGTATGTTTCTTCTGCTTGCGTAAATAAGGGTAGAAGATCCTGGTAATAAACACCGCTCAACCACTGAAGTGAGAAACTCTGAGGAAAGTGGGCAAGTGAAAGAGAAATGCAGAAAAGCTAAGACAGCATTTTGTGCATAACATTTAGCCATAATTCAAAAACTCCTAAATGCTAAGAATTCTTATGAATCCTGTCATGTTTACTGAAAATAATGACTGCACTGTAAAAACAAACAAAAAAACAAACAACAACATGACTTTGAAATTCTCAAAAGCCGATAGATCTTCCTTGGCTTTTTCTGCTTTCTTCTTTACTCAGTGTAAGGATTTGCCATATTCTCCAACTCATTCCCAGACTATATCTTCATGTTTTTCAGGATATCTGTATTAAATCTGAAAAAAAAAAATTGAACAGAAAAGGTGAAAGTTTACTGCAGAGGGCAGATAAGTCTGTAAGCAGTAACTGCTTTCAGGAAATGTTGTTAATATATGTGGTACATATATTCTTTTAATGCCTCTATACAACTTCAGAGTATAACAGGTATCTTGGTACGTGTATGTGAAGGCCTGAACTATTGTTTCAAAGTCATTTATACCCCTTATCCAACAGCATACATCCCTCAGGTCATCAGCTCTTTCCTGGCCTTTTGCCTCCATTCACTATGGCCACATTCACCCAGCTGAAGACAAGAGTCTCCTCAGGATGTTTCCATTACCAGCCTGTTGGTAGTTGTCCACTTGGAGTGAGGTTGGCTTGCTGGACCCCAATTTTTAACTCATCTGAACCTAGTGATCTGAACCTGTAATTGAAGGATATATTTCTATTGACTTCTCCTTCTCTCTTTGAGGTGAATGTCCAAAACTTTCAGTGTAGAGAGAACAGAGATTGTCTAGAGATCATCCTAATGTCAAATGCTATTTTAATGTTTATGTTACGTATGTGATGACCAGTTTCCCTCACAAAGTCCTTTACACCATTAAAACAGGTATGGCAAATATTACTGGCATCAAAATGTCAAGAAAGGCCTTTGTGGCCTTACTGGGGTAGGATACACATCTCTCATGGGATTTACTTCTTGCCGTATTCTGATAAAATACTGAAGGAATCAAAATGCTGTAATTACCGAGATCTGTGGCTGTAATCTTCAACAAAAACAATTTTGCCTTCCAGTCTTGTGTGGAAAAACAAAAGATGATACACCAGTGTACCTGTCTTCTCTAGCGAGATTTCCTCTCATTCCTTCCCTGTGTTGTTCTGCAGCTATGTCATCAAAGTTCAACAAACTGAGTTACTTATCAAAATTTTCATATACTCTTCAATGTATAGGAAGCTAATACATCAAAAGAATACAGTGTACTTCAGCGACAGGTAAATTTTTGATGGAAAGTTTTAAAATTTTCTGAATAAGTACTGATGCTTGGTGTGTGCCACTTGAGAAGTCAGATGAGTTAGCTGTTATAAATCTGATCTTTGTGTGGCTTTATATTTAGTAAGAACTACTGTCACAGTTTATGGTGAATCTGTGTAGTTCACTTGTACTATTAGTAAAAATGTGTTTCCAAATGTAGAACAAATGAAACAAAAGAAATTCTGGTTCTTTGATCCAATTAGGAATATTAAGAGCTGTGTAGAGCTGCAGAGTTTCAATGTTGTTTTGCAGCCTTGGTTAGTGTGTGGTATATGAAAGGAGGCAACCAAAAAAGAGTTATTGGCATGTGGTCCTAAAATGTACACTAGAAATTAATGGATTATTGGCAATGGTGACTACAGGCAGGGAACTGCAACAGCGACATATCATCTGTGCAGCAAATAACTGGCATCAAAGAGAAGGCACAAAGACCAACAAAGACCACATTCAGAAACTCTGTCCTTTTGTTGTGGGAAACAGCCTCAGATGCAAATGCTAATTGGTTTGAACAAACCTTGAAGACATTGCTAGACATTTAAACATACTTGAAAAATACACAGGTCAGTGTGAGCCTTTCAGTAATAAAATGCCAGGGTATTCTGGATTCATCAGATTACAGATAACAACACAGAATTGGCTGAAAATTCTGCCGCTACTGTGTGACACAACAATAATCAACATGTTAAATGAGAGGTAAAACAGAGCTTGATATAACCTCCATGCTTCCTTCAGCTTCACAACTAGACTGTCACAAATGACCTAGAGGGATGAATATGCAAAAAATCTAAATGCTATGAGCAACTTAAACAGAGGAAATCCCTCTCTTTCTCTTGGGTGTTATTACAATGAAATTCTCATGTAGTTGTAAAAAGCTGACACTAAAACTCTGTCTTGTGAAGTACAGGAGTGTTGAGTGCTTTGGCAGAGAGCAGAAAAAAAAATATTCATCTGATCTGCAGAAGTACAGAATATCCAGGCAGCTTACAACGAAACCTATATTATGTGCTGAGTCTCACCACCTTCCCTCACTTAAGCTTTAGTCTGAATGACTCATTATGCTCTTGAATTTGGAGGCTGTAACAGGCATGTAGTGTTAGTGAATATGGCCAAAGTGCCTGAGGACACAGAGAGGAGGAGGGGGAAAAAAATCCTGCCTAAATAAAAATGGAGCTTCAGTTTCATTTGTGTCAGTGTTGGATCGAAACTTCTGGGAAGTCTGAGAAGCCCATTGTAAGTTTATCCACATGGATTAAATTCATACCATGTGCAGGAAGGTCCTTCCACTCCTTTCATTTCAGTCTTCCACAACAGTAAAATGTCAGTCCTTGACAGAGGAACTTAGTGGCTATTAAAGGCTCCTGAGTAGGAAATTATTTTCTTGTATTGCAAACAGCCAACTTCTAAACCTTGCTCTTGGAGTACATGTGAAGGTCTGATGAGAATGACAGAAAAATGTGGTCATTTATAGTACCAGCTATTAGGATAGTCATTTCAGGCTACCAGTCGAGTTACAAGTGTTGGTTGTTTGCCAGTGGATGAAGGTAGTAGCAGTGGTGACAAGAAGCTGGCAACAGGTATTTTGTACCATAGTCTGATAGGATGAGGTGAGATCTAATACAGTCCCACAAAGTCTAAACAGTTATGGCAGAAGGATTGATTGACTCATATACCAGAATGAGTACTCAAAGCATTCTTTAGTTGAAAGGAAGTTAGAGTAGGTAATTTGGTTTTTTCAGGTGGTTGTTGCCATAAATTGTGGGTCTTCTATGCTTCAGGTATCATCAGGTTCTTGGGAAGCTGCTGATCAGAACTCTCTGAAAAATATAACCAGATATTCATGTACAAGTTTGAGGGAAAATGCCCCTCTAACTTTTTAGTATCTTCTTATACATTCATAAGAGTTTTAAACCAGATGGGACCATCAGCTTCTTTCACAACCGTTGAAATTCATTTGCTCTACATTAGGTCATTAAGCATACTGCAGTACAGGTATGTTAAACAGCCTTCACTGTGCTTTATACAAAGTATAAATATATGTTCTGTATGAATGTTACCAGAGCAATATGTGCATAAAAAGCCTTCAGATGTTCATTATAATCAGCAAATCTTAGTATTTGGATGCTAACCAATATTTTCCCATTATCTTGCTGAATCAAGAACACCAAATACGTATAGAGCCATCCCATCTGCCTTTCTTTTTCATCAGTCTACAGTGTCAAAAAAACCCTGAGTCCAGTAAATGAGTAAACTTTTAGTTGTTTGTTTGTTTGTTTTGTTTTTGGAAAACAGGAGTACAAGAGTCCATGAGGAGTTCGTATTTTCCAGACTCTGTACCACTGCCATGCTTGGGTTTGAAATTGCCAAATAGCATTTCCAATGGGAATTCTAACATGGAGTACACCTTTCATGACTGGATGCTTTTTCCTCAGTGAGATTTCAGAAATTTTTCAAGAAAGAGAAGAAACTTGCTGGAATATTAGGAGAGAACTGCTATTTTCAGTTTTCATTGTAGACTTTTTCTGGCAATCATCTGAGTGGGCCACTTCAGCACACTGAATCCCATAGCACAAGGGGATGGAGTCATTAATGGAATACTTTGTTATCTGGAGGGCTTTTTCAGCCTTCATTATTGAGGAAACTGGAAGATGTTTACTGACTCAGGAAGAGTCAGATGATAAAATTCTGTCACTGACAACTGTATTCTCTTTCTCTTAACACCTTTAATGTGCATCAAACAGTCAAGAATTTAGCAGCTTATTCCTATCTGGCAGAATTGCAGAACACTCTCAAGCTGTGAAAGTCAATAGAAGGCTCTTCTGTTTGGAAGAGTCATCTGGAAAATGTAAAATTCCTGCTAATTCTAAAAATTTGAAAAAATCTGGGAAGATCACTTTAGACACCCTGAAGAGGTGATCCTCTTGGACATTAATGTGCTGTGCTTCAATTTCCATCTCTAATAGTAGTCCCTCACTTCATACGTTTGATATAAGTGCAGTCTGTGAAGGACTCAAGTATTATAATGAGAAGGAAAACAAAGAGACATGCAAGAAACTCCTGTCTTCAAAATTGTCTCTGAATTATGCAGAAGATAAATGCTGGGAATGAGACACCGTGATGACTAGCAGCCCAGTCTGTCAGCCCTCACTCTATCCTAAGGCACGTACAAAGTGACCCCACGTTCTGGTATTCTTAATTTTAAAGAACTAAATATGTGACTCCATTGTGGATTTGTAGTCCTACACGTGTGCACTACACATATGAAATAATGCATCCCTAATAACTTTGCTTTTCATCATCTTTATAATCCCAACCCTAACTGGAGTTTCCTAAAATATTCTTTGTATTTCTATACTTCTCTTTTACTACAAGACTGCTTGTGGTTTTTTTACATCAGGTCATCTTTTATGTCTAAATCAGAGAAATAAGTATTTGTTTGTCCACCACATACCCATCTTCCCTCCAGAACTGGAAAGAAGATCTAGGTCCTTGCATCCCATGGGATGTCCTTACCTGCTCTGGTTCTCACTTCTGTAACTGGTCGCTCATGGAAAAAGGTTTTCCACCCAGAGAGTGGTTGGGCACTGGAACAGGCTCCCTAGAGAAGTGGTCACCAGCCTGACAGAGCTCAAGAAAAGTTTGGACAATGCTCTCAGGCACATGGTTTGGCTTGAGGATGGTCCTCTGCGGAGCCAGGTGTTGGACTCAGTGATCCTTGTGGGTCCCTTCCAACACAGCTTATTGTATGATCCTGTGATCCAGCTGACAAGTATTTGGCATATGCTTTCGTTCCACTTCCTTATTCCCTGCACTATCCTTCTTTCTGAGGATGTCCTGTCCAATGTTTCAATGAAGAGATTGCTCTGATAATACTAGTATTCACAAAAACTGCCTCATACAAAGCACAAGACAGTACTTTCTTTTCCCATTCCGGCATGAGTTGCATTCTCATCTTTTGTGCAGGTGGTGCTTAAATTTATCTTGTGTCTCACCCTAGGTCTTCTAAATACTACAGGTCTTTGTCTTCCACTAGTAAAGGGAACCTCATAAAATTGTAATGGCTATCTTTCAGTATATTTCTTACTTCAGACACACCATTATGACCATATTGGAATTTCCCTTCTTGAAGATATATCTACCAAAATTGTCATTATATATAATCCTCAATGCAAAAAATAAGAGGCTGTATAGAAACAGTATACATTTACAGTAACTGTAGGGACAGGGCTGAAAGTTCACACTTGTGGATGGAAGCCTCAGGGTGTGAGATCCACTTCCAAACATCACTCCATAAAACAAAGGAATTTTTCACTGTGCTGCTCTCACAGCCCAAGTCAGTAGGAAATTTCTCATTGATTACATAGAAAATAGATTCATTTGTAATGAAGCCAACAAATATCTAGCTCACACATCTGCCATATTTGACATTCTATGCTTTGTTTTGTACCTGTTCTTTATCTAGTTCGTGGAAACCAAATATGTTGTCTTTGGGTGGAACATTAGACCAGAGCACTGCTGAGTTCTTCAGGATTTGCAGCTTCCAGATGTTTTTACACAAGTGTTCGAAACTGAGATGTTGAGTGTATGGCTTTCATATTGTTTTTCTATATTATGCTCTATTGCTCCTTTGTCTCTCTTTCTTTGTGTGGTATTTGAGATGGTTTAAGGTAAGGGTGTACATTGGCTACCCATTTTTACTGGGGCTCTGGATCCAATCAGTGCTGCCAGTTGTTGAATAGACTTCTCCATCTACTGGGTTTTATAAGCTTCCTTACACTGTCTGAGTAGTTGCGTCTTTCTTTGGCAAAAATATTTGACACTGCTAGATTGAATGAAACAGAAATTTTCAAGTTAATTCGTGGACTTTGCTAATGAAAAGAAGTAATGTGAAAAAATAACTCACTGCTTTGAAAAGACCTCTATGTTGTGCCTCGTAAAAGAACCTTCAGATGTCCTTTAGTACTAACTGTATTTGTTTTTATTACTCTTCCTAATATCTAATAATGAAACCTTGTATTTTATGTGCCTCATCTTCAAAGTGCTTTGAAAACATTTGCTATCTGAACATCTGCAGGATGGGATGCCCATCTGCAACACAAAATAATCTTAAATGAGTGCAGCACAGCTTTACCACATGCCAGATTTTGGGAGGATGACTTTGCTTCAACTTTATCTGCCACTTGCCCAAAGGTTTACGGCATATTTTGTACATTCTTGGCTGTAGATTCAAACATGCTTTAGCAAAATAGTACATTTCTCTATGACACAAAAATTGAATTTCTATCTTTTCCATCTAGAGTTGTCTAGTATGTGCTTCTTGGTTGCCTTAATTGCAGAATCCTGTGAAATGCTAATTCAACACAAATGTGGTTTAAGATGTTCCGTTCCATCTGAGTTTATTTACCATGTTCTTCCTTCACTATGACAAATCTGCATTCTTACTGTTGTTTTAATTGTTCCATCACACTCCATTTACAAGAATTTACCATATTTCCTGTTGTGTGACCTGGTCAAATTTTTGTCTTCTACAGGAGACTTTGCCTGTATGGTGTTGAAGGGGAATTTCAAGCAAGATAAGTGAGCACAACTGATTGATTTAGTTGTAAAATGCTCCCTCTCCACTCCAAGACTTCGGTGCCTTTCACTGCAGTGGAAATGTTTGGTATCCAACATCCAACATCCAGCTGCTGCCTGCTCCCATTTGTGATTAGCCTGTGTTTATCACCTCCCAGCCCCAGAGACAGAATGCTAACAGGGTCCTGCTTGATTCCTGGCCAGCAGAGCTGACTGTAACCTAGCAGTGACTTAGGGTGATTATCTCTGATTGGCAGCTAATAGGAGAACATTGTCAGGAAGCAAAGCAGCTCAAGAAGTCCATAGCCTGCTCCACAGCATGTCCTATAGATCCCTGTACAGCAGTGGAGCTCAGGAGTAGCCTTCTGTATCGACCAGATCACACTGCTGAAAGAACTGGTAATCAAGTGAGCATTTGCTCTTGGACTTTGTATTCTTTGGGATCTCATGCTAATCTTATATCAGTGTGAGTCTAGTTTGTTCAGTGAAACAAATAGAAAAACTCTCTGAAACCTCCATTTTACACAGACTTTTCAAATATGTATATAATAATTCATCAAACTGAAATTTGAAGCTGAGCTTTCACCTTCTGCTCCTAAACAGTCATTTGGGGCCTCTTTGCCCTGCTTGAATCTATTTCATTTTTCTTTTTTCACTTCGATCCTTTGGCAATTGAGACTGGTAAATGGCAGATGAATGTGTTTTATGGAAAAGTTTAAAGGAAGGAGTTCATGTGCAGCATGTTATCAGTCATGTCCTGTAAATATGATTACAGCATTTACACTGCTTCACATCAAAAGCCAAATGTTTTGTGACCATCTTTAAGGAAGCTTTTTAAAATTGTAGCAATCCCTCTCTGAAATTGGATGCCTGCTGTCAGCAGGGAAAGCAGGAGCACTCTGATCTGGAAAAATCTGGTAGCAGAGGGTGGAAATGCCAAGCTGCTGGTCAGTGCTGTGGCTACCTAGGCAAGAACCCTAGAGATTTGCCACCATCTGCTCCAGCTGCAGTGAGAAAGTTGGCATCTCTCCACCTGTACTTGTAATGGAATCAAGATGTGTGTCTTGCTACAGCATCTGCAGAGTCATGTGTCTTTAACCACTGCCCCCTCATTAGCCTAGTGGGGCTAACTTTGATAAATCTCCTCGGGTGTTTTGTTTACAGAATTTTATTTCATTTTATTTGCATTTTTCAATTACTGCTGTGAGGTTTTTTGTGGGGTTTTTTTTGTTGTTGTTTTGTGGTTTGGTTTTTTTTTGGGTTTTTTTCCCCCATTTGTATCGGAACAGGCAAGAGTAAGTTTTTTCTCATTGTGCCTGGGACATGGATATGAACAGAGACCAGGTCTGAATTTTTCTCTTGTTGTTGAGACAAATTTAAGTGCAACTATTTCAAATTTACATTTTTATCTAGTGTTGCTAGCACCCATTGTGTGCTATGGCCAGTAGTTTTTATGCAAGAAAAAAATCCTGACTTTGAGGGACACAGGGACTGAGCATGATTTATTCTTCCCTTATTAACTACTCATCAATTCCCCTGTCAAGTGTTATAAATGCCAGATTCAATATTCCAATTAAAATAATAATTTGGTTTATTAAACAAACGATTGAATCACGGAATTTCGGTAAACCCACCAACAGTGGAGATACTTGACGATTTTGCCTGGGAAAATGCCAAGGGTGAACCGTGAGACCCAGACCTGGCCGTCTGCTGCCTCCCCTATGGTTCACGAATTTGCCCGTTTCGGGGCTTGGTTTAAATACACTTTATTCCTCCTCTGGCATTATTTCCCCATATTTCCCTTTGTGTCCATGTTAGCTATTCCAGTCCATGGGTGTCTCCGGCCATGCTGAAAAGAGTTCTTTTTCTCTAGCCAGGGTGTTAATGTTCAGTTTTGGTCGGTCTCCGTGGCTGATGAATAATCCATGTATGGTTGATGACTTTTGCAGGAGCCGGGGGTGTCAGCCAGCAGCATTGATTAGTCTGTTGATCGCCCATCCTGCTGAGGCTCTGCTCCCAACGCCTTTCATTCATCCTCTCTCTATTCCTGGACAAGATGATCTCGGGCAGTGCCTGCCTTTTTGTTTCAGCATGATGATGGGAGACACCCTGTAGCTCACGTACACAGCTATCCCATACACATATACAAAAGTTTACAGTTTTCAATTCATTATTTATCATAAGAACATGAATTAATCATTTCACATTTATAACACAAGGATTCTGGGTAATGTAGTCCACAGGGACACTCCTTGGGATAACTGATTCTAAATGGTTCATATTTGTGCTGCAAGAGATTATTTGACAAAGAGCCCTAGGCACGGGAACCTAACACAATACAATTGCTCTCCAAAGAGTGGGCTGTGGGCCCATGCTGTCCGCAGAGGCTGTTTCTCAAAACAGCCCATGAGACCCTACACAGCAGGGTTTGTGAGCATGGGGAGGTGGAACAAGGACATACACTGGAAAAGAAGTTTAGCCTCTGGGTGCTGGGGTCTGGGATGCAGGAACAATGGGAACAAAAATGGTTGGTAACTGGGATTTCTGTTCTAAAGGAAATTCCTATGGTTTCAGACAAAGCTTATTCCAAAACAGAATAAAATGCTAACATGTTCCCATTAAACAAAACTTTGACTGGGTTGGATTACTGTAGTAATATTTAAAAATTTGTTTCAATATTAGTGTTGTCTATAGAACTTTGCAAATTAAATTAGCCTGTATTATACATATACATTATACATATATAATGTTCATAGTATGTAACTATTTAGCATTTTCTCTGTGTAGATTACAGTGTTACATAAACTTCATCATTGTCTTAGCAACTAAAAGTTAACAAAGTGAGAAATAAAAGTTGTATATTTCAAACACTTTCTGGTGAATTTGTAGAAGCTAACCCATTCCCACAAAGCTTTCTCATACTGACAAACTGGCTATTTTTAACTCATCTAAGCGGAGACATCAGCAGTTTTGTTACAATTGTGACCTAATGGAAGCAATTCCTTTGCTACCATCTGCAGGAGATCAAGAGCTTTTCTGATGGCATCATCCTTCACTGTTAAGTCCTGACATTCAAGTCTATTGATCAGGATTTAGCATATTAGCAGTTTTTGTGTTGATTTCTTTCTTCTCTTCAGTTTGCAAAGCCAAAGTGATGAGTTCTAGGCAGTTTCTGTGGTGTTGTTGGCTGATCAGACATCTGCTTCAGCACTTCATCACATCAGGGAGCAGGGGTCTTTTCTACTCTGCCTGTACCTCCATACAACCAGTAGTAGACTTATTGTAGGTAGCACCAACACTGTCACAGGTAAAGCTATTGTAACTGTTAAATTTTGAAAAATATCTGGAATAGTAATTTAGTTGTCTGTGATAGATTTTCAATTTATTTTGTACAATCAATGATGAGAATTTCCTGTAAAGCTTAGTTCCTTCTTCATTGCCTGAGGGGCACCTTGGTGCATCTCTTTGGGAACCAGCACCTGGGTCCAGTAATTAGAAAATAACCAGAGTTATGTGCAAACTCGTATCTGTGGGGTTGTGATACTTTGGCCTCCTGACTTCTAGCAAATTGGATATTTGTACTTCCAGTAGGCAGTAGTGAGAGATCAATGCATCTGTCCTAACCTTTGGTTAGAACCAAACAGAAATGATAGAGATGGGCATAAACAATTGAAATAGCTTTTAGCATAGTCTCTGTACCAAATTAAGATAGTAAATCAGGACAACAGTGACTTTATCAACTGTATGTTGATGAAGAAAAGGGAAGGTACCCTGGATCTGCAATCAAGGCTCATGTTTGTGCTGGTAATTGTAAACTCGATGTCATTTTTTAAAGGGGTGTATGCTAAAAGTGGCTGTGATCTCTCACTCGAAGTCAGAAGGTATAATTGAAATCTGTGCATCTGAAAAAATTGTCCAACATGTCTCTCTTCATAGAAGTAAACAGTTTGCATTTGCATGTATCCTCCAACTGGAAAGAACCCTTTACATGCATATTTCAGCCCCAGACATTTAATCAAGTCAGCAGGAGGGATAGCCATGCCTTGCCATCAGGAGAGGCGAGTACTACAAGCACACCTGACCCACCATACACAAGGACAGCAGTGAACAGCTGTCCTGCTGGGAAGAAAAAGACAGCCTGGGGAGCCTTGACCTAGCTGACAGCCTAGGAACTGCGGTCCAACAGAAGAGGTGAACATTTCTCTATGGACAAAATGTATCAATTGCCAGAGTGCTTTACACAATATCCTATCATGTGTCCTGCTCCATGTCTGTCTGGCACCTCAGAGACACATCAGACCACTAAGACTAGGACTGCTCTGTACAATTCTGGCAACTTTGTCTCTCTCATCACTCACCTGCTCGACATATTGCCAATGACCAACAAAATGAGGCTAAAGCTAAGGTAGAAATAATGGCACGAGAGACCTTTTCAGAAGGTTCAGCAACTTTTGCTGCTAGTAGACACACATTTTGTATCTTGGGAATTCTTCTAGATTTGTCACTGCTTCACTGTAGTCAGAGACAATGGCAGAAGTAAAGTACCATTCTTGTTCCTTGGGTTGTAGTGGTTTTTTTTTGTGTAAACCTTCTTTAGCTTTCATTTGACACCATATGAGAAATTCAGCTGCCCAGATATGGATATCTAGAGTAATTTAAAGTGCTGTGGTGAACTATGCCTTACCATCAGCTGTGGTCTTGGAGGGCTTCAGAGCTCCCACAAGCACTTTATGAGGGTTTCAGGCATCCACAGGAGCCTCCTGCCTCAATGCAACAGCAGTTGGTCAATGTCTCCCATGAGGTACCTTAGTTACAACACTGCTGTGTTATGGAGTAATAGCTCTGGCTTTTTACCAGTTCCAAGCTGCTAAGAGGAGGAAATTGATGTGTTATTGCACAGGATGAAAAGACTAACAAAGACAAGTTGTATAGTTCCTTGTGCTGTTAGATGATATTACAGGAAGAAATTACTTCAAAGCACTTGACATGGAGTTTGTTTAGCCTTGAGCTCCAAGTATTTATTGTTCACCTTTCTGAGGTCCAGAGTGCTTAATCCCATTGCAAACTTCATCTGCTGCCTCACTGGAAGCCCACTCTATTCCTTGGTACAAAAGAGCCCATGCGAGTGGCAGCCCTCTGCAGATCCACTAAGGTCTCCAGGGCCAGGTCCCAGCCTACAGCACACCCACACAGCCCTGTGCTATCAACCCTGATCTTCTGCTAGCCAGAAATTGCCATTAAACAGATTTGTGATGCTGCCACCAGCCCGGTTCCTGTGTAGCCAGATCTGTGCACGTGCTGTTGACTCTCTCCATACTTCCTATGAAATCAGCTCTGCACCGTGGTTGTGACTCCTCTCAGTGCCTGGCACTGGCTCTCACAGTTGAGAACAGAAAGCTCTCTGCCATCCTGGCTGAGCTTTTTGACTTTGTTACTCCACCAAAAGCTGTCACTTGTAAATTCAGTGCCCTTCTGTAAGTCTACTTAGAGAAAAACCTATTAACAATCAAAACATTAACAAATTTCAATCAAACTTTCAAAACTCAGCAAGAGAACTTATCAGTACATATGTAAATTAAGACCTCCAGAGAAGCATTTTCCCTTTCTTTGGGAATTAAAACCCTCCTGCACCTGAAAGGAGACCTTTACTTCATGTTCTAGGAGACCTTTACTTCATATTCTCTCTCTCTAGTCCCTTTATATCCATCAGTTCAGACAATGTTTACCCTTTTCTCACCATATCTGTCTTGAAATGTTGTCCTCTGCCATGCCTTCTGTTTGTCATGCCTGATTTAGACCTAAATTCTTTGGGACAAGGAAAATATCTGTATTTGTAAAATGTCCAGTAAATTTATGCTGCTGTATAATTTATGATTGTAAGTGCAGAACATATTTCAGTTTGACATTCCAACTTATATTTTCAAAGCCATAAATAAAGTATTTATGAGCAAGATCTTGAACATTTTATTTTTAACATGCTATACTTGAATGTTTAATTCAAGGATGGATAAATATTGAAGTTATGTGGACTGAACATAGTCCTTACTTTCTCCTTCTTCAGGCAATATTTGAGGGGCCAATGGCCCCTTCATTCCAGAAAAGGGAAATTATACCCTACTATGTGTCACCAGGAAGAGTGAGCAATGATGGCTGAAGCTAAAAATCAGTTTAGAAAGGATAAACATAGATCCCCTTTCAAAAGCTCTTGTGAACTAAGCTGATATACAGAAATGTTATTTTGATATAGCACAGAGTGAGTATGAATGTCCATTTCTTAAAAAAATGTTTGAGTGCAGCTGTTGCTGTCTTGTCCCATATGGTAACACTTTTCAGCATGGTTTGAACTGGAAGCATTTTCCATTTATTAAAAAAAAATAATTAACAAAATCTTTTTTCGAAAAATATTCAATTCATTTTACAATTCATGTGTGAGACTCTGCTATAACCAGTTAATCTCTTGTTCTCGGTCTCCTTGCCCCCTTCCTCTGCTCTATATATGTTTAAACCCACAGCTCTGAGAGTTTCCTAACTGGTTTGAGAGTGTGGAAAGGTTAGACAGCCTGCTGTTGCTCCAGAGGAGCTTAAGTGACCTGCTGTGACAGTGTGTGAAGTCTCACAGAGCAGGTGTGCTGCCTTTTTGTTACAGACTCAAACCCATCCCGTGTGGCAATGTGCTCACTGACAGAGTTTTCTGCTGCTCTTGCCCCTGTGAGACTGTCCTGAGTGCAGTCCCGGGCTGCGAATGGACACTGAGGCTACGTATCAAATCCTTATAGGAAAGAAAGATCCCTTTAAACATGGGGATATGTTCATGCAAGGTTCTTTGGGCCACCTAGTGAGGTATCTGAGGTTCTACCCTGGGAGCTCAGCTCACTTCTGCACTGACACTGGGAACACAGCTATGGACAGGTCACCTTCTTCTGGAAGTGACATCCTGCAGGGCAGGTTAAACAGAAACCCTTTCCAGCAGCTGTGCAAATGGAGGCAAAAATGGGCTGAGCCTCCTGGAAAGACAGGTAGACTTTAGGTCTCACTGTCACAGCCAGAGACCGAATGTTTGTTTATTAAGTGTCGTTTTTGAGCATCACATCATTTTAATCATAGTCATGAAAATAAAAGCAGTTTGTCTTCCCATATGTAACCCATTACTGGCTGAACCATAAAGACACATACTCATTCTAAATCTAGTTCTCTGGCAAATTTTTATGAGGGAGGTGAGAACATAATCTAATAATCTGTTTCATGTTACTGAGAGTAGGAAATGGCTGTGATACATGGCTGATAAATGAATATATTTTCTGAATTAGCCAATTTTTGCTGTATATGCAGCAAGCAGTATATGCATGCTGAAATTAGTTAATAGATCCTGTTGTTCCCTGAACATCCTGTATGGATTGTATGTGGTGGTTTAATAAGTCCACATTAGTACATCTGTAGCCTGTCACCATCTGCTGTTCTTACCTTTGCATTCCATGTATGAAAGATGGTAGAACTTAGAGTCTCATGATGACATTTCCCCTTAAGAACACTTCTGCATAAAATGGCTGGCTAATGCAAATTACTGGGGGCTTTTGTTCGAAGTTTTGGTTTGGTTTGAGTTTTGCTGTTGTTGTATCTTTGAGGGAGTTGGGTTTGGTTTTGGTTTTGTTTTTTCCTTTTTCTTTTCCTTTTGCAAGTGTTCACTGCATTGGTTAACACTGGTTAATTCTGCATTGCACGTGTATTAATGCACCACTTTTTCACCTACAGCTCTTGCTTGCTTGACAGATCTAGGAGGTGGCATTCAATACCCAGTCTGAAAGCCACCTTGAGATGTGAAGAGAAACAAATGCTTAATATCAGCAAAAAGGCTCTATGTGGTGGTGTTTAGCATGAGTAGCTAGGGAATATTTAAGACTAATATTGCGAAGGACTAGACAACAGCAGTGTAAGGAACAAATTATGGGTTTTGCTAGTTCCAAAAATCAAATGGTAATGGATTAAGCCTTGTAAGTTTGTGAAACCACCATAAATCAACAATTTGAAATTAGATTAAAATGAAAGTATTCTTCATTCTCTTTTTTATTTTTCTTTTTTTTCCTTTTTTCTCTTTCTCTTTTTCTTTTTTTTCCTTTTTTCTCTTTTTCTTTTTTTCTTTTTCTTTTTCTTTTTCTTTTTCTTTTTCTTTTTCTTTTTCTTTTTCTTTTTCTTTTTCTTTTTCTTTTTCTTTTTCTTTTTTTCTTTTTCTTCTTTTTCTATTCTTAAGGTCTGTAGCTGCTCCTCAATTTTCAAAGTCTTATTTAAGTAGTGCAAGTCATATCACTTGATTCAGCAACTTAGCTTATCAAGGATTTAGAAAGAGGTTCTATATATCCTGAGTATCTGGATAAAAATAATGCAACAGCAGCTAACAAGATAAAAAGCAAGCTCTAAAATATCTGAAAATACATCAATAATTCAATTGATTTGATAAAAATTTTGCAGTCTTCTCCTTTATCTTTAAAGAAGAACAAAAATTCTTTTCTTACCAGTTTTCATATGTGTTCCAGTACCTTCTGGAATCATGGGAATAGGAGAATGACTTCCCTAACATCAGAACAACTTTCAATAAAGTCTTAAGCAAGGAAAATGAGAAGGCTGGAGCACAGCCAGGGAAGCTGCAGAACATGAGGAAATACAGGGCACTTAGGGTAATTTCTGTGTATGTTTTTCCTCTTTCTATGCATCCTACAACTGATTCACAGGTGGTGTTCAGCTAGAGAAGTAAGCTCTTGTTTCAAATATGGGACTATGTAGGACTCACATTTTCACCATGTTTTATTCAGGGGGAGAGTAAATGTTTGAAGGATTTAGTATTAACTTGCCTTCAAACACTAAGTACAAAATAAAGGCATGTAAAATACTGAAAAACTATAATTTAAATCTGAAAATGAATGTAAGCTAGATTTAAGATGTAACAGTGAAGAGTCAGAAACTATATATGACTGAAAAATAATGTAATACAAAATAGATATGAATGTGAACCTCCATTATTCAATTCTGTGTGATAAAGGTCCAGTGACAGGGTTTTATTCCTAGAAATTCCAGTCTCACTGATTAATGGCAGACTTCTGTGCATACCTTAAGTTCCCAAATTGTTCTTCCAGCTTCCTTGGGACTAAGCAGGTGTTAAAGTTTCCTAATATGCTTGAGGACATCCCCAAGCCTACACTGAGGCAGGCTGTTCCCTGCCACTGTCAGACAGACTAAGACCCCACTGACTGTCTAAGCACTGCCCAGTCTGTAGATAATCAATTTCTGCCTCTTGCGTCTGTGCAAGTTTTTTTCCTGACTAGATGGCAGGACAGCTCTGAAGAAATGCTGTCCAAAATGGAGTCATTCCAGTGAAAACAAATTTACTGTGATATTACAAATACCTAGCTGTGATCCAGTAGACACTGAGGTGCTTCACAAAAAAGTCATTATTATTATCAGGTGCAGCAATTGCAGCACAGTCTTGGTGAAGGCCACCAAGCACAAACCTGCCTTCAGAGCAGCAAGGAAGTGTGCCCAGCAATGTGTGTAATGCACACACTTACCAGGCTCGTTCATGTGTGCAAGCTGCTTTGTTGCACAAAGAGATGAACACAACACCCGAGCATCCAGCCAGGATTTCTAGGACTGACAGCGATAAACTAATGAAAAACACAAGATTGAATCCAAGTGTCCTGAGCCTGTCCTGTCCATCCTCCTATAATCTGCAGCCCTCTTCACAGTAAATCCACTGATCATATACTGGAAAGGAGCAGATATTGCATTACTTGCAAGAAGAATGTGATTGAACTTCTGAGATAACACATGATCTTCTGGTGTGAAACTCTTGCTAAAATGGTAAATGAACTTTACAGGCTGAGGACAGAATAGGAAGGGGCATACTGAAACAGAGGAAGGCAGGACACCAAGGTATCCTTTCTGGAATAAAGACCTAAAAATACCAGTGGTTCTAGAGCATGCCTATGTATGCTTGCTAAGCTGCCCAAAGTAGACAGGTGACAATTTGTGTGATGCTGCTTGTATCAGAGGAAGGCAGGAGGTCCTTTACTTCTTACTTATTTTTTGTGTGCCTTGTTTGAGATTTCCAGATGGCATGGGTCAGAAATCTCAGAAGCTGCTGTCCTAGCAGAAGTGTGGAGGTGCTGGGGAGTCTCCAATTTCTTTTTGACTGCTGTTTTGGTAACACAGACTCCTTTCTGTTCCTAACCCCTATTTGCCCCTGATTTTTACTTCTACATTCATCCATGTTGAGCCAATGTAGCACTGAGATAGGGACTCACCTCTCAGAAACTCTATTTCACCTTAACACATAATAGTTGCTCCTGCAGTTGTTATTGCCTCCCCCTTCTGCAGTACTGAACAACAAATAATAAGCACCAGGAATTCGAAAGAGGCTTCTTACAACTGCATATTTTGCTCACACTGTAATGACGTGAACAGGGGAAATATCTGACTACTGACCACTCCTGCAGGTGTTATGCAGGAGGGTGGCTGCTGTTGTTTCTCTTTGTGTTGCTACAGCTGTTTTCCCCCAACGGGACTATGTTGCCAATGTTTTAACTCCATGTGTTACACAGATCTCACTTCCTCTGTAAAATGTACATACGTGTATATACACACATAATTACATAGTTCCCAGAGTTTTCCGTTCTTCCTGTCCCCTCTCAAATCCTGTGATACTTTACCTGGCTAAAGCTTGCTTTTTTGGTTCCCAGTTTGGCAACAGCATTTGCAGAGGGCAGATTTCTGGTTGACCTGGGGAGTAACTTGGTCTCATTCTCACGGTGGATAAACTGGTTCTGTTGCCCTCCTTCTGTGCCTGCTTGCTGGACTTGACCTCCAGGTCCTCTGCAGAGGGGAGATGGAAACTGCTAAAGAGAAGGAGGACAATGAGCAGCACAGCTTTCAGTTTCATGTCAAGTTGACTTGTGAAATATAGCTGTGTGCAATGAACACCAAGGAAGCCCCAAGATTCAAAATTCAGCAGCGGCAATGCAAATGCAGCACAACCAAGGAACAAAATCAAGAGGAAAACAGAACACCAAAACTTCCTTCGAACCCTAATTATTTTGTTGTTGTTGTTGCTTAATCACATTGTGGTTTGCAATTTTTTGCAGACCTTTAATATGGAGTCTCTACATGGATTATTGTTAGCATGAGAATAACAGCACTTTGTTCATTACTAAGAAAGGTTGCAGTAATGTTTCTTTTGTTTGTTATTTTTTGAAACTTTTAGAGCTTTGCTACCTATTATGCTTTTATTCCTTTTCATATGAATAACACCATATAAATATACCACAACCAGCCTGGCAAGAGCTGTTATTTGCTAATTGAATGTAAAATCATATTCAAATGATAGCAGTCTCCCTCCCTTTAGCTTGCTTCTGCATTCTCATTGGAATTTTGCTTTGACTCTGAACCAGAGTTTGATGAAAAAATCTTCCCTTCTTATGTTTGCACGTTGCAAATGTTATGTCTTAAATCCCTCTTTTTTTCCACATGACTTCATGTGCTAGCAATTTGACTTAATGAGCACCTACAATAAATGTACAGTATGGAAATATTGTTGTAAGTCTGCTAGAACATTCCCATGCTTAAACAAAGTGTTGCGTTGAAAGAGATGTAAAATATATAATTACACTGAAGCCTTGAACAAAATCCTGGTTCTTATTTCACTCTTACCCTTTTTTGGACAATGTGAGCAGTCCTTGTTTATTCCCTTCTTTTTTGAACAATATTTCTGAGCTTTTAAGCATCAGAGCTTTGCTTTCCCTATTATCATCCATGGATGCTACTAAAATGAATAGGTTTCCTTGTGTATTGTTAGTTTTATTTGAAGGTCTGCCAGATTCCTCATACACTGAAGTTATTTTTAAAAGTCTTAGATAGGCCCATTAGTAATTTTGTCTGCCTGGAGGCAACAAACAAACAGAGCCTAGAATTAAAGGCAATGAGACTTCCTCTCTGGTATATTTACAAATATTAGGCAAGTTAAATCTGCCTTCTTCTCTGCTTCAGTGCCATCCTCCTCTGGTTTTGCTTACCTACAAAGGCAAAAGGCATGGATGCAAGTGTTCATTCCACACATAAGGATTGATATTTATTTTTAAATATGTTTTAGTTCCTTTGCAAGCCACATCTTTCAAAGATTAAGGAAATAAGTTAGTGCTAACTCATAAACTAATGAGATTCACTATGTCTTGTCCCCAGCCTCCAGGCTTTGCAGAGATGTGTGTGTTTGCTGCATTTTGGGGAGTACCTGAGTGTCATTTGCAGGTCTCTACCTGAGGTTTGGTGAGCTGCCATGCTCATACTCTGCATTTTCCACTGACCTGCTAGTGCTAACAAGGATTTCTTTCCTGAACGTGGGCCCTTTGTGTGACCCGTGTTTTCTCTGCTGAATCCCAGCCTTCTTTCTTTCAAGATGCAGTGTAAGCCCCAAAAGTCTTCCTGGCTGTAGTATGTCTGGGGAGCTCTGCCCCATAAACCATGAGACAGCTGCATTTCAGAACTCATGCTGTCAACACCATTACCAAAATGGGAATACTTCCTGTTGACCCACATGTTTTCGTTTGTCAGGCAGACATTTACACTATTCCTAATGGAAAATCTAACATTTTCTGCTGCAAGCAGACTTTTTTTGGTTGAGACTTCATTTTTCCTTCAAGAAGGCTTTGATTAGAAGTCCTCTGAGCTATCACTGCTCTGCTCCCCCACCTAGTTTTAGATGTTGCTTTTGAGGTTTGTGCTAAACTACTTTTTAATCTCTGGGATAGGGAGTTTATATCTGCTTTTTTCATTGATTACATCTTAGCATGCTTCAGGAAAAGGTTTCCTTTCAGCATTTATGTTGCAGGGAGGCCTGGGCAGCCTACAAAAGGCAATATGGGGCATTTTGTATAAGTGCTAAAAAACAGTTAGTTAAAAGGTCCTTGCTCTTGACACCCTAGTTCATTTTTTTAAAACTGAGATAACAGTTTATCTTGTAAAATATCTGTTTTCTGTTATGCCAAGGATGAGAAAGGACTGAAAATCTCACAGGAAATGGCAGCAAGCCCCAGCCTGAACCTGGTCCAGCCTTAGAATGCAGCACTGCACTGGGTCCTGGCTCATGAGTGCCTGGCCTGAGCAGACACAAGCTGCTCTGAGCTCTCCTGCTTGCTCTACATGACTTGGCATCATAGACTCTCTTGTGAGCAGCTCCTGGGAATATTTTGGAAAACTTCTTCTAAACGCTATTTTAAGCGTTTTGTAGCACCCACACAATAATAGCACTATCACACTGTTTCACAA
Source organism: Cisticola juncidis (assembly GCA_013400215.1). NCBI lineage: Eukaryota > Metazoa > Chordata > Aves > Passeriformes > Cisticolidae > Cisticola > Cisticola juncidis. Next base: position 176,872 of record VXBR01006668.1, read on the forward strand.
GGCCATAATTTGGTCCCCTCCCTGGCATCAACCAGGAGAACTTTATTCTGGTAGTTTCTCCACTTGGTGACTGGCTTACTGCCTTGTAAAACAACACGATGGGACTATTACCACTGGAGGAAGGGACAGGCATCAGGAGAGCTGGGTGGTTGACACCTCTTTTCCATTTAGCATAATATTTTTCTTCTTGGAAGTAACATATAAACCAAAATGTTTGCAACTGTAACACCTCATAACTTACTCCCCCCCCCCCCCCCCCGCCACAATCCAAAGTCAATTTTAATACAGTTTGCTTAATTTATAATCAACCTACCTATGCTGTTATTCATTGTTTATACACCACTGTAAACAAGGAGGACAAGGCCACCAGGCACGGTGGGGGAAGATAAGGTGGCCATGCCATCAAATTCCATCAGATGGAGCAGTGGCTAGCAGGAGGGCTGCAGGCCCCTGCCTTCCTGCAAGTCTGCACTGGCCGGGAAGGAACGGGACATTTCCTAACACTGGCAGTGCTTTTTTAGATACCCTCAGGATTCCTTCTGAAGAATTTGTTCACTTATGCCCACAAGACTTCTACATGGTAGGGAAATACTTACTGTCCCTGTTTGACATATGAGCAATTGGGGCAGAGAGGGGCATAGAGGTACACTGGCCAGTGTTTGGCCACCAGCAACAGTACTGATTCCATGGACCAGCCCTTTGCTGTCAATTCTGCTTTGTCCCCATCCCAGACAGCATAAGGGCTCCTCTCCTAGTGATGTCCCACATGCCAGAGGGAACCCAGGATGCTGTAAGAAACTCTGAGGACTAAGAGAGTTGATCTGTAATGCCTGGGCACAGACAGGAGGGCTGTGCTACCACTACGGCACAAATACTTTCACACCACCTTTATTTCCTTTAAAACTAGATGTATTTTGTGATAAAATACCTCTTAGAAAAAGAAATTGAAATTGCATTTAGGAAAACTCAGAGCCAGTGCTTCTATGTGTGTAAAATTCCTCATTACTCTCTTCTTTTCACTCTAACATATTCAGCTTAGACCAGTAAATTGTCAACCCAAAGCTGATCCACGTGTAGGAGAAAGAACTCTCAGCTGAAGTAATGCCACCTGGGCTTACTTCCTGGCTAATCTGATCCTGACTGGCTCTGTCTCCTCATACTAAATCAGACCCAGTCTCTGTGGAGGACATAAGGAACAGCACTGTTATAAGGAACAGCAATGTTGCCAATAACAAAATTTGCTAAACTACCACTTGACAACACTTTTTTTTTTTTCTTTTTTTCTTTTTTCTTTTTTTTTTTTTTCCCCCCATTTGGGTTTTCCTCAATCCAAATTCTGAGAGCGTCTTCCCAGCACAAGTCAGGGTACTGCTTCTACTGCTCAGATAGTGGCAGCCTTCTTCAAGAGCTTTCTTGAGAACCTAGATGGTGTGGAAATCTCTGCAGGTATGAATGTTGTTTAAGTTTCATTTCCTTCTTTCACGCATCCTCTGACACAAGGGATCTTTAGAGGATGGGTCAATATTATTTCAAGACAAGGACATACTCCAGCAGTACCTGGCTGCTGTGGGACCAGAAGGCTACAGGGAATAGCAACAAATCAGAAAGTCTGATTTGACTTTCAGTCTGATAGAAGATTTGCTAGGACTATGTAAAAGCAGGTAATTAGCTTCTTTCTTTATCCACCTTTAACCTGGCCTTGTACAGTCAATAAATAATACTTCTAAAGTCTGATCCTGATGATCAGCCTTTGCTCTTCTAACTGTGGAATAGCACATCTCCTTGCAAATTTGCCAGATTTCTTTCTAGCTGCACTTTCCCCCTGAACTACTCTCAAATGATTGCTTTCAGGTCCACTGAGCTGCCTAAAAGTTGTCTTGAGGGCACGTTCAGTCGCACAGGTGAAGGCCTGTCACCAGAGTGGGATTGATCTCATCAGTTCTCTGTTTTGCATTTTCCTCTCTGGTTTGAGTTGCTCATGGGTGCTATTGATCAGTGACTGCCTTTAAGACACACTCTGCCCTGCCAATCCCTGCTGTACCCTGCTGACTCTCCCTTGCCGGATCTTGCAGTGGCAGGACATGTCCCACCTGCCTGCTGTGATTCCTGCTATGGGGAAGAGGAGGGAGCAGTGTGAGACACTGTGGCTCACATCCTGCTGCATCCCTGCCAACCCAATTAAAGAGCTTACTGCAGTGAACACCAACAGCTGGACTGCGAGTGATGGCAGCTGAGAAGCAGGTTAGATCATCTCGACCCATCTCAGCTCCAGGGATTGTAACCCGGAGCTTGGAGCGGTAACCACAGCTAATTCCCACTTACCCTTGAGTCAGGATGCCTTAAAGGGACAGTGTGCCAATGCACTTCCAGCAGACCAAGACGGGTGTATCAGAAAAAAACCCCGTGTGCACTCAGTCTTGAAAACACCGTGGTAGCTGTACAGCAGTAATTTAAATCCCTTCCAAATCCCACCAGTAAGTTTCCCTGTTAAATCTGACCTGCTCAACATCTCTGCATTGCGACCCTGCCAAAGACATGCAAAATGTGATCCACTCTGCGGGCCTTGGGGTGGCAAGGCAGGGCTCCAGGCTGTGCTGTTCCCGTCCTGGGAGCCTGGCGTGCTCCCGTGCAGCGAGTGTCCCGCCGTCCCGTGGTGCTGCCAGGACCTGGCCACTGCAGTGCCTGTCCTGCCAGCCGCAGGGCAGCCGGAGGGGGCGTGGGGGAGGCTTTCGGGCTGTGCTATTAATGTCAGTATTTTTACAAGAAAATGGAACTTTTTTAATTTTAATTGTGGAATTCTTCTCTCTAAGGAAAGCATGGAAAAAATGACATAAGCTCACCGATCAAAATCAAACAAGTTTATTCGAATTTCAGATCACTTTTTTTTACTACTATATATTTTTTTTCTTTTCAGTTGAAGAAAACATTTTGTTCTGAAGGGACAGTCTGTTTCCCGCTTGTTAATGTTCCCAGTGCACTGCGTGCATCTTGGCTGTATCTCAGAGAGACTCTTCAGAGTGTTGCTGACAGGATTTAAAGCTCGCCAGTGCTGCTGGGCTGAGTTTAAAGCTTGGGCTTTAAAGCCAGAAGCCGTGGGGGCTGTCTGTGTTTGCATGCATAGTTAATCAGACATCGATTAACATCTTTAGCACAACAAATCCCTGTGGATCACAATTTAATGGATCGGTTCTGGGTCAGAGGCATAGTGCAGTCCACTTGAGCTCGCAGAAAACTGGCTTCTGACAGTGAAGCGGGATTGTTTCTTGTCATATCATCAGCACTTCATACAAGTTTCCTGATTTTGTAAACACATTTTAGAGAGGGGCCTTTTGTTTATCAACCATTTTCTCTGTGATCCCCCCTCCCTGTTACAAACATTGTTAACAACTTTTTTCCTTTTCTTCAGAGCTTTCAGTTAAATCCACCACTGATCATTTTGTTGGCCCAGTGCTCGTACTCTGTGAGATTGCACACCTGGAGATTTTTACAGTGTTTCATTTTGGTCTAATTCCCACGGGGTTTTGTACCCCTCTCTTAGCAAGAATCAGAATAGCTTACATTCTTGTACCATGCTTTTCCTCCCAAAGGACCCTAAAACCATTTACAAACTATAAAAGCTGCTTTTTCTCTAAACAAAAATCACTTTACTCATCAGTGAAGTGCAGCCACCTGGAGGGAGGGAGAGTGGAGAGAGCAGCAGCTGCTTAAAAACTCCCAATATTGTTACATTTTAAGCTGAAAAGTGATAAGTACTAATATCCAGCTGAATGTACGGCTGGCATTTCAGAAAGTAGGATGTAATTTTTCAAACTGTAATTTGACCTAGAGAACATACCCAGCTCTTGCCCCAAGTGCAAAGAAGCATTAATTTTAACATGCAGTCAAACAAGCAGCTTATGACTTATTATAAAGAAAACCAGGACCTCTGGCAGGAAATTATCCTAAAGTTATGTGGAAAGGAAGAAAAGAACGAAGCTGATAATCACCACCCAAGCACAACTGTGTAGCATTATTTCGTGAAGGACTATGTGCTGAGCAATCTCAGGCTGTTTATTTTTCAAGACTCATATAATTACAGCCCAGGCTACAACAATGGCACGCAGAAAAATCGTCTGTCTCATCATTGTCAGAATATGCTAACAATGACTGTGATGATGATGATGACGATGATGATAGCAGCAATAACAACAACAATAATAACAAAGCCCCAACAACTACCATTGATGATACTAATTAAATCAAGTTCATGTGAACGTGCTTGAGGCTGGTTTTCTTTGTTTTCAGGGATTACTTTTTGATACTCAGAACTACTAAGCTCTACTACAGCAGGTTCTGCACTTGAGAACATGTACATGAAAAGTACAGAAAAACACCCTATGTCTGGAGTTATTGTGTGTGTGTTACCCTGTTGTAGTGATATGCCAAGGGAGAAATCTATATACACTTAAAATGCTGTGACAAGAGTAAAGGTTTTAAATGAGCACCCTGCTGAAAAGGAGTTACACAGAAGACATTTACAGCTACTGAGTCTGCAGTTGTACGGCTGTCATAGCAAGAATAATTACTGCTTATTTAGCAATCCTCATCTGGGTGTTTCCCAGGGATCCTGAGGGACTGCAAGAGAGACAAATGTTCTTACACCCATCAAAGTGATAAAAAGGCACCATTCCTCTTTTAACAGAAAAACTCTGACTTTTTAAAAATCATGCTACACTGCTAAAGGACAGGCTGCCACAGACCAGGCAGCCTGGTTCCCAAATTCCCAAAAGCTGCTCTCTTTGCTGAGCCTGGTGCTTGGACTAGCTCTAGAAAGAGACATTACTTTTGGAGGAAAGGAAGCAGAGGAGCTTATACCTCTTTGATTAATAATATTTTCTTTGTTTTACTAAAATATAAAGGTGTTCATGCACTGTTGTATAGCAAATAACATAAAAAATGGAAAGCATGAGGGAAGAGATAAAAAAGGACTGAGATGGCATACAGGCCCAAAATGACAGAATGAACCTATGTTGCTCCCTCTGCATTTGTCCCAGAAATATCTGGACTCCATATAAGACTCCTGAGTCCTGCATCTTCCTCTACTGTCTTCTGTACTATCCATTCAAAATGTCACTTTAACCAGAGTGCTCATTGCTGTTCTGGAGTACTCTTGTTAGAGTTCGAAGAATATTACACTCTTTTGACAGATAGAAGGGTTTAATGGGCAAAATAAGACAGAATATATTCATTTTGTATATCTAAGCATATCAGAAATTGCAGAAGTGAACAGAATTGTAAAAATAGGAAGTTTGCTGTGTAGCTCATTTTTCTTTTTCTCACACTGATGAAATCCACACTGAGGTCTGAATAGTCCCGTCATAACAGAACACCTATACCCAAACACCTGTCAAGCAGGATTTCTGCAGTTTGATTCTTCTTGACCTAGATTTTGTTGTTATTTTATATCTTCTCTATAAATTTATACTTTTGTTCTAAAGTAAATTACATTTTTCTAACTACTAAGTCTTCTTCAAAAAAAGGTATGCTAAGGTTAGGCATAAAACAGGTTGACTAAAGCAATTGGAGTCTTTTTCTTTTATTAACATTAATTGAAGATAATTGAAGATAAAGCTTTTTATTCCATTTGTTTCCCATATGCTGTTTCCATGTTAGAAGGTCATTCACAAGGTAGAAGTCATAATCGGGTTCACTTAATAGAAAGACAGAGCATGTAATTCCTGCAAGGAGATCAACTGATATTTCATCCCTCAGAGGTAAGAATCCACAACAGGATGAAGATAACATCAGAGTCATTGAGGGAAAGAGTAACTGTACCTGAAAAATACATGATGATCAAACCTGTAAAATATGTCTGCAAGAAACCTTAGAAGGTCTTGATGTTTTTATCAGCTCTATCTTTTTAAGTACTGAAGTGACACAAAAGCAGGGGGAAATGATTATAGAATTTCAATTCCTTTACAATATTTATTTCAAAGGCCATGGGTCAAGTAAAAATACAGCAGAAATAACCCTGGCCAAATTTATTTGAAAAGTGTAAGTGCAACCAAAGCCTCAGAAGTTTTGGAGACCCATTATTTTAAGTATGAAATCCAAGTTCCCTATCCAACAAACATTTATACACCATCTGATTTTAAGAGTCTCCCATGAAGTTCAACAAGCCTAAGAGATTGCATAATTTTAAGCACTGTTTAGTATTTAAAGATATTTTTTATCTCTACTTCAGCTCTGTTCAGTGGATTATACTTTTTGTACATACAGAGAAGCTCATAGGCTTTGAGAAATCTGCCTAAAAGTTTTGTTAACTGCTGTAATGGAGAATAAAAAAATTGTGCCTTGGACACCTGAGTGAAATGTGTGTGTAAGGTGTACTCTAGTATGAGGAGAATAACATTCTTGTAGGGCAGGAATATATGTCTCATGATGAACTTACAGTTAATCTGCAGCTTTTGTGAACTACGTAGAGGAAACACTTGAGCAGTTACTGTTCATATTATCAAAGCTGTTTCCTGAATGTGTTTGAAAAATTACCTTTTGACAACCATACAACCATGATCAAATTACAGTATTAGCATAGATAATTCTGGCATAGATAAAGTATAGCAATGGGTAGAGTTTGTAACTGTGCATCTAATTTTATAGATTGGGGTAAAAATAGCCAAAGTGAAATGTTTTCCTAGGAAGAGATCTCTGGTGTCTGCCACTTTTTTTTCTTTTCCACTAAATACGAAAGGAGGTTCAGGGATATGATAAAAAGCTTTGGCTTTGTTAGAAATCTTGTTCAAAGAATAATGATAAAAAGTATTTAACTTACAATTTTGATAAGTAGCATTTATAGTGTGAGCATATGATATCTCCTGTAATAATTTTAATATGTCTCTATGATTGTTCAGTGAGATGTCCTAAATTAAAGGGACATTTAACAGGTCTGTTTTTATTGCTGCATCTGTCTAATGACCTACCACACATGCATATCATGTGGAGGACATGGGCACCAAATACACAGAATTGGAGTAGGTATAGGACTATATTTTAGGCAAAATTGGAGCTTGGGTTCAGAGGCGGGCACCAGGTCAGCCAGAAATCATCTTTTCTGCTCTTGTAAGATTTCACATTAGCATGGTAGGCAAAAGGCATGAGAGGGCTGTTTTTGTCAGAGATACTGAAAATTTCACTTGCTAGTTGTTTTGCTTGTGACTGTTTGCTGCATGTCTCCAAAATTTCAGAAGTAAAGATATCTTCAGGATTTTTTGCTTGCATTTTTGTTCTGTTCAGAAGAAGAAGAAGAAGAAATACTTCTAGGTTCCACATGTTCTCCAAACCTGTGGAGTAGTTCCTGTTCTGAGAATTCACCCAGCTCTTTCACCTAATCCTCACGACAGAAATGATTTGTTGTGCTGGGTACGACCTTGGTTCTGTAGTAATGTGACACGATTGTAAGGAGAGCAGTAATAGCCTTTCATAAGACTACTGCCTCTTCCTATTTTGTAACAAGAACATAATCCCCTATTACTGCATGGTAATCCAGAAAAGCCTCTGTTGCATTTTACAGCACCTTTCCATGAAGATGTGTTCTCTTTCCTCTTTTCCCTGTCAGAAATGTAATGTGATTTCAAATTGAGTCCATGCCTCAAACCATTAAAAATTAACTGGATGAGCTACATGATGTGCAGTGCTGTTTGTACCTTTTTTAAACCTGAAGGAAATAGCCAGCCTTTCCTAAAAAGAAATCTTTTCTCACAGTTGTCACAGGGCTTTAAAAATCCTCATCGGAGGTGACTAATGCCACTTACAGCAACAGGTGGGTCCCTTTTTCATTCAGATAAATGGCAGCTCTTAAGGAAGTGTAAGGCTTGAACACTGCTAGTAATAGTGTTTCTTTCATGTTAAACTCCAGGCAGTCACACTGATAAGGAATTGTGAATATTCATGCTGTATCCTATACAACAGGCCAGTTCCCACCTATTTATAAGTTTTATCCATCAGATGAACCGTTTCCAGGCACATGAAAAGAAGGAGGGATTTTTCTTTTTGTTCTTCTGATCTCTAACACATGAGCTGTGATTTAAATTTGATGACATAGGTGCAATACAGCTACTGAATTTTCCTACTTATTTTTATATTATGGAACAAAATGTTATTTTCCAGGGGAAATTCTTGCAGCTTCTGCTTCTTCTTAGGAACCCAAGTGTGTATTTTTTATGCTTTATTGGTGCTTTGCATAGTTTTAAACAGATCCGAGTTAACAGAATTCTGTGAAGCCTATATCAGATTTTCCAGTGATTAGTGGAAAGGTATCAGGGCAAATTCTCATACAGACTGTGATCACTGTCAACCAAACTCAGACCTCAGAACTGAATATGCAGACCTACAAAGATTGCTTGAATGCCAACATGGTTTTTGGGTGGTATTGAGTTGGCTTGGAGGCTCTTCTTGGATTCTACTTCTCTACAGTTTGCAGCAGGAAAAAAAGGGCCAGGCAGGATGTGTCCTCTAACAGTTTGTGGGTATGGTTTTAATTCCTCAGGGCTGAGAACTGTAGCTGGCATTAGGTTTCTCTGAGTATAGGAAATCAGAATGTAATCAAAAGAGGAAAGGGATTAGAAGGATGGAAAAAAGGGAAGGGACAGAACCACAACTCTAAAACAGTTCCTACTGCGTGCAATTCAACCCATGCCTATTGTGTTTAGCTGCCTTTTCCCATGCACTTGTTTTTGATCTACAACACACGCGACGGTGGTAACTACTAAAACCTAGGGAACATTTGCAAGCTATCAAAGGAGGTGGAGTCACTCAGGCAACTGGAAAGGGAAACTCTGTTATTTCTCAGGATATTTATAGAAGGGTACCCCCACTGCCATTTGTGCTTCAGGGAGGTCCTTCCCTTGATTACTGGTAGTGTGTACTTTAGCCATGTGTGGTGTAGCAGATTGGGTTCAGCACTGTGAGCCACAGTTCCCCTTTCCCGGAGATTCCTTTGAACTTCGCAGCCCTGTGCAATAAACTTATGTGTGGTGTTAGGCTGGCCCACCCAGAAGCGAGATATTTCTTGGAAGCTGTCTTGCACTTCCCTATGGCAAGCTACTGTGAAAATGCTCTGGTAAGACCTCTGTGTCTGCTGTCAGACTCTGCTTCTCGCTCCTGTCCTTGCCCCAGCCTGCCCACTGGAGGCAGACCAGGACTATCTCAGCTGGAGCAGCACCTTTTGCTCAGCACTGTTTCTGATTTGAGATCTTCCATTACTGTCCCACTCCATGTGGACTGCTGGAAAAGCAGGATGTTCACTGACAGCATCACATTTGCCCAAAGCTATTGTTTCAGCTTTTGTTTTTAATTGCAGCATTCTCAATAGCTGGCTTCTTTTCCTCTTTTTTGATTATGAAACAGGGCTACGTTCCATGTGTTTTTGTTATTGATGCTGCTGTTCCAATCTCTAACCCATTCTCAAAACAACAGTTGGAAAATACTTTTCAGGTCCCTCTCCCCAGTAACAGCTGGTGCACTTTCAAAGGCTTTGGTTTAAGATGAGAGAAGGGAAGGGAGTACCAGAAAGGCTAAGCAAGCCTGACAGCTCTGTTATCCAAACACACTGTCATTCCCATGATTGATGGAGTCCTTGGCCAAACTCTGGAAGGCTTTCAAACACACTGTTCTGGGTGGTGTGAGTTTCAGAGGGTCATTCTGGCAGGTGTGACTAAACGCAAATTAAGTGTTAGCTCCCCAAATAAATAGTAACTCTGGGAAGATAAGGAGTAAAATTTTCACAACTCACTACCTTTGAGCAAAGCAAATTGCATCAGAACTTAGAGATATTAATGAAAACTGCTGAGAATCTTGCAGCTGATTAGGCACTGAGCATTAAATTCGAGAAATTATTACTTCTGCCAACAAATGTATGTTTCACAATCAAAACTGTGAATTGTATGTTTTTAGTCTGTGGCTTTAAAAAATAAAACCAAAACAAAATAACTACCATAAAAGACCAACCAACAACCAAACCAAACCCACCAAAATAACTACCATAAAAGACCAACCAACAACCAAACCAAACCCACCAAAAAAACCCCAAGCAAACAAACAAAAACAAAGACAACAAAACCCCCAAATCAACCCAACAGAAAAAAACCCCAAACCCAAAAAACACCACCAACCATTCGATTCTCCTCAAATCTCCAACCCTCACCATATATTCAAAGTAAAATTTTAGTCTGATATCCAGAAAGTTGTCCCATTCACTCAAAACATCTTCAAGGACTAACATGAAGAGGCTTGTGATACAGCTGTCTTTTCACCAAGTAAAAAACCCTAAATTCAAATGCCTTTAAAGAATCCCAGTCTGGAAGAGAAGCAGTTTTATATCCTTATATGTATTGTTCATATACCTGTGATAAGATAGGTTGATATATATGTAATGTGTATTGTTGATACAAGAAAAGTATTTAATACATTACAAAGCTAAATACAAATGTGACTCAATTTGACAATTTCAAATGCACTGTCTAAACAGGAAGGCCAAATAAATGTGCACAAAATTTAAAAGGAACTATAATTTTTAATGTCCACATACTAAAAGAACATTTTTCTAGTGTTTTCTTCTACTGTGAGTCATGACTAAGAGTGTCTATCAGTCTGTAAATGCCTTGTCCTGACAATGTTTCAGTGTCAAACAAAAGGACTTTGGCTTCCAGAAAGTGAATCACCACTTTTTTTTCTTTTATAAATGATGCTTTGCACATAGAACACCTTTCACCAAATTTCCAGGAGTGGGAAAAGTCTCCCTATGCCTTTAGGGAACTGGAATGTGTGAAATGATGATGAGAAAATGTGTTAGGTTCCCAGTGATGTAAAAGCCAAAGCAGATGTAAGGAATCAATTCCAGTTCATCTTCTGCCAATGTGTTGCTGTAACTATTAAACCTTACTCTCATCCTGTTAATAACAGTAAGTCCTTGGAGAATTACCTGCCCAGCACATGGATATTTTCCTGTGTTTTCCCAGGGTTCTCCAGAGAACCATAGATTCACCAGTTTTTCTTTGGATTGACATACACAGGTTAAAAGACGACACCCTCAAAACTGTATAATATTCATGTGTCTATACAATTGGTGAGGCTCTTTGTTTTGCCAGTAGGCAACTGGGTAGAAATCAAAGACTCTGTTTTGTTACTGTATGAGCTTTGTGGCTGCTTCTGGATGAAATAATCCTGGAATTTGACTTTAAACTGGAAAATGCTGGAATTAATTTTGCATTTACAATTGCACTAACTATGGTCAGTGCTTCATCTGCTGTCACTGAAGGCTAAGAGAAGAGATCCCTTTCTGGCAGGGATGCATTGCCCAGATTTGTCATGTACAAAAATATTCCTCTTGGCAGGTCTTCATAATCAAGCCCATTTCTTGCTATCGTTGTTGTTGCTGTGTTGTTTTCTCTCTTTGCAACTGCCTCAGATCCCTGCCCCTTTAAAAGTCCCAACTAATTTGTCTTTGGGGCCCAAACTCCTGCACATGTCTAAGACTGCATTTTTAGCCCTTTGCATCCTACTCAAATTGGGTCAGTTTGCATGTGCCTTCCAGTGTGCCCTGGATATGGATCACCCTTTAAATGAGAAATCTTTTTTACCATTACACCACTTAAATACTATAAAGGCAAGTAGACATTTCATTTACAACTAGGTTCTGAATACTGGCCTTGAAGATTTCATTCTGGTTTTAATTTCCTGGATACTTTTGTTTTGAATATATTGTCAGTGATTGAAAGCTTATACAGGGTGGGAAGGGGAAAGAGACCAGAAGAGTCACCACATTGCATAGCTTGTGGAAGGCCTGTAACAGAATTGCTGCTCTAGAACAATGCACATTTAGAAAGACACAGAGCCTGTGCTGGCAACTTGAGGCAGCTTTAAAGTAATGTGAATGTAATATGTCCCCAGCATGAGGCTGCAAAACTCTGCCAGAGTGCTGCAAAACTCTGCCAGAATACTGCAATGAGAAGTACTGCCAAAGAGTAAATGCAGAGAAGTTCCCACTATCTCACAGAATAGAGAAGCTATGGAAAGCCATCGTAGAAGATGCTTTGTTGTTGTAAGTGCATTTGGGGTAGGGCTCCTCCATCTATTTCAACAGTGTTGTCTCTGCAATCCTTTTTCAGATAAAGGAGGTAAATCAGCCCTCTGCAGGTGATACTAGGCTAATGACTTAATGGCTCTTGGCTATACTAAGACTGGAATGACTAGCTCCTGGAGTTATCTACTTTACAAGCCTTACCTGACTGTAGTTAGAAAGACACAATCCTACCCAAAATAACTCAGCGCTTCGAGGACATCATCCAGTATTTCTTCACATACCCCTTAACCTTCCTGAGTGTCTTCAGGGAGACAACCTTTGGTGCCTGTGTGACAAACAGTATTTGTATTGCTTGTGATTTTTGAGCTGGCCTTCTCATAGGTCTTCATGAACAACACTCCAGTGTCAGAAATCGAATGAGAAAAACATTTTGTAGAACATGCATACGCGCGCACACACATACACAGATGTGTAGACAAAAAGTTGGAACTGTGTTCTGAGTTTGGAAAAAGGGATGTAAATGTGTAGGCACTTTGCTAATAAGGGCTCATTTTAACCCTTACTAGTCCTTCTTACTGTCATTACCTGGGGTAGATGGCACAGTGTTAGCACTACTTGATATCACACGGACTCAGTGCAAGTCAAGGGTCACAAAAAGCAGGAAGAGCAGAATCATATTGTGTGTCATACATGCAAAATTAACAAACCGAAGAGATGTTTCTTTTCACATTACATACGTGACTACTGATTTCCTGCCAAACTAGTTCCTTATGTGAAACAATGCTTTCTGACACTGAATATTGTCTGATCATGAGTTACCATTCTAGAGTTCATCATGCTGTATTTTGGGTGCTTGTTCATTTACCTTAAAGCTCTAATTATGTTATAATCCTAGTTTATTAAAACAAAACAAAACCAAACAAAAAAGAAGCACCAAAAAAACAAAAAACCCTCTCAATCAAAACAAAACAGGAGAAATCAGAACCTCCTTCCCTCAAAACCCCCCCAGAATAGCAATGTGCAAATTCAATTGATTAGTTATGAAAAAAATCAATTAAGTGATACCAGCACTATGGTTGTTCTTTTCCTAAGAAAAAGTGTTGCGAATTTGACTGCCAGATTGGACTGCTCTGAAAGTCGTTTCCAAATATAGGGTTTGATCTGTTGTAGAAAAACAAACTAAATTTATATGTGTTTCTAGTAATGAATTACTACAGTGATTACTTAAATCAGGGAAGTATGGTACCTATACTTGTTATGCACTCCAAAGCTAAGGAGTAGTCTACAGAAGATAATAGGGGTCAAGCCTCCCTTAGTTTCCTTCCACACTCCATTTAATTTTCTTCATCCACGTAAACCCTCAATATACCAGATAGGGTGGTTATTTTTCATAAAACAAGATTTCATTTTAGATGTTTTATTCACCAAATGTACCAAAGTGCATGAGGAAAAGAGAGAAAACAACCATTTCTGAGGAGGACATCCTACAGAGAATTGACCTTAGAAACAATAAGTTAGGTACAGAAACATTTGCCGGTGTTCTCATAGTAGACCGAAATATCTGAGCCTCATGGAGAAGTGTGAGGAGCAAAGGTGACACAGAGGAAGGAGAACATTTAATCAGAGGAAACAGGCTGCTTGGGAGCTTGTTCTTTTTAAATGGCCTCAATATTATGCTTTAAAGAACAATTTGATCTTTACACAGAGAGTGAGAACTTACGGTGAGAATACTTCCTTCTTGCTCTTTTTATTCGTGTGCGTTTACTTCTGTGAAAAAAACCCCTACCTTCTCCCTTATTTAGCAATGGGTGTCTGCCCTGAGAAGCATATAACAACAAATTTGTTCTTAAGCCTAGGCAGAGACTTTAATAGATGGGAATAATTTTTATGGCTTTAGTGAAAACTCTTACTGCTTAGATCCCATACTAATAAAAGTGTTTCTATCACCTGTCATAATACCCTATATTGTTGTATGTTAAGATAAAAGTCCATTAGAGTGATTGGCCGACTCACTGCAAGGATTCAAAGGCTGTTTATCTCGATTAATTAAAGACCTGTAATTACACCGGTTTGACCTCGAGGACAGCAATTACTCTACAAAAGCTCTCTACAGGAAACCAGACATTAGCCTTGGCTAATTAGCTTGACATTCACAAGCTGCCTGTATCAGAATGCAGATGGTTTGGCAACACCAGCATGCAAACAGCACCTACAAATGCTGCATGAACCTCCCCCAGTAAAGCAACTGCCTGTCAGTAATGGCTAAGAGTTAAATTATTTTCTTGATGGCTTTTATAATTTGCATTTAGAAAAATCCTATTTCCCAGAAACAACTTCCCATGGAGAAAAATAGAAGAAGGGGATGGTAGCTTGGGAGATTAACTCAATTTATTACGGGAAGAAGTAGAGGAGTCTGGTTCTGTAAACTTTTCTTGGTCTTCCTGACAGTGACTAGTCTTCTCATGCCTATTGGTACATTCCTTCCTCTTGTCAAACCCTTGTCTATAACATTTGTATTTAGGATGCTGTAGGCTCCCTACATATGGTCCGAATACAGCAACATATAAATCAAAACATTGTCATCCAATTTATGCAAAAACTTGTATCATTTCTATACAAACTAAAACAGAGTAATGGAGTTTGGGGTTGGATTTACAGTTCCAACTTCCATAGATGTTTAAATAATGACTCATTTATTCCTATAGAAATATTTTAACATATGCTCAGTATGTTGCTCAAAATAAGCTGTGAGTTCACATTTTTTGAGAAAAGAAAATTTAGAATTATTTATTTCCTTTCGTCCTTCCCAAGCGACAGCCAAAGTCTAACATGTATTTTAAGTTTTTTCTTCAACATAGTTTTTTACTGTGTGTTTTCAATGTTAGAGGTTTGGAGTCATAGTACAATGAAAGAAAAGATTTGGCATCTGTCAGCATGTCAGTACATGAGGGGTCTAGACACTGAAATGCCAAACTTCTTTGTATTTTCTCTAGAAACTACAGAAAGAGGGCTTTACATGTTATGAATCAGTGCTTCAGCAAATGCTCAAGCTGTGAATTTGGATAGTGGCCCAAAGATGCCTTGGTCCTCCTCTGAAGGCCTGACTCTGAGAGATTCACTTGACCCACTCCATATTCAGTGTGCCCACCAGAATATTGGGGTGTCTACATGTGGTGGCAATAGATCCTGCCAAATAGAGATTACAGCTGCACCAGGGCTGGCACAGAACAGACATATTCTTACGTTGTGTCTGAAAATTATACAATGGTGGGTATCCTGGTGAGAAGCAAGATAATAGCTAATATAAATAATAGAGATGCACCTGGTTTTTTCTTTTTAATTGTTCATACTAAAAATGTTTTAAGTAACGTCAGAATATTTTATTATCTCAAACACAAATTTAAATAAAAAACGTTAAGATATTGTTTTGTTTTCCTGCCACAGACACTTTTTATGAAGACATCCTTTGCAAATAAAGAAAAGATCCAAAAGGAGGATAAATCACAAAAACTGAATTTTTCAAGTGCTAGTGAATGAATGTTCATGGTTGTTGCGAGAGAACATTTCCACCTGCTCTGAACATTACAGTGTTCAGCTTTCAATCAGCTAAACCACTTCTGTTATGCCTTCTGGAATTTCTATAAACCTAATGGAAGAAAGGACTAGATTATCTTGCAACTTTCATGAGGCGCATATGAAATGTAGAACAGGGAAGAAGAAACCCTCCTGTGGACTTAACTATGTTTGTAGTCCTTTCTTGTTACTATCTTTTTACCCTCTGCAAGATATGAGATGGATAAGGAATGCTGGAATTTTTATTAACAAATGTACTTCTTATGAGTTTGTCATGCACTTCTTTTCCAGTCTCAGCATCAGCTCTGTTTCATTGCTCAACTAACTGAGTAAAATTTACTTTGTCAAGTGATGTTTGATTCTCTTAAAAGTAAAAAAGTGGGGGAAATATATATACAAAGGACATTTTTATTGCAGGGAAAATATCAACTAGTCATATCACTAGTGGAACAATGTTCTAATCAAAGATCTGTCAATATGTAACAGTCAGAATGAATGTTCCTCCTTTCACCATTTTAATGCCTACTGTTGCCCCAGATTTGTCCCTCTGTGACACTGAGAAACTTTTAGAAATGTCATTAAATTGCCCATTATTTTGCAGACAATCACAGCGTATCTCAGATTTGATATTTTGCAGATCCAGAATCTGCAGAAACACATTTACATTGCTCCATGTCAAGCTATGGAAATGCAGTCAAGAATCTGGTCCTTGTCTCAGGTCACATCAGTTTTCTGCTGAAATAATTCATCATCCCTGAACATGGTTCTGATGACGTTACACTGTCAGCACTATCAGAGCAAGCTGGTGTAAACCTGTCTCAGGTTTGTGTCATGATATTCAAACTGATTTTCTGGCATAGCACAGATCAATCTCAAAGAAAGGGTAATGATTGTAAAATGGTTACATTTTGACAAAACCCTGACCTGTTCACAATCCTCTCATGCTCCCCTTTTGGGGGATAGGAGGGAAAAGGCAGAGTAGGCCATCAAACACCAAATGGTGCATTCCTTCTAGCATTTCTGGAAAGTGGGGATGTTATAGAAACTATGGAGCCTCAAGCCTACAAAGAACAATCTTGTATGGATTTCTTATTTTATAGGTAGGACTGCCACCTCTTATACTTCCTTCACTTGGCCTTCAAATCACATAATTCATGACATATACAATATCAGGAGTGACTGTTGCGAACAGGCAGATGCCAATCTAGTGCATGGTGCTGAACACAGCCAGCTCAGAAATTACGAGTTACAGAGTGTGCCAACACTGAAAATGAACATACTCATAAAGGGGCCTTTTCCATTTTCTGCATTTTGTTCCATGCCATGAAAATTCACAGGGCTGAGCACCACTCAAGTTGTCTCTAGGGCCTAAGGGACTATATTACAATGAAGTGAGAAAAAGATATACATCTACTTTCCCAAGCTGTGCAGCCATGTCTGTTTTCTAAATGCTCAAGCAAGAGGACAAAAAAGCAGCTGTTGTTTTGCAAGCCACTTCAGTCCTTATTCTCAACTGTCTTTGCCAAAAAGGCTATCAAATACAGTGGTGGGGCACTAGGGGCTTGGGAAGGGGAGAGGAAAGCTGTATATGTCTGTTTTTCCCTCGTGAAAGATACTAAATCCCAACAAAAAGCCACTGAAACCAAGCCAATGACCCTGAGTGTGCCTCCTAAGCCAGCCTTTGGAAAGGTAGCTTGTTATGCATATGGGATGAAAAACTATATCCTGGAAAAAATCAGAAAGTAAATATTTAAAGAAAAATAAACACAATGAAGCAAATGCCTTTTGCTTATATTTCCATGGACTAATGCCATGTATCTCTCAGGCTGTTACCCAGCTAATGTCTAGTATACCAAATATTTTTTAAACCAGTGGATTACTCTCCTCCATGGTTGTGACAAACATTGATGTATTTGTTCTGGACTTCCTCTTCCTGCCTTTGTTGTTAATTTACAAGTTTCTGACATCTCTCTGATAATCTCTGTCTGTCTGTTTACATGCTTTAGATTTCTGATGGAATGTATACATTGCTCTTACCACCACTCAGGATCTGTTGCCCATTATCCCCAGGAACATAAAATGTCTCCCAGCCACTTTTTCTGGACAACTGAGAGTACAGTCCAGGAGTATCTCAAGTGTCTTTTAAGCCCCCAAGTTCCTTGTTGCCTGCTTGGAGCACCACCTCTCTCCAAGGAGAAAAAATTGTCACATCTCCACCCCTGTTCAAATCTCTGGAAAATTCTTAATCCAAATAATGTGAATGGTGAAGAATGAAAACCACAGACTCCTAGCTCTAACTTAGCCTCTCTTACAGCTATACTATGCTTCACTTTGATGGTGAATCATGAGGTCAGAAGATCGCTAGGGAGCTCTATTTTAGCACATTGTGATTTTGCACATCTCTGTGTAGCCAGAGAAAAACACCTCTCCTCACCCCAAGAATCTCAGCCCTTGAAGACATAACCAGCAATGCCACCCATTTTCCCTCACTTCAGGTCTCTGATCAAAGCCTAGGGAGCTTGGTATGAAGCAAAAAGTTTCTTCTGTGTGGTTTCAACTGTCCTGGGAAAGGTACCAGAAAATAGCAAGGGCAGACAGAAATAAAGACTGAGAGGAGCAACAGGCTCATGCAACATCACAAATTTTGACTCCAGGAACCTACATGGAAAGAATTTGTTCAACAGCAAGGAAGGAAGTTGGTTGGCCTCCATCCCCAAGAGAACATCCTTGCTCACACATCTCTTGTGCACTTAAATGGATGTTTGACCACTTTCACTCACAGACATGGCTGGATACCTCACGATGGAACAGAGCCCTAGCTAGTCCATGGGATACCAGAAGTGCCTTCCTTAAGCCTGGGAAAAACAATGAAGCTATTGCTTTAAACCATGGCAGCAATCTCTTTCAGTGTTAGACCATGAGCAAGAGATCATTTCAGATGTGACAACAAGCAGTGAATTTTGTCTAAATGTTCTGAAAGTGTATTCATTTACTTGAAAATAAAAGGTCTGGCTCAGCCTATGCAATGTGAAAAATGGTTGGTTGTTATTTTACCTACACTGGAAAATCTGCATCTCTTGCTGGGAACCAAAGCAATGGGAAAAAAAGTCAAAAATTTAATGTTTTGAGTACAAAAACAAAGTCAAAACCTTCTCACAGACTGTGGTTGGGAAGAATATTAACTGGTGGTGCTCAGCTTCTTGTAAGTGCTTAGTACCAAACTTCAATTAACTTCAATTACATGACTGTTTCCTGTGGGAATTAGGAATTAGACTATTGATTTTTTTTTTTTTTTNGACATTTTTCTTGTAGCTTTTGAGATGGCTTTTTTGCTGCTCCCTACCAGAAATGACTTAGAGCATTTCTGCAACTTTTGTAAAAATCAAAAGTTGAAAATGATTGACAAGTCTCAGTGATATGCTGGGGCCCAGGTCCCATTCCTTTCCAGAGCAAACAGCAGTCGACTTGCCTCTGCTGATTTTTTCTGCTTAGCGTGTGCAGTTGCTTTTTATTAGATAGATGAGAACCATGGAAGAAACCATCCTGTTCAGACCACATCAAGTTCAAAGACCAGCACCATCTGATTTAGGCTTTTCTTTCTTTTTTAATTTGATCCCTTTTTCATGCCTTCTGTCATTAAAAACTATAGCAGCACCGATCTTTTCTTGGAAGAAAGCCTGAATGCAGGACCAACTCTTACTCTGCCAAAGTGGTGAAAAAAATCTTGGCAATCAATGAATGCAGCAGTTTTAGAGCAGACTCATCATCACAGCATTTAGTAGAACAAGATTTCCATTCAGTGTGACATCATTCTTCTAAAGAATCTTCTCTTTGTGTCATCAAAGAGGGGACACAAGTGGGTACAAATGGTTGCAAGAGAGATTTGTACCTGATTTTAAGAAAGCATTTTCAGTGCTGTAGTTGGTGATGTACTAGCATGGATTGTTGGTGGGGTGCTGGTGGAAATTCCCAGCACTGAAGGGTTTTAAGAATGAGTTTGTCTAAGGCTAGTGAGGAATAATATACTTCTGTGAGTTATGTGGGTCTTACCAGCCATCTCTTCCTATTAGTAAGTTTTCAGAAATAAGTCAAGTGGTCTGTGGAATGATGCAAGGAAGGACCCAGGACCTTTGAGGGAGGAGGAGTAACCTCTAATCATCAGACAGCAAACCCTGCCAGCCTCATGCCATCTTCCAGCATCTTCAGAGCCCAGCTCTCAGTGCTGCTGGAACAAACACAGAAACCAGATTGCTGCAGTTTGTGCAGAGGGCCCAAGGATCTACCTTCTACACTGCCCATATGTGTCCACAGCACCACTGCTGGAGTTCTCACTGGGTCCAGACCCAGAAATGTCCCCATCTCATCAGTAATGCACATATTTTGTGCATTTAAGGAACAAAAATGTACTTGCAGATTAGACAGTGCCCACAACCTCCTAATACTTTCCTCTCATATTGGGTCTGGACTCACTCCTAGGAGGAAGAGTGTGGGGAGATTGCAGATTCCTATCTCAGTCCAAGCACATGTACAAAAACATATTCAAAGGAAGTTTGCAGCTGGACTGTTAGACTAACCCTGACTCCAAGCCTATGGCATTGGATCCCAGGCAAGAAAATTGCTGAGAGGTTGCAAGTGAAGCATATTTATGTGGTACGTGGGAAGGGACTCACTGTGTGCCTCTGCATAGAAATACAGGCTATGTCCTGAGAACACAAGTGTTGCTGCCTTCTTTATAAAACAGCCCCAGGAATGTAAAAGTTGTGCAAAAAATGGATAGACAGTGTCTGGTCAAAGTGCTGTCCTGAGGAATGGCAGGTGTTTGTTCTCATGGGACCTCTTCATGTCTCTGAGCATCTGAATATTTAAAGGATCATTTGTATGTGAAGGGGTAAAGAAGGGTCAGAGCCATATTGTTCTTTACTCTCTTTGTTTGTTAGAACAAAGCAAGGAGTCAAATTTGAATTCACAGAGTGGAGGCACAGCCAAACTTCGTGCTTGAGAATCTGTTTGCATTTGTAACTAGCATAGTGTTAATTAAGTTGAAATGGATTCACAAGCATAGTTTCAGTGCTGGTTTGTTTTTCTCTAAACTTTGTTTCAAGGATAGGAGGGAAAGAGGAGAGACAGTTCTTTTGTGAGTGCTTGTGACAATTTAAGCACAGTTACTGAACTGTCCAGTCTTCTCTGCATGCATAGTGCAAAGAAGAAAAAGATAAGTTGCAGAATATTACTACAGTTCTCATAATAACCATAATTTGGCCTTGATTTTTCACAAGAAATTGTAGAAGGAGGAAAAGGCAGTTACAATGTCGTTTCAGCTTGGGGTTTAGCTAATTTAAAATGTGTGATTCCTATGAACAATAGCTCCAAATTGCAGCTGGGATTAAATTACATGTTATCTCATTTGTATTCAGCATCACCACTACAGCTTTCAATTGCAGCTTCTCGTATAAAAGTGCCCATGTGAACAAAGCATTTAACAATCTCTGTATTTCTGAGTCAATCTGTATCAAGTCAGTTCAGTGAGACACACACAGAACAGATTTTCTGCCTGGTTCTTTGCTAACATTTTGCTGCTTGCAAGGCTAAGAGATACAAGACTTAAATCCGGGAGATGCACAATAAGCTCATTTCCATTTTTAAGTCATTTTCCAAAGCAGAGCTGAACCTGATAAAAAACCGCCCAAACATATAGTTATTTAAAAGGAAATCAACAAAAATAAGTATGTTTCTCTAGTAAGGAGAGAGATGCCATTGGGATAGTCTATGAGACAGCTAGCACTGCTGCATTTATAATAATCCCATTCATCTCTGATTCATCTGGAAGGAGGGCTGTGTAGCATCATAGGATTCACACTGTTCTGAAGTGTTCACAGCAAAAGCCAAGGCTCACTCAGCAGGTCAGACAGGCAAGGTTTGGAGCATTTGCCATTCCTACAGTAAGGACCTGGCCTCTGGGAGCAGCAGTGTCTTCCTATTCTGAAGGGGCTGAATGGGTGGGAATGACCAGCTGTACTCTGCTACACCCAGGCTCACTGTCTGCTGAAGCTTAGTACAAAATACAGAGAAAAACTGTCTGGAAAATATGTTGAATCCAGTTATTTGTAATTGCAGTTGTGGAAGCGTGACTACTGCAGCCATTATGATTCTGAAAGCTTTAAAATGCTTTGGGCCATATTATTTGGTATGTTTCATTATTTATGCTCCTTTAATTGTGCCAGAAGTGGCTTAATCTATCACCTGGTGGTATTTTCCTGCATCATAGAATCTGACCATTAAAATTTTCTTCGTGCCTATTATTAGAGCTTTGAAGTTCTGTATTAAATGATCTCCTTTTCTGGTGGATCTGTCTTTGTTGGTTTTTGTTTGTTTGTTTGTTTTTTGTTTGATTGTTTTTTGTTTTGTTTGCTTATTTCAGTCCAAGTGAGTGTAACATAAAAATTAAACTTTGCTTGACTTGGAGCAAAGGAGGCAAGAGAAATGAGATATTTATTTCTCTGCAAAAGCTATGCAATAGTACTTCCTATGATTTCAAAGCTTGTCTAACATTTGAATAAATCTTTGTCAAATAAAGGTTCTTTGTTCATTGGTCTCCAAATGGAATGCACAGCTATGATTTTTCAAAGCTATGATTTTTCAAAGCTGGGGGCAGGCCCCCACAAACTGCTAAACATGATGGTATCAAGCGCTATGACTGTTGTTAGTTTCTGTGTTTACTCACAGTGTGCCCTAAATTTGGCACAGGACCAATTTTCTTTTGTAAAAGTGAAAGTAATTGTAAAAGTGAAAACCCCCTCCTTGGTGACAAGACCCCCTGTTGAGGACTGTGTGAAAATAAAGAACTTGAATGGAAGACTAGAAATGAGTCTTGCCTCTAAGGGCTGGGGTTTGAGGGTGGAGTTTTTTGTTTTTCGTATGAGTTTCAGATGCAAACTAATGGAGTTCATGTGGTGGTAAGCAATGCTGAATCAGGAGAAACTCAGATACCAAAATATCCCTTTAAGTTTTGGATCTTTGTCCTTATGGGAACAAGCAACACTAGTAGTATGATGAAATACAGTGCGTTTTGCTGTGGGTTCAAGTGCATTCAGAGACTAGGGAAATCAATGGAAGATCACCATATCTCTCTGTGAATAACTCCTGATTTATGCCATTTTCACTGAATGAAGCACTTCTGGAATACAGTTTTACTAGGCACCCCACAAAAACGTTCAATTTAGCCATTCTGCATTTGCAGGGTGCATGTAGTGCTGGGGTTCTTTTATGCCTTAACTCTTAATGTGGTTGATGTCATCAATCCAGTCTGAAAACAGGTGTAGGTGTTTGTAGAGGAAAGCAGAACCAGTAGAGCAAATTCTTAGGATCTGTCACCATTTTCACTTAACTTTTTTTGCAAGCAGTTTCTCCAGAAGCAATGTTTCAGTGACAAACTCTGTTCCCAGGTAGCACAGCATATAGGCACAATGACTAATGTATGAAGAAATGATTTAATTTATTCAATTACTTGCACTTGGTAGATCAGCACCAGAGAGGCAGTGCAGAGGAGGAAGACAGAAGAAAATCATGCAGAGGTTGATTCCAAAGAGAAGTGACTGGAATTATTCTGATTTGACTGTTTTTTGGGTGGTTTTTTTTTTATCATTGACTGCTTATGGAATTAAAGGTGGAAGGCCATATTATTTAATGAAGTTTCTGCGTTTGGATGATGTGAATACCCATCGAGAGAAGAATATGAAAAACTGCCTGCTGCCTCAGCCAATATGAAAAGTTTCTATTAACCCTAGGACAGTCTGTATTGCAGCAGACATCTGTATTCCCTGTTGTAGCTTAGCATCAAGACTGGAAAAAAGGGGCAGTGGAGATGCAGTAAAACACAAATTAAGGCTGTTTGAAATCATGCAGGTTCATCTTTGACAAAACAGAGGCAGATTCATGATCTTGCATCTCCCTTCTACATCACACATATTCTGTAGCCTAGGAAGGAGGCAAGCTGACAATGGGGCTTCAAGAATTATTATTTTAGTTTTGTGGAAGCTGACCACTGACATGGAAGTTGAAAGGTACATTTGGAAGAAACAAGGAAAACGGAAGTATCCTGTGATAACTATTTCCCTGAATCTGCTTTCTGAAAGAGACAGGAAAGATGGTTTCGAAATCACCTTCACCATGGATTTTCACTGAAAGGCTGAGTGCTGACAGGATGTTGGGGCCTCTAAAACACCATTTGGTCGCTGACTATTTGTAGGTTGGGGCTTAGTGGGTGGCATCAAGCTCTTTGTAAACTTTTTCATCTTCTTGTTGCTTTTGGCTGTTTTCTTCTTTTTTCCTTTTCTTCTTTCTTTTTTTTTCCCTCCTGTCCCCTGGAGTGTCCGGGAAAGGGTGGTGGTGGGAGTACACAGCATTCACAGCTAGCCTGAGACACAAGCCAGTTTATTTACTTAAACAACAAACATCCAGCATGCCAGGAGAGCAATGACAGAGGGCAGGTCCTGAATGGGATGAGACAGTATGTCTTCTGAAGCGCCCACCCACGTCGCCTGAAAGGGTTTAGTGGTGCTGACTCCTTGTGAGGAAATAACAGCTTGTGTGTTCAGAAACGTCACAGGCAACCCTGCAATGTGTGTGATGTGAGGATCTCACAAGCTGTCTGAAAATGACCAGAGGCAAAACTCTGCTTATTTTCCCTTTATTTCCTTCACAGCTCTGTGTACCCCTCCCCTGGCCCTCTTTTTGGGGCTGTCATTCTTCTCATCATCCTGCATGCAGCTGACATTCTCCATCAGATGGACTGAGAGGGGGGTTGTATAAACAAACAGAACAACAAGAACATTTCTAGGAGCAACATCAAACCTGACCTTTTGTTTTATGGCAAAAAGTAACAAAGATATTCTTGGGAAAACAGCTTAGCTGAGAGAGAAAAAACACGAACCCTTGAACTGTTGTGCCTGTGAGGAGCTGACCAAGCAGTGATTTGCTTTCTTACCAGAGCTCTGAACTCTGCTGGACTATAAAAATGTACATGATCGTTGTCATTCCGTAAAGTTTGGTCACCTCAGAACTCAGCTGAAATGAAGCAAGACAAACCTTTCGCTATCTGTTGTTTTTTCTACAATCCTGGAGCTGGATTTTTGCTGACAACTCCTCAGCATGGCAATATGTGACACCAGTGCTCTGTGATCTCTGCTGCTTTCCTGCTGCTTTTCCAGACTGAGGCAAAGGTGTTGACTTTGACCTACAAAGCCTTGATGGCTTTGGACTTTTGTACTAGATTTCCTCTCCCTGAAAGCTGGGACCAACAGAGGGGCCCCAGATGCTGTGTTTAAAAGAGAGCTATGCAACAGGTTTCTCATTAAGGACGCCTTGTGCGTGCCATAAACTGTTCCATACGCACTCCAAAATATTCTCATGTGAGAAGTTTGCATAAGAGAAAGTAATTTCCTCTGACTCATGTCAAAAGTCTAATGTACCTTTGAAAGACGACCAGGGAATCCAGAGATTTTATCCCTGATCTTCTAAATGCCAGCTCAGAAACTATGTTTTAGGGTTTTTAAAAGTACTTGGACACTGCTAATGCAGAACCAACTTTCCTTCTGTTTCAATGGCATTTAAGAAGTTCCTTATTTCAGTTAAAGGGAATAAAATTATTTTTATCTTAATTCAGGTGCTTAAAATTTTATTTAAACATTTATTATCTAATTAATGAGCACTTACCACTTAATACTGCTGTGTCTAGGCTTCAGTTAATATGAACTATTAGACTGAACCTCATCTGCAGTCAATGGTGAGGATTTTTTTGCTGGCTATCTAGACACTGCCATGGGATTAGAGGACCCACACTCCAGAACTTCCTTTCCTCTTCACTGATTAGAGAAAGTCATAGGCATCTAAAACTCAGTTACCTAAATACACTAAAATAGGTAAATGTCAGATGGTGGTCACATCAAAACTGTGATTTTTTTCATTCCCTTTTAACTGTAATACCTTTTTGTAATGCATATTCTTTTCCAAATGGTTTATGACTTCTTACTAGCACTGACTTCATCCACAACTCTTAGGTTGGGTTCAACAACCAACAAAGTGGTTAGCTCTACTCACATGACATTCTAGACAGCTTTCTGGATTTGGACTTTACTATCTATCCTAAATGATAGCTTATCTCATCCACTCTTGCCTGGCTACCCTTGACATTATACAAAATCATATGCAGCTATCTTTATGTATTAGGGATGGCAGAAATAACAATATGACTCCAAATCTTCTTAGGGGGCACAAACAATGTTTATTAAAAGGCACACCCTTTTTACACACTGTTCCATTACAATTGGACGTGACTGGTCATTCAGACCAACACCTCTTCATAAACGTCTTTGCAAGTAAACAAGTTGGAAAAGCAGCAGGTGCAAAGATTAAAAATTGTTTGGAATGTCTTCTCCCAGCTCTTCCAAAGCAATGCCTGGGAAAGTCTGACTTGCTTTCCCACAGGCTCTGCTGCTGCCTGATACCTAGAAATCTCTTTTTGACCAAGCTGTCAGCATCCACATGTAGCCACCCCCTTCCAAAAATGAAAGCTCATCCTCATAAAACACATTCTTGAACAGTTTTGAAACCTCCTAGAACACAAAAGCATCACCCATTTGCACTCCACCTTTTTAGGGTACTGGTGAAATCCCCTTCTGAAGTAGTCTAAGAGTACAGTTTACCTAACCTCTAGGAAGGGCACTTCTCTCACTGATTTTCCCACAAAACACTGTAGCAAACTTGTAAATACTCAGTACATCTGCAACAAGCTTCACAGATAATTCATGCAACACTCACAGTTTAATGAGGGAAGAATGATGCCTTTCGCCAGATTTCTGTGCTATGCACACCTGTAGTTGTGGACCTGTGTCCTTACATGTGAGAATGAAATTATTGAAATTACTTGAATAAATAGGAAAGCTAGTCTCCGGAACTAGGGACAGACAGGGCTGATTTTCTCCACTCTGACAAGGCCATCAAATTACATAAGCATATGGTAATTTGTGAAATATGTCTATCACATCCACAGAAGTCTCTGGCTGAATGAAACTTATCAAAAAAGTACTCTGCTTCTTCCATCTAACTCTTCCAGAATAGAACTCAGAATTGTCCGTACTTTCCGTGTGGACCATTAAATGAAGCTTTTCTCTTCTGGTAAAACTGAGTTTTATCAGTAGACAGAATCTCACTTGGCCATGTCACTGAACACCATTTCATAGATTGTTATCTGTGCTACAGCTCGTAGCTCATGGCTGGTTTTACCATCAATCAATTTTCCTTTTCTGTAGTCTCCATGCTGATCATATTCATAATAAAATCATCTGCCTAAGAGGTGTAAAACTGCATTCCTCCCTACACACACCCCTATGTATTGAGAGATGCAATCTCAACTAATAGACAATTTGGAGTTTGTGCTTCCTCAATTGCTGTTTGCTGTGTGTGGATACAGTCTCACACAGAACCACTGAAACACCTAGCTATTGCTAAATGCAGTCTTTAAAAAGGGGCAGAGGGCATTTATAAACATTGTTACTTTGTTTTGGGTCTCTGAAAACATTTGCCCTGCACGGTCATATGCTTGAACTTGACTACAGTAAATATGTGCTTCAATGTTTCACTAATAATCTGTAGCACAGCTAATCCCTGCTGTAATTTTAATTGGAGAATCACACTGTCCCTGAAAAACAAAGGAGAGGCTGGTCCAGATTTTTAAACAGACCTTTCTACTGTACTGTACTGAACCCAAGGGAGAAGAATCAATCCTGTAAAGATCTATTATGGGTTGACACAGTTTGGTTTTAGTTAAAGTGGAAGCAGTTCCCTGTCAGGACCTTGGAACTGTTTTGAGACAGGCATCTATCAGAGTTGATTTCTAAATATTGACATATTGTTTGACCACTGAAGAAGCTAGATGTGACTTTGAGGAACACCCATATAACATTCTGAGCGAGTCCAAGTCAGCCCTTTCCTTACAGCCACATGAACAAGTAACATCAGCCGCGCTGTTCTGTCAGAAGGGCCGGGCCCCGCCGCTCCCTCTCCCTTGAGGGGATCGGCTCAGG